>NW_019379625.1:77312-110811 GCF_000648655.2 Copidosoma floridanum | reverse complement strand
ACGCAAGAGTCTTGCTCACCTGTTGTGCATTAGAATTACGTTAGATCTTGGAAGCAGACTAGATGCAGACTTACACGATTTCGCTGTCAATGTAAATCTTGTGCCAGAAGTACGTTAAAATTGCAAAGACTGTGCTACCAGGGAAGGTGCCAGTATTCAATGTTATTCTAGGAATATAAACTTTGCTTTTTTTTCTCTCATAATTATTTCTGCTTCTGCATTATAATTGAATAATTTTGTTATTTTTAATCTTGTGCCTCTACAGAGACCGTCTGATATACTTAAAGTTCTTATTAACACTACTATAGCATTTATTTTTAATTTTAATTCGTGTAATGGAAGAGCCTCTCTAATATTATTTCAAAATACTATTGGAAAATTAATATTCATGTTAATTTAATTATGTTAAGTTAATCATACGTTTTATCAACTCCTTTGTGAGTCACGTATTCTGCTGTTGTGAACTAATTTTCAGCCTGCATTGATAACTACGTAAGTTATGTCGTTATTTTGTCTACTTAATCTGTTTGTGGGGGGTCGGAGCGTGGAGCGCGCAGGGGGGCGTCAGCCCCACTAGTATATATACATATATACATCATTAAGTTAAGTGACACATAAGCATTTCTCTGGTGGAACAACCTTCGTAAAGAATTTTTTAAATTAGTCTCGCAAATACATAAACTAGCTCTTACATACTAGCTTGTTCTATCGTTTATATATCACAATAAATGTACATCTACATTAAATCTGGAAGAAGTTTTTTTTAATTTTCACTTTTAATCTTGATTTTCGAAAACACTAGTTATCGTAACATTACATTTAAAAAGTCACTTTATGCTTAACATTACAAATATAATACCGTACCATAAAGCTTTGGTTTGTATTTCAAAACCTTTTTTAAGTGTTAAATAGAGTAAGGGTATCTGAATAGCTTTTATAATGGATTTATTAATGAAGTATTTTAAATTGCTTCGAGTATTTTTATTATCGGTGATCTTGCAGTAGGTGTATAAGAAAAAGTCTGTTAGACAATACTTCGCAAAAAAAAAGGTATGCATGACAAGTTTGAAATGTTTTTCTGCTTTATATTGAACTCAATGCAAAATATGCTTTTAAAGCAGCTGTCATCTTAAACACGAGAGTAGCTAAATAGTTTAATTAAGAGACAACCAAGTGACCACAAATCGAAATCAGTAGTGGATACTTGACGTTGCAACAATAACTTAGGTGGCATATGCATGTGTGTCATAATTTTTGTTCACAAGTACGTTTCACGTTTAAATATCACGGTGTATAATTGGATTATCTTGCAAATAAAGGTACACAACGGCAGCGCTGACTTGTTTTGCTATGGTGAGCGTACTGTTTTGATTCATCAGATAATTTTTAGAAACATCAGAACTTAAAAATAGCCTCATACAAATTATTCGATGGAAAATAATCCAATAATATGAAATACTGTGTGAGGTTACTACCAGTGGTTATGACGTTTGTAATGTACGGATGTCTAATTCTGTTGAGAAATTTAATCTCTTTCAATAACAGACGATCTTTGTGGCCTTTTTGCATAATTTTAATGGCTTGCAATGGTCAACTTTTGTTAGGGGTGGCTCGTGGGGTAAAGTGAGCCATGCAATGAGTTTAAATTATGGTGGATAAAGGAGTTGAGAAAACAGGCAGCTAAATAAAAGTCAGAGTAAATTGAAAATTTGAGTAACTTATTAATGTTTATTGAAATTTTCATAAATTTATTCATTTTCAAAAATTTATCAAGCTACATCTGCTCCACGAAAGCTACCTTTATATACAATGCCTTGTGAACATTTCCCTAAAGCAGGCCCAGTTATTTCTATCTCACTGTCTTTAACTATGGGAATAGTTAGTCCCAGTTTTACAAATTCATTTGGTATCTCTTTAGATACTGGCTTTGGCTGTTTAAAGACAATAGCATTGTCACTAACAACTCCAGAATTTTTTTTTGCAGCATTAGACTCTACTGTACAATCAACACTATTTAATTTATAGGATAATCCATCTTGTAGAAAACTTTTACAATTAGGTAAATCGTTCAACAGATAATTTGATAAAACATTATGTATATCGGTGCTTACGGCAGTTTTGGTGATCTCTGTAAACTTTCTATTTCTATTGGTAATCTCTTTTAATTAAAGAGTAATACTTGAAGTCAAACAGTCATCATTTTGTACTTAATTTGGATTTTCTTTTCCCACTGTAAGACTGATGCTTGAAATTTTACTGTAATAACTTACTTGTGTTTGGCTGACAGTACTATCATTTTCATTACTAAACTGTAATCTAGGGGAGCCTGATTTCTCGTACTGTTGTAATTTTTCTCCTGTTACGCTACTTTTACTAGGGGCATTAGGTGTCCCGTGCACGTAAGAATCGTTCACATAATTATTATACACAAAAAATTGTACACAAATCGTTATTCACATAATAATTTGTAATGAAAAATAACGGACACAAAATACATTATGCACATAATGTTTATGCACAAAACAATACATAAACAGATTGTGTACTATTTTTTTTTACAACGTACGAGTCACAGTATTTTGTGCACAGTATTTTGTGCACATTATTTTGTGCACATAATTTTGTGCAAAAAAAAATTAATGGAATAAATTTATCGTGCACATTATTTTGTATACAAAAAAATGTTTGGATGAGCTGTAATCATTAATAGATCCCGTGATGATGTATGTCATTTTTTTTTTAAATGAGCCATCTGTTGAGTGTATAAGGTTAAAGGGAAGGGCTGGCGCCACTAGTAACTTTTATATTGTGTCTTAGGGGCTGTAAGGGTAAATTCGTCAATGAAATTGGTGACTAGAACTATTTTCTTCAATGAGACATAATATGGGCTTTGGACAGCACCAGTCATGCACCTGGCCTAATGTAACGTGACTTAACCTTTCACAAATTTCCAGGTGGATTTTGTTACAGAAATCCAGACATTTTCTACTTGGATTTTTCGGGCATTCAGGTGCATTTTTAAAAAATTCTAAAATTCTAAAAAAAAATGGTCAGTTGGCTAGGTTGCAAGTTGGCACACGGGCGACTACGGTTCGATTCCCGAAGAGTGTGACTTGTTTGAGCAAATACCTCTGAATATTTGTCGGTGCTTTATCTCTGCGCAATGTTCATCGTCAATGGGTTGGGTGACCTTATCGAAACAAAATTGCCTATTTTCACCCTACCTCCTGCTTAATAAGAGTTCTCCTATCTCTTTCCTTGTCTTTTTCTGAAGTAATGAGTGCCCTAAGTAGTGGACCTTGTATATCCATATGAACGGCACTATGATTCAAATGCAAGCGCGCGCGCGCGCGCGCATGTGGGTGTGTATACACGCATACACATGGAATCTGAAAGAGACCAGCTGAGCACAATGCTGCCCATTAATAAAACTTAGCGTCGCGTCGGCTGCCATGCTTAAAATTTGGATGCCAGATCAAAAAGGAACAAAATTAGTACTCCCTTATTAAACAAATTTATTTTTTTGTAATAAATTTTACACGAAAAAAAAAGTATATGTGTGGCGTCTCACATCTATATACTAGTAGGGCTTACGCCCCCCTATGTACTCCGCGCGCCAACTCTCCACTAACAGATTGTGTCAAAACTAACACATTTTCGAAATATGTTTTGATTTTTTATATTATTTTATATAAATTATTGTTTATTGATAATAATAAAAAATTTTTTTTTTAAGTCTTGCAATTTCAATTTTTGTATTTTAAAAAATGGAACAAGCAGTGTTTGTTTGGTTAATAGTGCTGTTGTCACCACTCACTGATTGTAGCTCAGTTCTACTGATATGCTTAAGCAGACAAAAATAACAACATTACACGTGTNTTACCAACAAATATATAACAAACTTATAAAGTTAAAAAACATATTTTTTAATGCTCACAAGAGTCTCAACTTTGCTTGAAGTCACAAGAAGTCGAATTAGAAGAAAGACTTTAAATGCATTTTATGAATGCAATTTTTGGGCATCAAAGAAATGACAAAAGAATTTATTAAGTAAGAGATCCGCTCTTTGCTGTAACCCTCAGAGTAATCCCTTGAGTCTTCTAGATTTATAAATAGGTAGAGCATGTATTTGTATTTTTGTTGCGATGAAAAATGTAGAGATTAAGCTCCAGGACTTTGTTGCTCTGGTAATGAAGTTGTGAGATAAGAGAAAAAAATTTCTTAACGATATATTTTCTGTAAGCTTTAAATTCCAACAGCTTAAAAAAATAGCCCTGTTTATGGGTTGTACGGGTGAAACTGCAAATCAACAGCCTATTAAAGCCAACGTTGTTTTATGGTTTAGAGAATGCACGATACTTTTTAACATTATCATTCTTTTTTTACTTTTTACGAGACGTAGGGCTGCTAGTTATTTATACAACGTTCTTCAGCAGATACATTTATCTTCTTGTATGGTGGTTGAAAGAAGTAAAATCTTGGTTGAGCATCTTCTTTTTTATAGTTTATAATAGCAAGCTCTTTGAGGGTAAAGTTATTTGGTGACCTTAGAAATCCTTAGAGATCAATAATATCCTTTATAGTCTTCACTAAAAAAAAGGGTTAGCCCCACTAGTAAATATATATATATATATATATATATGAATTTTGTACATCAATCAGTTCTTGTATGAAGTGTTTATAGATCTAAACCATTTTATACATGCTTGTCATGTGCAGCATGAATAACAAAATTTATTACTTTTTCTTTTTTACCTCGGGCGTTTTTGAGAGGCTGGTGTACCCTCGGCAGGTAAAATAGGATTCGCTACGTAAGTGCCACCACACCGTGGCTAACTTACGTCTCTCGTAAAATAGTCCCTGAGGCATGGCGCTCATCCCATGAAAACTACTATTTTCGAAAACTACCTTAATTTAAATACTGGATACATTTTAAATACAACCAGTTTTCACCCGCAAAACAATCTACTTGTTTTCATGGATTACAATACGATTACCAAGGTTTCAGTCACGTGTCATTCCATCTTTTATTATAAATAAAGTCGTTGACGTTTTTTAGATCATCAAAAGTTAGAACTCCGTAGAATTCTAGCTTAACTCTAATCATAACCTCGAATCGATACTGTGAGACTAAAGAATACTTGGAAAACTGCCACAAAGTGTGGTATTAGGAAACTCTATTTAAAAAAACTATATGATTTTACCGCATGGTAAAATACACGGTTTTACTACATAGTTTTTAGTCATTTACCACATGGTTATGTTTTAAATAACCACATGGTTTTTAAACACTATATGGTTTTTCAAGAAACTATTTAATTTTTAATAACCATGTGGTTATTTGAGACAAAACCATGTGGTGAATGACTAAAAACCATATGGTCAAACCACATATTATATCATGTAAAAAAATAACATGGTTTTTTTAAATAGAGAATAACTGCCCAGCAACTAAAGTAAACGTAGGTGAGCAGCACAGCAACAATAGATCGGCTAGTGGTTAACAGGTAGCTGTCATTAACGTGTACTCTAGTATTATTAGATTGAGACTAACGTGAGACAGTAAAACAAACAAACGGTTTCTATAATCTTGTATACGAGCGATTCAACAAAACCAAATAAATAAATCAAAAAATGATATAATTTCCTACTAAAAACGTTAGATCTATAGAAGACAATTTTAAAATAATCAAGAAACTAAGAAAGTACTTGTTGGAGAAAAACGTATAGCTTACGTACTTGAGATTTTAATGTAGTAAACTTGAGACTTTTTTGACAAAGAACTTGTGTGAGCTTTTTTCCGACTAACTTGATTATTTTTGGTGTCTTTTTAAGGATAAGTATAAAACTTATCAGTTGATTACAGTTTTATTTGATACAAACTAGAGACTAACTTGAGATTTCTTTGACTAGTTTAAAGTGTCTAATAAGTTAATAATAACTAAAATAAGTCTCAAGCTCGAAGATTTTGCCCATACTTTCTCTGTTTAAAAATTTATCTTCGACGCTAATATATTAAAAAAGGTAAGATTAGGCATTTTGAAATTTCAATTATTTTAATATCTATACCTTCAAGAACTTATACTGGAATTTTTAATAAAATCGTAAGAAAATAAATATTTACGAAAACAAGCTTTATTTAAATAGTTGCTTGATTTCAATTGTATCCAATTTTCACCTACAAAACAATCTACTTGTTTTCATTGATTGCCACATGATTACAACGCTTTAAGTTACCTGGTACTCCTTTTATAAAAATAAATACCGTTGACGAATTTGGTTTTTTAGATCCAAAATAAGAATTCTGTATGAATTCAGTGAAAGGGCATGACCAGGCCCTGATGTTGAAATTCATATATAGGTATATAATTTTCGAGGCGCAACATATATATGCATACACATATGTATAAGTATATACAAATATATAATTTCGTAAAACTTCGTTTTGTAAAAAATAAGCCATATTTTCTTGTATGTTTCCAAAAAGTAAATATTATATGTTACTAAAAAGTGTTCAATAAAGTAATATTGACTACATATACAAGAGCGATGATCACGTACACCATTTATTTTTTATTCACAAGTACTTATTTTTTTAGAACAAAGTTCTTCATGTCGCGTTACTCGGGGGGCTGGAATTTTAAAACCGACAGATTTTTTTTTTTGAAAACGAAAGTAGTTTCACCCGAAGTCTCTGCCTTTAAAGTTTCCCCCCTTACCCCGACCCCCTCACCGACTGTTCTCTACACACTTCCCCTCTTCCCACTATATATGTATGTCTTCCAACCGTGCCGTGCTACTCTTCTGCACACCTCGACCCACCATTACCCCTCACACTCCCAAGCAATTAATTTTTTAACAAATTGTAATTTAATTTTTCACAATAATTTTTATTTCACTTCGAATTTCTTCTTTTACATTACTTAATAAAAAAAAACATTTTCCAACAAAGAGATTTGAACCCTCGACCTTCTGCATGTGAGTCTAGTACCTTGCCCAATCTGCTACGAGCGCTGCCGACTAAAGATCTCGGTTTCTTGTACTCATCGTGTTGTTCTGTATGGTGTATTTGTGTTCAAAAAAAAAAAAAAAAAAAAAAAAAAAAAGAAAAAAAAGTCTCCGGGGACATACACATCGTATGGGACAGCTTAACGGCCACAGGCACACTTGTGCGATATGACGAGCGCTTGGCCTCGCCGAAAGAGGATTAGCTCGTGTATACGTGGTGGGTCAGCCGCGCTCCAACATCTGTAGAGCAAGAGGCAAAAGACGTTTTTTTTTTTCGTCACTGAAAATATGCGCTCGTGGTGACGTATGTAATATACACAAACAAGGGGGCCATATATATAATGTACGGACTTGAAAGTAGCGTAAATAATAGTCGAATTAGAACAAAGAGAGGGAGGGAGGGAGAGAGGCAATGTACGGAAAGTGTGCGGTATACAGAAGGGTTGAAGGTGGGGCTTTGAAACGAAGAAAAATTGCCGGCTCCGGTTAATCGCGGCTCGCTCGTTCTCCCCCTCGTTTTCAGCCGCAGGTCGAGGGGGTGCGAGAAATTGGGACTCGAAAATTGTGCGCACACCACGTATATATATCAACGCGCTGCAGAAAGACCGCGGTAATATTAGTTGCACGAGATGAGCTACTGATTTGGATCGAGACGTAGGACTCTTCCCGCGGAATTTTCGCTGGCATGAAATAACACGACGGTACATATACATTTGCGCGTGTAACTTTGGCTTAAGAAAAGAGCGGCNCCTCCACCATCCTAAGTTACCCACTAAATGAGGTAATTAAATTTACTTAGTTCGTTTCTTCTTGGCACTTCTAAATCTTTTTCAGCCACCTCTTTAAATACTGTAAAATTCGATTGGTTTTAACCCTATTTTTATGAGGTAAAATTTTTATTGAGCCCCCTATTCGCCCCTCTCCTTCCTGACTTGATCACGTACTGTCGTTTCAACTATTTATCAGGCATTTTTGGGACCATAGAAACCTCGTCCCATACAATTAAATGTACTTTTCTCAATTTTTTTTTTTTCAGATTGAAATTCTAAGAATTAATTTTATATATTGTTCAAGTCTTATGGTAAACGAAATGATTTATGACTGGTTATTCTTTTTGAAATTAATTTTGATGCTATAACATTCCACGCCACAGATAAAAATTTTTTTTTTTTTTCACAAAAAATGAAAAAATAAGTTAACGTTTATTATAGAAAAGTTTTTCCACTAATTTCAGGGCCGTCAATGAAATAAAAGTTTTTTTTTTAACACATACAATTTAGAAAATTGTGATTTGATTTTTATTTAATTCATTATAAGGTTGATGTCTAAGTATTTGGTCATGTCCCAATAGCCGATAATTTGGCTGATTTTTTCAATATGAATTTTCAAAACTTAGACAAATTGGGTAGTTATTCAGAAACTAAAGAATAGTTTTCTTAATACAAATTGACGTGTATATCCGATTGAAAGTATAACAAAGGTATACAAAAATAAAATGTTAAAATGTGACTATTGGGACATTTTGTCTCCTTAAGTGAGCGAGTACTAGGACATCTACCTTACATCGAATTCAATATTTGAGTACAAAAGATAATTTCTTTTATGGTAATGTTTTCTTTTACATAAATTTTTCTTGGTATGACTAAATTAAAATTTCCACTTGATTTGTCTACTAATTATAAAATTTCATTTATATGTAAAAATGCACAATTTTGATTATTGTTCATAAAATCTTTTATTAAACGATTTTTGTATATTTTACAAGTTTTGATCTTTTTGGATATTTTTTGAAATGAGAAACAAGGCAAAAATTTATTATATCTGATATGGTAACATTACAATATTTGGCTTCCATAAAAATGTCATCTATTTGGCTATCGTGGTCGATTAAGCCCGTAGCTACTACAGTATCTTTAATTGTTAGATGTATTATCTTATTAAATGTTTTCTAAACTCTTAATGATATTGCTTCGTTTACTTTATTTAGTATCAATTAAAAAAAAATCTTTCATGATCTTTAGGAAAAACTATGTTTAACCTTTCTATTAGTTTATTTAATGTCATATTTTTTCGTTTTTGCCAAATTTCAAGTTGGTTACTAAAAATATAATACTTTGGAATGTTAACATATTTTATTGATTCCTTGAAATCATTAATTTTATTTAGTTCAAACCATGATGTTATTGGTGTTAGCCGTTTTTCTATTGTTTTTTCTTTAAAAATAAAATTTTGTTCATTTTTAAAATAAATTTCCAAATGAAGTACTTTATGACTTTCAGCAGAAATTAAAAATTCTTCTAATCTCCAGGCAGCTTCCATTGGAATTAAGTATCTGCTACTAACAATATTACTATTATGTTATGTGACGTGTTAGCAAAAGCTATCACTTTGCTATATACTTATAGATTGGGCAAGTCATTGGCGGCTACCAAATCCTATAACACATGTTATTTTCTATATATATATTTTGTTAAGACATTACTTTTTTTTTTATATATTATAGTGCTCTATGTCCGGCTCCTTTGATAAGGGCACTACTATGGGCACTTAGCACTGGGAAAAGGGACAAGGAAAGGGATGGGAGGTCTCCCATTTCTGGGAGGGGGGTAGGGGGAAATTAGGCAATTTTTGCTGTGAGAAGGTTACCTAGACCCTCCTCGAGGAGCATTGCGTGGTGAAAAAGCACATGTGAGACTCACAGAGGTACTTGCCCGAAAGTCGCACTGGCCGGGAATGGAACCACGGTCTCCCGCGTGCCAATCCACGACCTAGCTGACCGAGCGACCACGCGCTCTTCCAAGAAATAAATATATGTATAGAGTATTTTACCCTCTGGATGTTAAAAAATATATGCAATTTGGTACCCAAGTTGCACCTCGTTCTTATGGTTTTTCGAAGGCACTGCACACTTTTTAATTATTGCTTGATTCTGCTAATGTAAACTCACTTTTAGTCTGCATTTATAGTTACACGTGTAATGTTGTTATTTTTGTCTGCTTAAGTATATCAGTAGAACTGAGCTACAATCAGTGAGTGGCGACAACAGCACTATTAACCAAACAAACACTGCTTGTTCCGTTTTTTAAAATACAAAAATTGAAATTGCAAGACTTAAAAGGGTTCAAATCTCTTTGTTGGAAAATGTTTTTTTTTATTAAGTAATGTAAAAGAAGAAATTCGAAGTGAAATAAAAATTATTGTGAAAAATTAAATTACAATTTGTTAAAAAATTAATTGCTTGGGAGTGTGAGGGGTAATGGTGGGTCGAGGTGTGCAGAAGAGTAGCACGGCACGGTTGGAAGACATACATATATAGTGGGAAGAGGGGAAGTGTGTAGAGAACAGTCGGTGAGGGGGTCGGGGTAAGGGGGGAAACTTTAAAGGCAGAGACTTCGGGTGAAACTACTTTCGTTTTCAAAAAAAAAAATCTGTCGGTTTTAAAATTCCAGCCCCCCGAGTAACGCGACATGAAGAACTTTGTTCTAAAAAAATAAGTACTTGTGAATAAAAAATAAATGGTGTACGTGATCATCGCTCTTGTATATGTAGTCAATATTACTTTATTGAACACTTTTTAGTAACATATAATATTTACTTTTTGGAAACATACAAGAAAATATGGCTTATTTTTTACAAAACGAAGTTTTACGAAATTATATATTTGTATATACTTATACATATGTGTATGCATATATATGTTGCGCCTCGAAAATTATATACCTATATATGAATTTCAACATCAGGGCCTGGTCATGCCCTTTCACTGAATTCATACAGAATCCTTATTTTGGATCTAAAAAACCAAATTCGTCAACGGTATTTATTTTTATAAAAGGAGTACCAGGTAACTTAAAGCGTTGTAATCATGTGGCAATCAATGAAAACAAGTAGATTGTTTTGTAGGTGAAAATTGNGTAGAAAAATGTTTTTTTTTTTAAGTTATGTAAAAGAAAAAATTCGAAGTAAAATAAAAATTATTGTGGAAAAATAAAATTTTATTTTGTTAAAAAATTAATTGCTTGGGAGTGTGAGGGGAAATGGTGGGTTAAGGTGTGCAGGAAAGTAGCACGGCACGGTTAAAAGACATACATATATAGTGAGGAGAGAAGAAGTGTGTAGAGAACAGTAGGTAAGATGGACGGAATAAGGGGGAAAATTTTAATGGCAGAGACTTCAGGTAAAACTACTTTCGTTTTCAAAAAAAAAAAAATCTGTCGGTTTTCAAATTCCAGCCCCCCAAGTAACGCGACATAAAGAACTTCGTTCTAAAAAAATAAGTACTTGTAAATAAAAAATAAAACGTGTACGTGATTATCGCTCTTGTATATGAAGTCAAACTTACTTTATTGAACACTTTTTAGTAAAATATAATATTCACTTTTTTGAAACAAACTAGAAAATATGGCTCATTTTTTACAAAACGAAGTTTTACGAAATTATGTATTTGTATATACTTATACATATGTGTATGCATATATAAGTTGCACCTCGAAAATTATATACCCATATATGAATTCCAACATCAGGGCCTGGTCATGCCCTTTCACTGAATTTATACAGAATTCTTATTTTGGATTTAAAAAACCAAATTCGACAACGGTATATATTTCTATAAAAGGAGTACCAGGTAACTAAAAGCGTTGTAATAATGTGACAATCAATGAAAACAAGGAGATTGTTTTTTAGGTGAAAATTGGATACATGTGGAATCAAGCAACTATTTAAAAAAAGCTAGTTTTCGTAAATATTTATTTTCTTACGANTGATTACAGCTCATCCAAACATTTTTTTGTATACAAAATAATGTGCACGATAAATTTATTCCATTAATTTTTTTATGCACAAAATTATGTGCACAAAATAGTGTGCACCAAATACTGTGCACAAAATACTGTGACTTGTTGAAATATTTTTTTTTTTTTATAATTTTATACGTTGTAAAAAATAATTAGTACACAATCTGTTCATGTATTGTTTTGTGCATAAACATTATGTGCATAATGTATTTTGTGTCCGTTATTTTTCATTACAAATTATTATGTGAATAACGATTTGCGTACAATTATTTGTGTATAATAATAATGTGCACGATTCTTACGTGTAGGGGAGACCTAATGCCCTACTGGGCATCTCTCTGACCGTCATTTAAATACCAATATTTCGGTACTCCAACTGGCCCAGTTAGTAGATTTGTACTGTCTTCTAGATACTTCCTTACAGCAGTTGACACTGATGTGTCAGCTAATTTAATTTCAGGTTGTCGAATCTTTGATGTATACAAGTACGTAATAAGTTTATTACCTGAATTTCTAAGCTTGTTTGAAGTAACATATTTCCAAAAATTACAATGTTTTCCAGTATTATTTATAAAACTATTATAAACCCTTCTTTCTTTGTCCCAATTTTAATCTTTGCATCACGAAAGTACTCATGACTGTCTTCATTTCAAATGTTGAAACAAAAAGTGATTTTAAATGATCGACTGAATACGACTCCCTGTGCGATTTATTTCTTACTGTCTTTTTTGTCTGATCAGCCCTGATATCATGAAATATCCTGACGAAAGACTACATTTATGTTTTTACCCAACTTTAATCACTGTTTTAACTTCAATCACTCTTTTTGGGTTTTCTTTTTTAGAATCTTTCTTGGAATGATCTGAAGCTGATGTGAAATCCTTGATTTTGGTGTGCTTAAATTCAACTTGTTTCTTGTTACACACTTCATTGTTATTTTTCTTGTCTCCATTCTCGCCATATTTTGCGTTTATTCTTGCCAGTATGGTGTGAAACAATTTGAACTCTTTAACTTTAAGTTCACATTCTACAACATTAATTATTTTATTAAGCAGGACCTTCGGAACGTATTACGATTATTTAACAACAATTTTTCTCTTGGAAAGTGATCTTAAGGATTTTTCGACTTATTTTATTCTCTGTTAACTTCAAGTTTACGATTTTTTCCTTGCACATAATTTTTATTGTTCTACTAGACATCTTCAGACGAATTCTTGGTAACAATCAAACTTATGTAAAAAGCTAGAATTAATGCAATAAAATTGTGTACTACTGATACTAATAAGTCTATTACCTTTTGGAATAAAATTAATAATTTTGTTGAAACCACTTACAGAGAGTGATTATCTTTGGTACTACGAGAACCAGTGGTAAGGTAACCTATCTTTTGGTGACAAAAAAATAGAATTTATGAGCTGTCTTTTATTTCGACGAAGAAACTTATCAATGATGTTTTTAATAGTATCATATTAGTATTAATTTAGAGTAATAGAAAAATTGTACTTACGAATCAGTTGACAACAATGTTTATGATGAATGGCAACAAGCGTAGCGTTAAGTGTTCTACACTTTTTTCCTCCTCAAACAGGCATGCGTGCGAACACGTCCGAGTGGTGGCGCATAGGCACTTCCATAAGTCATCACCCAATCGGAAATTTAAACTAGGCTGCCTAGTTGACAAGGTACGGCCTAGCAAAGCTGCCTCAGTAGGACCTGGGTAGGCGTAAGCCTGAGCATGAAATTGGCGCTAGCTAGTGCCTAGCTAGGTAATATATATTTTCTTATATTATATAGTTGTATAGACAAAAGTAAGTCTCAGCTCTCCCCACTCGTGCTCAGCTCCCCCTCAATTCACATAGTTGTTTGCTTATTTTCACGTAAATTTGAGACAATTGTGTTCGAGCAAGCTGCACTTCACTTCCCCTACATACATACATACATATATATATATATATATATATATGTAACGTATGTACATACATACGTAAAAACTGACTTATGCAGACTCTATGTCTTTTTAGATATATACTGGTAACATGAAAACATATGCGGACAGTCAGCATAAGTCAGTAAAAGTTTGCATGAATAATCTTTTTTTGTAGAATGTCAGCATAAGTCATCATACTCATAAACATCTTTCTATATACATAGTATAGCACCCTATACTATATGGTTATATTCAAGGGTCATTTTATATCCTCTTCATTTCCCTCCACCATCCTAAGTTACCCACTAAATGAGGTAATTAAATTTACTTAGTTCGTTTCTTCTTGGCACTTCTAAATCTTTTTCAGCCACCTCTTTAAATACTGTAAAATTCGATTGGTTTTAACCCTATTTTTATGAGGTAAAATTTTTATTGAGCCCCCTATTCGCCCCTCTCCTTCCTGACTTGATCACGTACTGTCGTTTCAACTATTTATCAGGCATTTTTGGGACCATAGAAACCTCGTCCCATACAATTAAATGTACTTTTCTCAATTTTTTTTTTTTCAGATTGAAATTCTAAGAATTAATTTTATATATTGTTCAAGTCTTATGGTAAACGAAATGATTTATGACTGGTTATTCTTTTTGAAATTAATTTTGATGCTATAACATTCCACGCCACAGATAAAAATTTTTTTTTTTTTTCACAAAAAATGAAAAAATAAGTTAACGTTTATTATAGAAAAGTTTTTCCACTAATTTCAGGGCCGTCAATGAAATAAAAGTTTTTTTTTTAACACATACAATTTAGAAAATTGTGATTTGATTTTTATTTAATTCATTATAAGGTTGATGTCTAAGTATTTGGTCATGTCCCAATAGCCGATAATTTGGCTGATTTTTTCAATATGAATTTTCAAAACTTAGACAAATTGGGTAGTTATTCAGAAACTAAAGAATAGTTTTCTTAATACAAATTGACGTGTATATCCGATTGAAAGTATAACAAAGGTATACAAAAATAAAATGTTAAAATGTGACTATTGGGACATTTTGTCTCCTTAAGTGAGCGAGTACTAGGACATCTACCTTACATCGAATTCAATATTTGAGTACAAAAGATAATTTCTTTTATGGTAATGTTTTCTTTTACATAAATTTTTCTTGGTATGACTAAATTAAAATTTCCACTTGATTTGTCTACTAATTATAAAATTTCATTTATATGTAAAAATGCACAATTTTGATTATTGTTCATAAAATCTTTTATTAAACGATTTTTGTATATTTTACAAGTTTTGATCTTTTTGGATATTTTTTGAAATGAGAAACAAGGCAAAAATTTATTATATCTGATATGGTAACATTACAATATTTGGCTTCCATAAAAATGTCATCTATTTGGCTATCGTGGTCGATTAAGCCCGTAGCTACTACAGTATCTTTAATTGTTAGATGTATTATCTTATTAAATGTTTTCTAAACTCTTAATGATATTGCTTCGTTTACTTTATTTAGTATCAATTAAAAAAAAATCTTTCATGATCTTTAGGAAAAACTATGTTTAACCTTTCTATTAGTTTATTTAATGTCATATTTTTTCGTTTTTGCCAAATTTCAAGTTGGTTACTAAAAATATAATACTTTGGAATGTTAACATATTTTATTGATTCCTTGAAATCATTAATTTTATTTAGTTCAAACCATGATGTTATTGGTGTTAGCCGTTTTTCTATTGTTTTTTCTTTAAAAATAAAATTTTGTTCATTTTTAAAATAAATTTCCAAATGAAGTACTTTATGACTTTCAGCAGAAATTAAAAATTCTTCTAATCTCCAGGCAGCTTCCATTGGAATTAAGTATCTGCTACTAACAATATTACTATTATGTTATGTGACGTGTTAGCAAAAGCTATCACTTTGCTATATACTTATAGATTGGGCAAGTCATTGGCGGCTACCAAATCCTATAACACATGTTATTTTCTATATATATATTTTGTTAAGACATTACTTTTTTTTTTATATATTATAGTGCTCTATGTCCGGCTCCTTTGATAAGGGCACTACTATGGGCACTTAGCACTTTGGAGAAGGAAGGGAAGAAGAGTGAAAGACCTGCTATTACTGGGAGGGGGATAGGGAGAAATTAGGCAATTTTGCTGCGAGAAGGTCGCTTTATCCCCTCCTCGAGGAGCATTGTGTGGTGAAAAAGCACATGTGAAAAATCACAGAGGTACTTGCCCGAAAAGTCGCACTGTATCACATTACTTAATGTGTGTTCTCGGTGCTGTAGACTACGAGCCAAGAGGAGAGAGAAGGACCGAAGGTAATAAGGGAAGTTGGATGTGTGTGAGATATGGTTGAGTGAGTGTATGTATAAGAGAGAGAAGGGAGATGGATACGCTTACGACATGTCAGGAACAAACCGAGGGCCAGTTTATCGCACTGAGGACTTAGTTTTTGAAGCCTTCAGCGATTTACCGGTTTTTAAGATCGTTGGAGGTTGTGAGATGTAAGGAGAGGGGTGCTCGCACCTATGCAGACTTACTGCATAGCAGAGGTATCCGGGTGATCCGAGTGAACGAGTGTGTGAGTACATGCGGGGATAAGGTGGATGTTAGAAACGCGTGAGTGTGTAAGATATTTTTCAGGTTAGTGACGCACGCGAGGACGGTGACCATTACGAGGTGTGCATGACACGATGCGTCTGGGAATATGCGTATGTATGTAAGGTATGTGCTGGCCTCCGACAGCTGAGCCAAGGAGAAGTTTAACAGTGAGGATAACCAGAACACGTACATCGAGTAGCATACTGACCTTGAAGACATCGTGTATTAATGCTCATATTTATAGAGAAGAAAAAGGAAGAAAATGTGTGTTCTGAGCCGGACCCCTGTGGCAGACCTCCTGGAGAAGAGGAATCCAGTGCGTAGGGACTAGGTAAGTGACGTACGAGAGAATATTTGTGACAGGATCCGAGCGGCTGTTTATCGGTTGAAAAATCATCGTTACAATTAACATTCTTTAAATGTATCGTTATCTTTGTAAATGTAGTCATAAATGTACTTAATTCTTAGTATAAAAGCACATTTTACTCAACATTTTATATGGCATTTATACTGCATCAACGAAAATTAACTATGTGGCACAACCGTTGAATTGACAACTGGAATTCCTTTTTTATTCTTGTTTCGTAAAGATGATTTTTGCAAATGTTATTTTTTTTCTTGTATTCAAAATAACCAATTTAAAGAATGTTATTGAATCAGTGAAAGCTTAGAAAAATTCTTTATACATTTTTGTTTGTTTTATTTGACTAAGAACTTTTTTCGTTATGAGGACCATGTAACATATGTTTGATAATTAACTTTGTAAGTTTTTTTATTATTTGACATAATCTCAGTAGATATTATGAAATCTACGTTTTTAGGCGTAATTATTTTATCATCAGGATGTTATATATAATATGAGCAAATGTGCATGTGATAATCCGTCCACGATTTTAGAACTCTACTGTGTAAACATAAGCTAATACTTAATCAAAAATGTTGTTACTTGTTATATCATCTAAAATTAATTGTAGTTCTAAAAAGAAATAGCCAAACTGTTCTGTTATGTTTGAAATATCGGTTGGGAATGTTTTTTTATTTTGTTATTTTTTTGGAGAATTCGATCATTTTCAAGTCTTTCCATTCAATATTGCACATTTCTGTTATAAATAAATCTGGTCTACCATATTCTCGCATTACAGCTACAGCATCTTAATAATGTTGTTGTATATAACGTGGACCTTTATTATACGTCAATGGTAATGTATATATAATTCTGATACATGTATATATGATGAAAAGATGAAAAAGTGTAACGGAAATGGATTTTGCTTTCATTCTCCCCCTTCGCCCCACCCCTCATGACGTACTTCCAGTCCCCTATATACCACACAACGCCACCACACCACACAACAATCAAAGCCCTGCGCTTACTACAGTACACATTTTGAATTTATTTCTTTTTTCTTTTAACAAATTTCTAAAAAAAAACAAAAAAAAAACACAGTTTTCAAAGAGATTCGAACCCCCGTCCTCTAACCCAATAGGCGAGCTCCTTACCCACTCTGCTATGAGCAAGCCCAACATATGGTAACCGATTACTTTATTTGATCGTACAGTTTGTAACATATTTCTAATATAAATTTTTATGTACTTTTGGTTTAATTATACATTATATGAATGAATAATTTATTTAATAAAATAAATTTTTATATACTCGTTTTTTCTTTTAATTTAGAAATTAGTATATGCTAGCAGAGCAGCTTTCATATGTATTAATAAACATTTATTAACTTATTATTAATTTTTTTCTTTCAAACTAAGTAAATAATTGTTCATACAATTATTTACATTTCTTTATAATTTTTATACTAAAAAAAAAAGTTTTTGGTACTGTATAGTTACAATAATTAATTTTTATTGCGTTTTCTTCTTTCACAAAATGTAAAGAGGTGGAAGGAGCGCAAATATATGCTGCAACGCTGGAAATTATTTTTCTTGTATGGATCAGCTTACATACATGCTTTTGCTTACACATCTTCTTTCATGTGTTATTAACCAAAAAAAAATATAGATCTATTTGAAAAAAAACAGGTTTATCTAAAAGTAATCTTTCATACAAATAAAAGTTAGGGGGTTTATACAGATCATATAAATATAATTTTTAGTGATTTTTTCATAATGTTACATGTTAAATTGCAAATTTTTCAAATTAAACATGTGAAAGAGGGCACAGTTAAATAATCTGCAATTTTTTTGGGTATTACTTATGGTATTTTGAGTATACTTTTGATGCTTGAAAAATATCTGTCAAAAAAACCTATGTATAATGAACTTTCTGAAGGGACATTGTTTATATTGTATTGTGCCATAATATATTGTTTATAATGTTTTAGCTATTGAATATTAAAATATTCGTTGAAACCACACCCAACTAACGTAGGTATACTCATTCCAACGATAATTTCACCACCTTATACACATAACATCGTTTCATGGAAGGTATATTTATAATTATTATTATCTGCCATATAATTTTATAGAAGTATAACTTCTTACTTGGATAACCAAGCACCCACTGTCCACTGGTTTTTTAAAATATTATTTCTTAAAAGGTCCATTATTTTTAATTATAGTGTGTGCATGTCGAAAAAATTATGTAGTTAATCTTTCGGCACATAATGGAGGACTACAATTTTTTACATTTGGTCTGTACGATAATCTATATAAATAATATTGAAACATAGTAAAAATAATTTTAATATTATTATTATCTAAACAATGTTAAGAGTAATTAGTACTTCATCTGAGAGCACTTGACAGAAATATGAATGAAAATACCATAAGATTAACAAAATGGGACAGTTTATTTCGATATTTTTCTTTCAAATGGTTTTCTTGTAAATCCTTAGGATACACGTACAGATCAGAACTTTCTGGTAATCCTGAATCTGAAAGAATAATTTAACCACATTGTGTAGTGAGTAGTTTATTGTAGGTAGGGTTAAACGTAGGCATTACTAACACTGTCGTAGTTACTGCCACTTTTCATATGTTGACTCATAATAATATTTAACAAGTCAATATTTTGTTTCAAATATCATAACAGCCAACTGGTTGTATTAAAGATAATATTATTGCAATTTTTTATTAATCATTTCATCTTATTTTTATTTAATTAATAAATTAATATACGTTAGTTAAATTGCATTGAAAAATCAATAGTCTCATGTATAATATACTTGATTATTAGTCGTTCTCAACAAACTAAAAAAATCATTAATCATGTGTAAAATTGATAGGTGTATGAAGATACAGTTATAGTTTCATAAAATTTTGATAAAACGATTATTAATTAAAAGGATTATATTTAATTTACATGACAGTATTACATACATTTTTAATGGCTGTGACTGTATTACTGTCGTCAACTTTACTCAGTCTTGGGCAAGAAACATGACCTACTTACAACATAACGTTAGCGTGACAAGCCAGTTTTTGGTTTATTTTAGTTGTGTTGTTTTCTCTTACCGATGAGTTTACTAGCATCTACGGAAAAATAAAAGAAAAAAAAGATGCGAAATCAAAAAAAGGCACAGTAAGCACTAAGACTTTCACATCTACGATTAAAAAGAATAAAAATAAAAGGATGTGTTACTCAGCAGAAAATTTGAACTTGGCTTTGGTAGAAGTAAATAAAGGTGAAAAGATTGCGACAACTGTATTAGAATATGGTATACCTAGATCAACTTTAAAGGCAAAAGGAGATGGCATTTATGTAGATAAAAAACCTGGCTCTTTAACTCTTTTGAGTAAAAATCAAGAGGAAGAACTTGTGCAATGGATAACCACAAGTTTTCCGGTGAAGAAAGCACACCTCATAGAGACTGTTAAAAATCTGTAAGGATTTAAAGAAAAAAAAAAACAAAAAATTTCGTCACAAACCACCAGGGAGAGCATGGTATGAAGCTTCCAGAAAGAGGCATCCAGAAGTTGTTTCAAAGGTGACAGAAACAATATCTTTGAACAGATCAAGGGTGATTGAGGCCTCACTACGACGGTGGTGTAAGGAAATCGAGGACTTTCTGTCTTCCAATAACTTACTGCACATCAGCTCTTCACGAGTATTCAACTCTGATGAGAGTGGTATGTAATACAAATAAATATATTTTATTCCATCTGCTAATTTTTAATTGATTTTATCGGACTTGCAGGAATCTCTTTAAATTCTGTGACTTATACAGTCTGATCAAAGAAAGGAGAAACAAATGTTTACAGTGTAGTCAACAACAACGAAAAGGAAAACGTAACCGTTCTCATAACAGCTAATGCTGAAGGTGTGTTAGCACCTACGTTTGTTTTGTTCGCTGGAAAATCTTTGCCTGATCATGCTTCTAAAATGGCTCCAGATACTTTGCGTTTGGAGTCTTCGATAATGGATGGATGACGGCACATAACTTTTACGAGTACATCGCAAATATTTTCGATCCTTGGCTTACAGAAAAACCATAGAGATGTGGCGTCTCACATCTCTCGTGCTTCGGACTCTACTCGCCAGGTGGCCGGGCCCGTAATAGTTCGCTCCCGTCAAGCGGTTAAATTCCTGCACGATTAGTATATAAGCAAGATCGAGTCAATCTGAGCCCACACCTCTCCTGTGTCTAAGGCAGGGAGCACGTCATCAGCCTTACTGATGAGTCCTGGCGTGCTCCCGGGACGAAACATCAAACCACCTTTTTCTCTCTTATAGACGACCTCTTGATCTCTATAGAGAGACCTGTGATTATGAACATTGATGGTCATTCATCCCATATAACTTTGCCCTTGAGCAAATTTTGTTCAGAGAAGAAAACAGTTCTCATCGCATTGTACCCTAATGCAACACACATAACCCAACCATTAGATGTCTCATTTTTTAAGCCTCTGAAGAGCTTCTGGACAAAGGCAACTGGACAGTTTTACAAGTCATCTGTCTGCATAGGGTTGAATAAATATTAAGTAGCTCCTTTACTCCTAACAACATTCGAGTCCATGGATCTCAAGAAAATCTTGACCAACGGTTTTAAAAAGTGTGGCTTACATCCATTTTATGTTGAAGCTATAGATTTCACTAAAGTGATAAGATAGTTTTCAAGAGTCCCAAATAAATCAGAAGAAAGAAAAACTAAAGAAGCTAAAACTACTTTAAAAAGTTTCCTTTCTAGAAACCAATTGATAGATTTCCACCCAAATAAAAGTCGTACTTGGCATGACCCATTGAAAGAAACGGTGTTGTTTAAAATCTAGTATTCATTAAGTCATTCAGATTGTGCAGATAGTACACTAATATAACACATAAATTGTATTGATGTGTTCTTCACTGAGAGTTAAATGACTTGTTTTACATAAACATAATTAGTCTTTAATACAAATTGACTTTTAAGGAGGACATGAACCATGTGAGTGCGAGAATCGATAGTAAACTTATACCATGTCACGTGCAGTATGAAACATACTACGTGGGGTGGACTTCAGCTATTAGTATTAGGAAGGAGCACAAGTGGGAGAAGAGAGAGCATAAAAAGGCCCGCAGCAGTGGCCGCAGGGCTCTTGAACGTCGGGACTAGAAGGAGGATAGTCGCAATAAGTAACTCGGGACCGCAAAGCACCTTCCCTCAGGGAATATAGCAATAAAGGGATTGATTGAGTTTAACTGCCGCGTTGTTATTAAGCACCCCGAACCTTTAGAATCCTACGTAACAGTTTTGGTGCTAAGTGTGGGGTAGGTTTTGTCGCGAAATAAAAATTTTTTTTTTACACTTGATATTTCGGAATTTTCGGGCAAAAATCGGGAAGCACACATAGTGCAGTGCAACAACAGGCGCAGAAAATTCAAGGCAGTCACCTACAGCTGCTATCGAGTAAGAAAGGACAAGAGTCAACATCCAGTTTCAAAAGGAACTATCGTAAAGAGGATGACTTGGAGTATATTGGTGCTCATCGTCTTGTGCCTTCTGTCAAAGTAAGTAATAATTCTTTTTATCCTCCCAAATATATATACTTATTGTCCCTCGGGGTTATTTAGCTAAGGAAACGATGTACAAAAAATAATACTTAACCCGAATACGGCTAGTTTCGCTTGTTTTAGAAGCCAGTAAAATAGAAATACAGATTTGGAAATAAAATAGGAATCCTTTTTTCTCTATTATTTCTTCGTGCGTGGACTGAAATCAACTAATATAATTAAGCTCACATCACTCTATTATAAAAAAAAGGGGGAAAAAAATAATGATGTCCGACTACGGGGAAGAGATTGATAACGGTAGGGATGGTTTAAACGAAACTTTTTCCATGACACAGGAAGATTCAGATACAATAACGGTTATGCTCGAACACGACCCCGAATCGTATGCACTCTATGAGAAGATGGATAAGAAAAATCAAGTTCTTATGTTAAAGATATTTAAAAATATAAAAACAAAAATTTCATTTAAGAAAAATCCTAATACAAAATTAGCAGAGCCAACGAATAAAACAGCAGAAATAGAGATGTTGGAAATTGCACCAGAAAAATCAGAATTAAAAGAGAATGCGATTAAGGAGAACATAGGGGTAGACAGGAAACGTGATCAATTAGGCGTGGAAGGGCTAGGCAAAACGAGTTGTCAGGAAAAGTATACCAAACGGTGAGAACAAGAAAATACAAACAGTGAACAACCTTTTATACTATTCTGCAATTGGCCACCTCTGCATTCAAATAAAAAAAATTATAACTACTATACATCAAACAATAGGACAGATAGGCTGAGGTTTGGATACGAAGAAAATGATAATGACGTGTATACAAATACAGAATACCTTTTCCCTGCATGTGACCGACCAACCGAGCTGCCGATAAATAATCAGGCAGAATCTTTTCAAAAGACACAAAGCAACATACGCGATAACCCTCAGCATCAAACCATGCAATTTTTTCCTAGTAATAGGCAACAAACAGGGGTACCATTAGCCTTAGGCTCGAATCTTAATATATTAGGCTACCTAAACAACGCAGTAAATGGTATACCACTGTATAATGGAGACCCCGTGCAGTTTCCCTTATTTGAGCAAATGGTTAGAATGATAAAGGGAACAATACCTGTCCAGTATGAAAAATATTTCATAGGACTTTTGGGAAATAAATTGCGAGGCATAGCGGACGATCAATTCTGCACGCGATTGTCGTTATTTAATTCGATTGACGAGCTTCTGTTGGCTCTATCGCGAAGATTCAATAAAATAGGAGGAATAGAGACATTTGCAGCGGAGCTTAAGACTGTCACGCAATGGAACAACGAATTAATTATGGAATATTGCGGGAAAGTCCAGCGACTACACAATGGGATCATGATGGCACATGAGGCGAACCCATACTTGACGCGGGCCGAGAAAGACGCGTCGAAAAAAAAGATCAGACGGTGAAGCAGTGAGGCAGTTTCTGTACGGATTAAAGGCACCGTATAACTGGAACGTCGCAGGGTTTCAACCAAAAACACTAGAGGAGGCTATTGAAGCTGCCATAACTGTAGATAACGAATTAAGCCTCCGCCGCTCAATGATAGTGCAAAAGAGCAGATTGAGAGCAAATAACGCCGAGAGACGGTATGACGCCATGGTGGGCCTTATCCGTAGCGACGCACCCGTGGGAAAGTCAGATACGGACGAGTGGGACGGTGTGGCTGATGTAAAGTACTGTTCGTATTGTCGAGAGCACGGCGCCCATTCTACTAGTGGATGTGAGAAATTGTGGCAAGATGCAAAAAAAAGGAATAATAAAAAATCCTAACGTTGATGAAGAACCAAAAAAGGAAACAATAGAAGAAGAAGGATGGTATGATAGGAAGGTGGCGTATAATAATTATCACCGTCGGTATGGAAACGATAGGATTTTTGATCGACAACAAGGGAATAATGGTAAAAGGCCTCACAACCAAGGGAATCGCTACCAGGGAAGAAAATATAACTACGATAATAATAATTATCATAAAAATAATAATAACAGTAATAATTATGACAGAAATGGTTAAAATGACAGAAAAGTAGGTCATAATTATGATATGACCACAGGAAGGACGATTATCGGGACAGGCGAAATAACCAATACTCCAATCAGGATAATCGCAGGGATGATTATTGGAGAGATAATCTTAATAGTAAAAATCCGAGGGTAAACAGCTCGAAAACCGGGCATTTAAACTCGCAGGATGTTCGACGCGATCCCCAATCGTCGGGCATAATAAAGCAATAAATGAAGGAATTTATGAGAGGAAGTCAGGAGTGTTAGAGGAGGGTATGGATAATGACAAGCATAAGGTATCGGAGACTTATGCCACGACGCGTGAAAATTCTAAAGCTGAAGGAAAAGATGAGCAGCAGCTATCTCGCACAGTGAAAATAAATTTATCGAAAATAGGATACACACCACCCACAGTAATTCTAAAAAGCCCTTACATAAACGAAGGTGCGACATTTTATGCCGATACGGGCGCGGAAATTTCAATAATTAAAGAGAATTGTCTCGATATTGGAGTAGCGGTAAATAGTAGGAAAAAATAAAAAATAAAAGGCGTAACGCACGGAGCTCGCCCAACCTTGGGATCTATAAGATTACCCCTAGAAAACTTTATGTGTACCCTACACGTAGTCCCCCATGACTTTCCCATAGAGGTGGAAGGAATCATAGGATGGGATAATTTTTAAGTTGTATAACGGTCAGATAAATGCCGAAGACAACACACTTAAGTTGAATGGAAGGAGAATTCCGCTACAAGAATCAGAAAGTTTTGAAATTGTGCCGAAAACGAGGCAAGTTATATATGCGTATATAAAAGAGTCACACAGGAAAATTAAAGTGGGCTGGGTCCCACTACTAAAGCTTACAGAGGGCATTTTGTTCGGTAATTTTATCGCAACAAACAATAATGGTAGGGTGTATGCCGAATGTCTAAATATATCAAATGAAATAATAAATGTACCAGTTCCAGTGGTGGACCATTTAGAGTGTGAGACGACGAAGAAAGCTGACTCATCGGACGTCAATGGGGATGACGTAGAAGCATTAAAAAGAGGTTTTGTACGGATGTTTAGAGAAACTGAAAACCCTGAAGAGAATGAAAAACTTGGCAATGAGATAAGAAACGACGCCAGCTGCACATGTACGAAGAAAAATATCGTGGGAAACGAGGGTTGTGACAAGGATGGCCGTGACAACGGGAATATTTAAATACTTGAGGAAAACATTAAAACAGACGTCCTAAGTTGCAGGAAAGCGCGAGTAGACAAAATAATGGAGTTAGTCGACATATCAGGGTGTAACGAAGAAGAGAAAAAACATGTGCGAGGGCTTATAGAGATTGACCCGTACGTTTTTGGACTCGACGGGAAAAAACTGAAAGCGACCAATCTTTTAAAACATAAAATAAACACGACTACGGATAAACCGATAGTAACGGAGCGGTATAGATATCCGCTAGCTGTGAGAGAGCAAATGAAAGTTGAAATTAAGAAATTACTCGAACAAGGCATAATAGAGCCTTCAGAGTCACTGTACAGCTCAAACATGTGGATCGTACCTAAAAACGCAGGACCAGATGGCGAAAAGCGCTGGCGGGTAGTAACGGATTTCAGGCTACTCAACGAGATAACAATGGGCAGTTGTCATCCACTTCCTTTCCAGAGCGATATACTGGAACATCTGGCGACAGCACGCTATATTACAGTGGTAGACTTGAAGCAGGGATTTTTTCAAGTCGAAATACATGAAGACGACATAAAACAGCGTTTTCGGGACCGGATGGGCATTATCAGTACAAAAGAATGCCAATGGGTTGCACGGATTCTCCGAACACGTTTCTAAGGGCAATAACGCTTGCACTGGCAGGGCTGCAGGGCCATGAGGTAGAGGTATATTTAGACGATATAATGGTGTTCGCGTCGAATCTTAAAGAACATCGCAAACGCTTTATAAGATTGTTAGAGCGATTATCAAGGGCAAATCTTACAATTGAGCCAAAGAAGTGCCAATTCTTAAAACGTGAAGCAAAAGTGTTAGGCCATATTGTAGGAAATGGTGAAATAAAAACGGATCCAAAGAAAATCGAGGCTGCAAGAAAATGTACAAGGCCTACAAATGCAAAGAAAATCAAACAATTTCTTGGATTTGTTGGATATTATAGGAGATTTATTAAAGGATATGCTAAAATTGCTCAACCGCTGTCGAAGCTTCTGAAAAAAGGTACAGAGTTTAAATGGGAAGAGCAGCATGAACAAGCATTCAAAACGCTCGTAGATGCACTTTGCAGTGAGCCTGTACTTAAACCACCCGATCTAGAAAAACCATTTGTGGTGACAATGGATGCATCTGACTATGCCATTGGGGCAATATTGAGTCAGGGAGAAATAGGAAAAGACAATTCGTGTGAGTATGCCTCTAGATGCCTAAAGGGCAGCGAAATTCGATACCCTACGTACGATAAAGAATTGCTCGCTATAGTATATGCAAAAGAGCAGTTTCGACCCTATCAATTTGGCAGAAAGTTTACAGTGGTTACGGACCATGAGCCTCTTAAACATTTTCACTCATCAAAGAAGCCAGATATAAGATTTAATAGGCTTAAAGCTGAATAAAGGGCTATGAATTTGACGTTGTTTATAGACCAGGAATAGCCAATAAAGCATTAGATGCACTGTCCCGAAATCCGATTATAGAGGATGGAGAGAAAAATCCTGAACTACCGCGACGAGAGTTATATGAACTTGCTGAAGAGCAGGAGAGAGATGGTCATGGTGACATAAATGCGCCACCCGCACGAATATTCAAAATGCGGACAAGAAGAGAGAGAAATATAATAAGAAGGGATAAGAAATGGCAGATAGAAATATCCGATTCAGACGAGTCGAACAAAAAGGTAGAAAGAAAAAAGCCTCACAAGACGAATAACTCAGATAAGCTAACGGTCAATGAACAAACCGACGCAGACTCAGAATCAGAGTGGACGGTGGCGAGTGAAAATATAGAGAGTAAAGGAGCAGAACCACGTAAGAAACAAGCGAAAAGAGGCAGGCCGCGTAAACAGATAGTACAGATCGCAGAAGAGAATAAGGGGAAAAATATTCAAATAGGATCCTTAAACAATGGTGAAGAACAAATTCTATCACAGGGTCCAACTGAGGATAAATTAGCTTACATCTGCAAAGAAGAAAATTTGAAAAAAGGGGTGGGAATAACAAGCACACCGTATTTAGAACTAGAAATACAACCGAAGATGCAACGAAAAAATCGCAAAAGACAATTGGATACGCTGCATAGGCACCCGCCAAATTTTTCAGTAACACCGCAAATAGAAACTGTGTCGAAGGAGATTATCATAGCAAACTGTGACTCACCGGTGGCCTTAAAAGAAAAATCCGAGCCGGTAAAACATTGGGGATTCCAACTAGCCGCAGCTAGCCTAGCGAATGAGGAAGGTAAAGAGGAAGAAAAAACTGTAGGTACAGAGATCATAGACATAAATGCGAATAATGATAAGCACGGGGGACACCAGCAGGCACAGGCAGGCCTGGTTACAGAGTTGATCGGAAAGAGAGAAAGAATGCTTGACCCTATAGATACCATAGAGATGATGAGTTCGGATGCAGGTATGTCAAGCAGAAATGCGAATAAAGGAGAGAAGGAGAATGTCCGATGGGCCCAAGCTCACGCGCAAAGTGTGCTCCAAGAGAGTAACAAGCAGCAACAGAAAATATCGAATACGGTCGAAGGGGACCGACCGACGCCGAAGGAAGGGGCACAAAGCAGACCGTCTAGTGAGAGTGTAAGCGAGAAGCAAATAAATGAATCACGACGGGGTACACGGACGAAAGAAAGTCCAGAAAAAGGGACGAAAGTAAACAAAAAGATCGGAGCGTTACTTAATGACTCAATAGATAACTTCCAAGCGAAAGTTAGACTAGATGTTAAGCGCCGAGACTTCAAAGGCAAGCCGGGAATCAGAATAGACGCTTGGGAATCCGATACTATCACCGATCGACTTCTGAGCGATCCGACGGTAAGTACAGATAATGATACAAACATATCTCAACAGCCCTCGACGGAGAGACCAGGCTCAGGGGATAGAGAGAAATTCTTTAGCGAGAAAGATACCCCGCGTGGATCACCACAGATAAATGAAAACCCATCGGGGAATGAAAGAATAAGAGGGGTAAGGGACGATTATACCGATGAAGGTACGACGCTTGAAAGTGAAACAGGAGGCGGAAATGTAGCCAAACGAAATTCAGAACAAAACTGCATGAAGTCGAATGAAAACTTAAAACTTATCGAAGAACTTCCGGTAGAAATACCAGGCAATTGCTTATTCGACTCTCTCATTTTTTCCTGTGACTTGCAATTGACGGCGCGAGAACTCCGGGATGTACTACAATGTTCGAAGTGGAAAAATATATGTGTTGACCCGGAGGAGGTAGAAAAAATCCTGCAGTCCAATACAGAATATGGTAATGATGATCGCATATTGTTGTTCGCACAAGAGTTCAGGAAGAATATTTGTATACATCTACAGGGCACTAAGAGGGGAAAAAAGTGTGAAATTTTCGAAAGCTCCACGATTAATGCCAATGATGAATATGTACACTTGCATCTCCTCAACAACCACTTCAGACCACTCGTTGCCGCAACCAGGCATAGCGAGGAGGAACAAAGTCCGGTGGATAGGAAATCGCGGGTTAGTGACGAATCGGGTGCCAATATAAATTGGAAAAGTGAAGTAAACGAATCATGGAAAGAAAAAGAGGAAGGAGTTAAAGAAATAGAGCGTAATAAAAGTGACTCCATGAATGAGGACGTTTATGAAGATAGGGAAACGCCCCCACCTGATCCACCACCACCCCCCGACTCTTCAAGTAGTTCAGACTTACTAAACAATGAGAGTGAAGAGGGGGCTGGTTTAAACAAGGCCAGACTGGAGTCGGAAAGCGAACCAGAGGAAGCAGACCTTCAAAGAAAAGTATTATCAAACCTCCCACAGCTAAAAAAGTACAGAGTATGCAGGACACGGTTACCACATGAAAAACCACCGTGGCTACCGGGAAAAGAAACAGACATACAACCATTCCAAAGAATGCATCGGGCAAAGGATCACCCATTTCATTATCTAGATAACCTAGTATTCGCGACGGTAACAGAAAGCGTGCCTGATACGGAAACAATAGACGCCCTATATGAGCGCGGATACATAGATCCAATAGCCCTAAATAATGAAAAAAAGATGGTTGGTGACGTCATGAGAGCAAATGTGAGAAAAGTCGCGGTAATGCGAATGTATATTAAATCGCATTTTGAAGATACGGCGCTAAAATCGGACATCAAGAAATGCATTACGTCACTCAAGGCACTAGTAATGATAAATAAAATAAAGTCTATAGGCGTGATACGTGACTTGGCAATACTCAACATGAGCCAATGGATCTACTTCGTGGAACAATTTGAGGAAACTTTCAAAAACCTCAAGGTCGCAGCGACCTTTTACATGAACACCTTAGTTATACCACCAGTGGATCAAAGATATAAGGTTATTAAGGAGTATCACGAATCAACAATTGGGGGTCATAAAGGAATGAATAAAACCTACAATAAGATAGCAAGGGACTATTATTGGAGGAACATGAGGGCCGATGTAAGGCAATTTATACTTGGATGCAGGTCATGTCAGACTAAAAAACTAGTGCGTGTAAAAACGAAGCAAGCTATGCTCGTTACAGATACGCCCAGCAGACCGTTTGAAAAAATCTCGATTGACTATTACGGACCAATTAATAAGCCTTCAACAAACGGCTATACACATATCCTGTCAATACAGGATTGGCTAACCAAGTTTATTGTATTAATACCGGTACAAAGAGCAACAGCTGAAGAAACGGTAAGAGCCTTAACGAATAAATTTTTAGCATACTTTGGAGCGCCAGAAAAATTATTATCAGACCGAGGAACGCATTTTATGAACAAAACGATGGACGAGTTTACGCGATTATTCAAAATTGAAAAACTTGGGAGCACGGCATTTCATCCTCAGAGCAACGGGGCAATTGAACGCATGCACCACGTTCTTACAGAATACTTAAAAGCCTACATTAGCGAGACCGAAAAATGGGACGAACTATTGCCGTTGTGTATGCTCGCTTACAATACGTCGGAACACGAGAGTACAGGCTACACACCCTACGAGCTTATATTTGGTCAACAGGCAAAACTCCCGTCAAGCTTCAAGAGGCCAGAGGTGGGTCAAACATATACAGAGTTACTGCTGCAAATAACGGGGACACTCGCGCAATTACGATCATTGGCAGCAATGACCCAAACACAGAACAAATACAGATCAAAGTACTATTATGATAGGGCGCTGAACACGAATTTTTTTATGGAAGGTGAGATGGTGTATGTACTAAAAGAGCCATCTAAAGGGAAATTTGATGACCAATACGAGGGCCCTTACGAAATAGTCGGCATAGATTACAGGAACCATAATGTGAAGTTACAGAGAAATGAAGAAATACGGGTCTCACATGTGGACAAAATAAAAAAAGCTTGTGTATTGAAATCTCCGTGTCCGAGAGATGAGATGATAAGAAGAGGAGAAGAAGAAAAGTGAAAGGGACCAAGCGGCAACTTGCTCCCCACCCCAATAGTTACTTACGAATAATAGCATTATAGACGAATAGGGGGTAGAAATAGATGTGAAAATAAATACCACTTCTCTCGGGAACTCCTTTTTTTTCGCGGCCCTTGAACGCGCCGCGAAGATTCATTAAATACAGGCATACGGGAGGAGACATGTAACGAAAGGAAATATATTACGTTCAAAATTAGCACAGACTGAGGAATTAAGGAGAAGAGAGAAACATGCAATATAAAAATAATAATAACAATCATAATAATAAGAGGGAATGAATAAATAAAGTGTATTATAAAGTGATATTCTATTTTTATTTTCTTTGTTACTCTTTACATGAAAGATGTATGAGAGGTGGGTAAAAAGTGCGTGTGGCTCTATCTAACTAGCGTTAAAACCATGTCAATACAATTAACACATAAGTGTGCACTTAGAACACATACACAGAACACGAAAGACACGAAAATTGAATGGCATTAGATAAAGCTCAGCGAGGGAAAGTCTCACCCGAACATATGCATCAGCAAACGTAGTAGCATGTATATATACGTACTAATATATAAATTGAGTTAACATTTCAGAGCGCATAGGGAAATCCACATGTAAAGGGAAATACAAAACTCTAACGACAACGGGAGAGTTACGCGTGTGGTTTTCTCTCAAAGCGCGTTATATATATTTAAGAGGCCAGAGGTGGGTCAAACATATACAGAGTTACTGCTGCAAATAACTGGGACACTCGCGCAATTACGATCAGTGGCAGCAATGACCCAAACACAGAACAAATACAGATCAAAGTACTATTATGATAGGGCGCTGAACACGAATTTTTTATGGAAGGTGAGATGGTGTATGTACTAAAAGAGCCATCTAAAGGTAAATTTGATGACCAATACGAGGGCCCTTACGAAACAGTCGGCATAGATTACAGGAACCATAATGTGAAGTTACAGAGAAATGAAGAAATACGGGTCTCACATGTGGACAAAATAAAAAAAGCTTGTGTATTGAAATCTCCGTGTCCGAGAGATGAGATGATAAGAAGAGGAGAAGAAGAAAAGTGAAAGGGACCAAGAGGCAACTTGCTCCCCACCCCAATAGTTACTTACGAATAATAGCATTATAGACGAATAGGGGGTAGAAATAGATGTGAAAATAAGTACCACTTCTCTCGGGAGCTCTTTTTCTTTTGCGGCCCCCGGACGCGCCGCGAAGATTCATTAAATACAGGCATACGGGGGAGACATGTAACGAAAGGAAATATATTACGTTCAAAATTAGCACAGACTGAGGAATTAAGGAGAAGAGAGAAACATGCAATATATAAATAATAATAACAATCATAATAATGAGAGAAAACGAATAAATAACGTATATAATAAAGTGATATTCTATTTTTATTTTCTTTGTTACTCTTTACATGAACGATGTATGAGAGGTGGGTAAAAAGTGCGTGTGGCTCTATCTAACTAGCGTTAAAACCATGTCAATACAATTAACACATAAGTGTGCACTTAGAACACATACACAGAACACGAAAGACACGAAAATTGAATGGCATTAGATAAAGCTCAGCGAGGGAAAGTCTCACCCGAACATATGCATCAGCAAACGTAGTAGCATGTATATATACGTACTAATATATAAATTGAGTTAACATTTCAGAGCGCATAGGGAAATCCACATGTAAAGGGAAATACAAAACTCTAACGACAACGGGAGAGTTACGCGTGTGGTTTTCTCTCAAAGCGCGTTATATATATATATATATATATGTGTGTGTGTGTATGTGTGTATTTACATATATATATATGGATGCGTGTGTACGCGATGCAAAAAAAAAATCACGAGTGTGGAATATGGAAGGGAAATAATAAAAGGATGAAAATACTGTATTTGAAAAATTATATTTTTTTTATTTTTCCTCATTTAAACTAATGGTAGCCACAGCCCTTACAACAACCAGACGAGTGGCTCACCCCCTCCTTTTTTCGCCGCCGGCCACGACCCAAACCACTCCTTCGAGAAGTCCCGTTAGAACCCTCCCCCAGCTGCAGCATTTGCAACCGCTGAAGGCAGTCGGCGACGCTGGGCTGAGAATCTGTGGTAGCAGCGATCAGCGTAGAAGGGACGAGGCATCCACTGGCAGAGCGTTGCACGTAATAGCAAAAAAAAAAGAAGGAAAAGACAAATTAAATAAAGAAATAAATAAAAAAATCGAAATAAGGAACAAGACATAAAAAAAAAAAAAAAAAAAAAAAAAAATGGTACTTTTAATCACGGACTGTAGAGGCCGGAACGCAGGTATAGTACCGCCGAGGGAGGGTAAAATTATGAATATTAGAATGGATTCACCGGTGAAAGTTGCATGTGCAGGTATGCGCATACGAATTGTTTTAACCCCTTACCCCTCGAACTTTTCGTCATTTTACATATTCAAATGGAAAATCCCGTGCTGTGCTCGAATGTCGTAGAAAAAAAAAAAAAAAAAAAAAAAAAAAAAAAAAAAAAAAAAAAAAAAAAAAAAAAAA
>NW_019379625.1:23559-77025 GCF_000648655.2 Copidosoma floridanum | reverse complement strand
ATTGCATTAGGAAAAATAAAGAAGCCATAAGAATAAAAAATATGAAGAAGGCCAAGAGCACTTACCGAACCATGCTGCCTATAATATATTGGCGCTAGCGCGGTCAGCCCGCTGATAACAACAATGTTTTGCCCAGGGGGCCGTCCTACAGTGGGGACATCCCGGCACACATACAGTCGCGTAACCTGCAACTCAATAAATGAAACACTTGAAAAAAAAAAAAAAAAAAAAAAAATTTCGCTTTCATACTTACGCTTTGGCAATCTGCCACGGCGCACGCGGCTTCCTCATGGAGAAAAGCCCCCAACAGTAACCCACACGCACCGCCATTAACGACAACGAAGCGCGTGGATCGCGAGTCACCTAAAGGCAACCGGACAAACCCAAGGAGTCAATCAAAGAATTGGCTGAAATCGGCCATGACTGACGAAGTTAACTGCAAAGATCGTGCACGTAAGGAGACGTAGAATACACTGACTCGGCAGCGACGTTGGAAAAGCAAATGCAGATTCATACACCTATGTAAATCCTTTCCCACCTTAGGTGAGTCACTTGAAGGAAAGGGAAATAAGGAAGAAATAAGAATAACGTAGCATACAAAGTCGGGAAACGGAAGTTTATAATATAGAGCAATAAAATTTTACCCTTTTTTCTGTTCCCTCTCAAATCCACACTCGCCTCCGCTGGAAATTACCGAAGGAGTGAATGTGTGTAACGTAGCCTAGTAAGGAATAAAACTATTATGTACCTTATGTTTATAGCATACACATACATGGTGTAACAAATATAGATGTACATAAGTATAACATTAATATTATATGCAACGATACACCCTGAATGTAAAGACGGAGCCACACTCGCTACTTACCGTAGAAACCAGTCAAGCCCTAATACTAGATTGCATTTAATAATTATTGGGAAAATATGTGTGGTGAATTGTATGGCAGGGGCATTAGTATTTACACAGAACGTTAAAACAAAATAAAAATAAAGAAATAAGAATAAAATAAGAAGGAAGGTAGAATTTTTTCTCTCTCTCTCTCTCGTAGTTGTTCTCTCTTTCCTTAATCAAAGGTAACCTAGGGACCTAGGAGCTTACGATAAATGGGAGTGAGAACGGGAAAAAGGATAACTATTTTATGTTTTAGGGGTGAAACGACGCTGGTAAAAGGACAACCAGGGGAGATAGAGCAAATCGAAAGAAATCCGGGGATACTAGTAGAGAATCTGGGTCCAATTCAATAAGTCGCGTCGACATGGAAAATAATATGGTATGTTGATTGGAATCAAATGGCCCAACAGACAGAGGCATTTCTACAAGCAAGCCGACAAACGAAATGGAAATGTAGGGTAACTATAAGGAAGAGGGATGAATGTGAAGAGCAGGTAGAACGGGCTACTAAAAGAATCCCAGGAGCCTTACAAAGAATGAAAACGGCGTACAGGGCAGTAGTAGGCCAAAAAGTCTATGATAACCAGATCAAAACGGTACAGACACTCCAGGGACAAATAGTAGAGGCAGATAAGGAGAAAATACAGGAGCTAATGAAGTCAAACCTGACGCACACGACTGACACTACAAGGTACTTAAAATAACAAATGAGGATTTCAACGTTCGGTAACCACGAGCAGGTTCTCCAAGCTATAAAGAGATTTGAAGACGAAGCAGGAAAGGTAACAGAAGAAGGATTGAAAATATTCACGGAACTTATAGACGGATACGACAGAGTATCAGGAATAGTAGAAAGATTCGAAAAATTGACCTAAGAACTCGTAGCTAAATTTGAGACAGCGACGGATATCATATATTTAGCGAGTCGAGACGTGTCACACCTGCCGGAAGCAGCGCTAGATGTGATAGCAGAAGCAGAAATATTAGCAGAACAATTTAGACCGGACCTTAGATTTCCGGGAGAAAGAAACACGACGGGGGAAGAAATAGCAGAAATATCAAAGATAGCAACGATAGCGCTTGATAGAAAAATTATCTATTATATCGAAATACCACTGGTAACAAGAGAGAATCTAGACCTTCTAAGAATATCACCGTTGCCGGTAGAGCAGGAGGGATTAAATATGACGAACGTTGTCGCTTATCTCCAGCCAACATATGAGTACATTGCAGGTAGCACGAGCAAAAAACAATTTGCACCAGTAGCGCGGGAGACAGTGGAACAATGCAAGAAGTTGAAGAAGGTAAGTGTGTGTACACGAATGGAGCCGACACAGGAAGTGGAGGAGGACCACCCTTGTGAAATACGGCTGATACTAGAAGAAACTGTGAAGAATCCGGAAGAGTGCCCGATAGTACTAGCAAAATTAAAGGGCACATATTGGATACGTTTTTACTCGAAGAATTAACATGCGTTCAGCACCACGGAAGAGGAAAAGATACACGTACAATGCGATCACACCATGCACAAGACATTTAAAGTAATGAAGGCAGGAGTAATAAACCTAGCGATAGACTGCACAGCCCAAACATCGGAGACGAGATTGGACCCGAGTCAGGAGGAGGGCGAGAACCAGATAATTAAGTTTAAGAGCTCAAATTTGAATCTGAAAGAAATAGCGCGGAGAATAAAAGGGGTAAAAGTAGATGAGATATTGGAACAAATAAAGATGGTAGTAGAGAGGGATGGGTTACAGGAGCTTGGTAAGCATGAACATGGACCGGAAGATAGGTTGATGACAGGTGCTAAACTAATAGACATAGTACAACGTATACATGAATTAGTACAGGCAAAAGAGGAATTTTTTAACTGGAAAGAATACGCATGGTTAGCAGCTGAAATAGCGTTGGGGGCGGCTGCAGGATCGGTCGGAATTTTAAAATGGGGGGCCCCACTTATACTAAACTTATCTAGAATGTTTGCAGGAAGAAGAACCAGAAACAATGTCGTAAGAAATGAAAATCCGGGGAATTCTATGGCACTACAGCCAATACTTATCCAAGTACGGGGTGAGTGGCGACAAGAAGATCAACCGATGGGCAGTAACAAACAGTTACCATAAGAAACAAACAAACTTTAGATAAGTTAAGAGTAGAGCCTTAATACCTAAGCATTGACGATGTCTAGTAAAAAAAAAAAACAAAGAATACGTATGTAATTATGATGATGATAAAATAAAAGAATAAAAAGATTTTTGTCATGTTGTGTGGAAGACGCTGCGTTAAATGTAATGAATANAAATAAAAAAAATAAATAAAAAGATTTTTGTCATGTTGTGTGAAAGACGCTGCTTGAAATGTAATGAATATAGTATAACGCAAGGAAAAAAAAGGAAATAAAAGAAAAAATGGATACACAAAACAAAAGTTGTAAGTAAAATAAAACCGAAAGAAGGAAAACAATAATTATAATGAGGAAAATGAATATGTATGAAACAACTCAAAAAAAAAATGTAAGTTAGTAAGTAAATATTAAATTAGATAATAAGCAATAAATGGTAATTGAATAATCATCAATGAGAGTAAGACCCACAAGGGCATATTTATCAATTTATTATGTTAGAGGGAAGAGCGCAAACACGAACAATATGTGTAATGACACAATTATAAACTTGCGGAAAACTAACTAAAGCCTGTAAAAGGAAAATTAACGAGGATACTCATAGGAACACCTCATTAATTTTTCTTATATGATTAGTATACATTACAACACGAACAACATAATACAGACACTAATTAAACAATCATTCCCGAGGTGGTACAGAAAAGAACGTTGTCGAGGGCGAAAACGAAGCGGCTTCAGACGTGACTCGTACAGTATGAAACATACTACGTGGGGTGGACTTCAGCTATTAGTATTAGGAAGGAGCACAAGTGGGGTAAGAGAGAGCATAAAAAGGCCCGCAGCAGTGGCCGCAGGGCTCTTGAACGTTGGGACTAGAAGGAGGATAGTCGCAATAAGTAACTCGGGACCGCAAAGCGCCTTCCCTCAGGGAATATAGCAATAAAGTGATTGATTGAGTTTAACTGCCGCGTTGTTATTAAGCACCCCGAACCTTTAGAATCCTACGTAACAACCAAATGAAGTCGTTTTTTCCCAAGATGATCTAAAAACGCGAGATCGTTTAATGAATATTGAAAGCATAAAAAGTTGCGTCATTCCTTAAAGCTCAAGTGAAGCAGAAAATCATCAGAGAGAAAATTTTACTGTACATAACTAAGTTATTTGAGCAATTTTTAAGCTAAACTTATTCCAATCATGCATTGGAAATTTTTACACACCCAATTTTAATTGATAATTATCATTTTTGTAGTAATAAAGTTGTAACTGTAAACTGATGAAATTAATATTAATTTTGCTACTTAGGTATATGGTACTGCAGAAAATCAGGAAAAACCAACCCTTGAGCATAGTATTATCATAATTGATGATGAAGTAATAAATGAAGCTATTTGTGCTGATATTATAATTAAACCTGTTTTGGATAGTTCTGCAACGTCACTCCCACCTTCACATTCAAAATCCAAAAATGTGATTGAAAACGTTCGTACTTCCACTGAAAATACAGAGATGCTAAAGGATAAAATTTCAAGTCCAACTGGATTTAAATCTGATTTTCAGAATGAAACATTGCAAAATATAACAAATAAGTCCACACAATCTTCAGATTCAATTTCTGAGTATTTTTATGGACCCAATAGCAATATTTTTAATTGAAGTAGAAAAAGATGGAATAAACAACAGCTGACATCTGTTATATCCGGTCCTTAACGGCAATAAACATTTGGAAAAAAACACAGAGAAAAAAGAAAAGAGGAGAATGTTTTGTTGAAAAGAGGAATCAAAGTTAAAAACTAGGGGGGAAAAAATAGAACAAGAGGAGAAAAAGAAAAAAATGGAAGAAGAAAAGTATTTGAAAGTAAAAAATAGGATTGAAAAAGAAGAACAGGAATTAGCAAAGCAACAACAACTAGTCATGGAATTTGAAAAAAATAAGATTACAGAAACTTATGTGTTAAAGTCCAAAAAAAAGCCATCTTGACTGAAAAAATCGGTAATTTACAGAAGCAACTAGACTGTATTCCTGATTCGTAATAATTACTGTTGAAATGTGAAAGTTAATTGTTTTGAGAAAATAAGCCAATACTCTCAGCGTTTGAAAAGTTGAAAGTCTTGAATAAAAGATTATTTTGTTGATATTGAGAATTAGTCATGTATAATGTTTCTTCCTAATGTTACTAATGTTACACTTGTTTAAGTAATAGCATAAATAAATTATTAATTAAAATATTGAAAGCTTAATCGATAGTGACAAAAGAGTTATAGCTCAAGATTTTATGCATAAAATATTAATAGTTTATTTTTAGGTTACAATCTTTATTTTATGAACTCCAAATTTTACTCTTCAAAAATAAATGAGTTGACAGTAATACATAAACAAGCACTTAATTAAATCAGTGGAAGTAATTAGGTGTCAGTAATTGAAGCACTTGCAGTGATTGGGCGTCAGTAATAGACGTATAGTGGCAGTGATACCAGTATTTCGATAATTCAATAAAAACTAAATTATGATTAAATTTTATAATTTTTATAGGTAAAATAGTTTTTTTATTTTAACCAAGACCAGAAGCTTTATACAAAAAAAAATTAAGTTCATAAATTTATATGTACTGTGACGTACTGTTACCGTAAGCTTTTACATGTGTCGAAGGCTAAAAAGTGTCAGTAATACTTACATTTACCCCTATGCTTTTCTTTCCTACTTTTTCTAAAAAAACTATTTTATAATAAGAAATTTTCTGACATTAGCAATTTGACTTAAATATATAAATAGTTTTCAGCTATAGGATTTTTTTCATAATAAGAGTCAAAGATATGAGATAATCTATAATGAAGTTATGTTTTTACTTGAATTCAATTTTTGTTCAATCGCTTCTCAATTATCATATATACGTAATTTACCATTTTCAAGTATTTTGATCTCATCTAATTAAAAAATACTAGATATAACGTGACGAACATATCTTTCAGTTTTTATATTATAAATACACTTTTTTTCTATCTCATAACTCATTAAAAATGCATAACTAAAGATGTGATTGTAATATCGAATTAGTATTGTGAAAGTTTGATCCTTAAAAAGAAATTTTTTTAGGTTTTTTGTAATTTTTACTCAGACAACTCAAACAAATCCTTTCATTGTGACAACAAGTCTATTTCTTACATTGTTTTTCCTAGAACAAATATTTTCTGAGATTAGAAACCAAGTAAAAATTTGTTTAATAAATTTATAAATAAGTATTTATCAAATTAAAGTTACTTCTGTTTTGTATTTTTCTAAGCTTTAAAAGGCAAACTAAAATAATTAAGTATTTAATTACTATATATATTATCTTCCTTACTTCCTTACTCTTACATTGGTAATAGTTGCTTAAACAAATACACAAAGTACGTATATATGTATATATGTATATATGTATATATGTATATATGTATATTCACGNATAGGCATGTTCAAGATGTATTCTTATGTGGTTTTTTATACAACAATAGCCGCCACCCGTCTCCACCGGACCCTCACTAAATAGAACACCGTAGTGTGTTCGAGTATAATGTAAAATATTTTCAATTTAAAATTCTACAATTACTTCTGACACTTCTGAGAACAAAAATCTTCTTATAAAAAAAATATTTGTTTGGAATCTATACAGTTTATTTGATCAAGTAAAAAGCTGTAAAAAATGAAAAAAAGTATAATTATGCCGAAAAGTACCGTGCATTCCTCATGTCATAAAATAATCGTCATCTTTAAATAGCCGTTGATTTGCAGGTCCTCCTGTATAATCTATAATTAGGAGTATTTTTTAAAGCTGTACAGATTTAAAACTCACAAAAAATATATAATTAAAACAAATTTTTTTTCTCTTGTCTCACAACTTTATTACCACAGCATTAAAGTTCTGGAGCTTAATTTGTACATTTTTTATTACCACAAAAATACAAATACATATTCTACCTATTTGAAAAACTGTATTCATTAAATGCATTTAAAGTTTTTCTTCCGATTCCCTTGCCCTGAAGTCTATTTTTTCCACTTTATAAGGTTGTAATATATTTTTTGGCAAAGTAGTTTGACGTCCGATGACTCTGAAAAGGACCATTGAGCTTCTTAAGTAAACTCTTTCTTGACTGAAGTTTCCAGCAAACGTGATTGTCTCAATACATTAGGGTAATCTTCTATGATCTGTTATTGTAGCACCACACTAATCGGGAGGAAAACTACAACGTTTGAAGCTTTAGAGAGCTGGTTGTAGAGCTCTTACCTGACGTCTGCTGGTACAACGTCAAAGACATTGGTATCTAAAGCTCGTAAAGCACCTTATTTTTTTGCAGACTCAGTTGTTTTGATGATCTAAAGTGGAGAGATTAGTTCGTGATGCTTGCCCGTTGGAGACTGTCCCATTGGCTCAAGTTTATTTTTACTTCATAGCTGTTAGGTTCTCCCAGCGCAGACCGTGGAGAGGATTGGTGATTTCTGGTTTCCCAGCCTTGCGACGAACAACTCCGCTCGTGACGTCTACCAGTGAATGACTGACTTGGTTGAATAGTGGCCGGCTTTACATAGTCTTTTAGTTGACGAATCGTTTTCGGAATTGGTAGTAAAAATATATTTGTTTGCAAGATAGTTTAAATTAGGTGGCCCTTAAAAGAACCGATGAGATTGATGTTTAAGTAAGGAACGTTAATACTTAAAATGGAATGGCATATAAAGGGCCAGTGGTGAAATTTCCAGCTACTCCTTATCATTATTCTTGATGATGGAGAGCTGGTTGCGGGTACCTTGACTCTTGCCCTTAAAGTCTCTGTGTGTGGAGACCGTAACGGAGAAAGGTATACCGCTGACCAAAGAATATCCCGTCTTCGGATCGTTCCTCGAAAAACCAACCGCTCATCGTTAGTCGGGAAAGTGGGTCTGAAGAATACCTTCTATGTAAGGTATGCCTTCGGGATGACCACTAAGAAGGAAGCCGTTGTGGCTGCCCGTACTCTTCAGGGCTGTCTTCCCTGGTTTACATTTGTAGTAAAAAATTCTCTGACGGCACCAGGCCAGATTGTGATACGGCCACACAACTCTGAAGTGTTGGAGCAGGTTGTGCTCTAGCTAAACACGTCTCCTGGTATTCCACCGGAGACGTTATCGGTTAGAATAAATTTTTTACTGGTGGCACTCGTCAGTCCTGGAGGTTCAGGGTGAAAGTAGACTTAGGTCACGTGCCCATTGGAGAAGAGCGTCGTCGGTAACCGGGATAACCAGCTGCACGACTATCATCTATACGTTCTCGATGCAGATCGGTGACTTGATAGTAAACAATGGCAGAAATTGTTGAGACGCTCCGGCGTATTATAACCACACTTATTTAAGTCTGTTGCAGGTAGCTCTGATTTTATGTCAAAGCCACCTAGTGGATCCTACTGAACTAACGTGGAAAGCTGTCGTATTTTTGCAAAACTTTGAACTTATTCATTGCTATTGTTATTAAATTTTTCAAGATCAAAACTATACCAAAACCATCTAGGAAGTATCAAGGATCGGTATGCAAAATTTCAGCAAAATCGGTTCAGTAGTTTTCGTGGTTAGCGATTACAACGATTTTATCGACTTTTCTTTATATATTAGTAAGATATAAGTATGTGTATATATATACACGTTAATGAGTTCTGCTTTATTGCAATTTTTTACTTCAGTATCAGTACTCCCACTAACTATTTATTAATACGTGTAACATAACCTACTTGTATTATTTTTATCTAAGAATAGTTTAAATAATAAGTTAAGTGATAGTTAAAAAATGAGCAGAAAAGAGAAGCACTCTTTCTTACTGACCAAAAAAAAGGATTTAAAAGTATCGCTCCTTGAAACGCATAAAAATTGATGACGCGGGTACTCAGGATACTTATATTTATAAAAACTACGACAACAAGGCTGAGAAAATTCAGTTCTTTAGATAGTGATAAGTCAGTTGACGATTTAAAATCTTACAGCTGAAAAAAAAATTGTACTAAAAATTTGACTCAGATGATATTAATCAAGATATTGAGATGCGCAGTTTGTGTATTTTGGGAAAAAGTAGCAATCAGTTAAAAGATACTATTGTACCTGAATTATATGATAGCAGTTTAATCGAACTACGATTCAACATAAACGGCCTGTCTCTCTTCAACTCAAGTCTAAAGGAATTTTGGCCAATTCTCGGCAATGTTTTAGTTGAAGATTCTAAGGTATACAAACCTTTTATTTTACGTGTATATTTTGGAACGAAAAAGCCAAAATGCGTATCTAAATTCATGAAAGAGTTTGTCAAAGAGTTTAAAAATTAACTAACTCATGGGATTATAATTGATAACAGATATTTTAAAATACAAATTACATGTTTCATGTGTGACTGACCATCAAGATCATTTATAAAATTCATTAAAGGTCACACTGGCTTCTCATCTTGTGATCGCGAACTAAAAGTTTTTGAACTGCAAAAAAATAGAAGAAAGTTCTATACTATTCCTTTACAACATTATTAGTTAGTTTTTAATTATGCGTCAAGATATTTTTATAGTTGTGGTGAAATGTAAAAAAATTGTATATATTATAATTTAACAAAGAAAGACATTGTTGTGAAAGTGCACTTATGCATGTATATAAATAGTGACAATTGTCTGCTAGGCTCATTAAGCTTATCAGTTTTGACTGGTCATTGCTTTTGTTCAATTCTTATGGATATGACCAAATTAATTGTGGCTAGATTTTGTATGTAAATTGCTCTATATATAGTATTTGATAACCAAAGTAGTTCCACTGTTCAATCACGCCTTTGGTGTTAAAAAAAAAGGTGAACTATCTTTTTTTTTCATTTCTTATTGTAACCTTTAAGTCATTTTTTAATTGCTTGTATTATTGCAGATATATCAAGCTTTTTTTGTAACAAAAATTTTTCATACTGCCCAAGAGTTTGACAGTCCATTAATTATACTAACTTTATACATTGAAATTCAAAAATCTAAAAAGTTCTTACATAAAATACGTAACACTTCTTTTGACAGATGTTCATGTTTAAAGTATGAACAGTTTTGAACGAAACAGAGCCATTCCACCTTGCACCTGGTTATTACTTAAGTGCAAAATTTTGTTTTCATCAGGTAAAATTGTTACTTAATTTTTGTACATACATTGATTCATAAGGTCTTACTCTACATTGTTAGCATTCGAGATTCATATGAAGCAGCTGAGTAGAGTGTTGGAAACCTAAGACACGTTTCCCAGTCACGAAATGTGATGTCCAAGTTGACTACACTAGACTCAGAAGTAAGTATATCATTTCTAGGTTTTAAATTCATCTCTTGTGAATCCACCAGCAGCCAAGAAATATGGTAAAGGTTCTAAAAAAGATGTATATAAGCTATTCTCTGTTTCTGACCTTACCAAAGAAGTTAATTCAGGTAAGTTTCATCCAAAGCATCATCACATTAAAATTAGTTACCCTTACAGTTACTTTAACTTTGTTGAAAACTTTTTGTATTAATTTCTTGCTATTGTTATCTCACAGAGAGGAGTGATAAGGTTGAAAGCGATGCAGACATAAAAATTACTCTCCAAAACTCTGTTTAACTCAAGCAGTTTAAGATGGTTTTCAATAACCCATGTTTTTTTTAAGTGATACTGTAAAGAGGAATGAGGAGCAAACAGCATTTAAATCGGTTCATACGTAGACTGATGAATCAGACCTATCATTTAAGTCTTGCATAACAGGTCATTAAAATGTGTACTAGTCGCTGTAAACTGTTTCTGACGATTAGTTTACTTGAATTTCAAAAAACCAACTTTCATTGCAGGTAGAGTCTCAAAAAAGCTTGATAATTTATTTCTTAAATTTAAAAGCTATGAAAATAAAAAGTATAACATTTTAAGACTTTCAGGGCAAAAATTCAAAATTTCATTTTCCCTTATAAAGTATGCAGGAATTTCAGTTATTTTCAGAAAATCAAAACTTTATAATATTGGTATGAAATCGAACTTAATATGTTTAGTTCTTTAACGATGTACTTATTTTTGTTGATACAATTATTGCTGTTTTACTGTGTACTGATTCTAATTAATTTAATTCTAGACACAGCACTTAAATACAGTTAGAAATTTCAACGTGAATTTAATGGACAATATTTTAACTCTGTTTAAGGTTACTGAGTTGTATAACATTCTGGAAGGTACAATTGCAAACAATCTACATTTTTTTGTTTGATAATTATAGTCATAATCCTAAAAAATTTCAGTTTCTTTCATACAACAGCAATGCACTCTGATAGAAAAACATACATCTGAAAAATATGTTTTAAGTAGACTTGGAAGTATATTCTTATATGCTAAGGACTGGAATAGTGAAAGGGCAGTCAGAAAAAAAAATTCAAACTATGTGATTTTAATATTTATTATAATTTGATGCACCATGTATACAAACCGTCCATCAGTAGTAAGACAGTAAATTTATATTTTTATAAAGTGCTGTGTTGATTAATTTTTCATCATAAATTTTTACTGTATGTATGGTTAACACTAATAGTCCTTTGTTCTCAAAAAAAATAATTGACGTAATACAAAGAAATAACCTAACGTATCCTAACGAGGGCACCTATGTAGCGTCCTGTTATACAGCTCCATCTAACACTGTACTAGTGTCAAAGTGGTAGTGCGCTTACTTTCTACCTGGAGATCTTCGAGTTCGATGTACCATAGGCAAATCATAATTCAAAAACGTTTGTTAAAGTCTTATTAGAAGAGCTGAAGGTCTCAAAAGTGTTATTTGTTCGTTGTTCAGTATAGAACTACGCAATCCATTCAAAGTAGAGTTTCTTACTTGCGTTTGTAGATTTTCCAAACTCCATTGTAATTTTACAGTTTTTGGAAGTTGCTTCATAAGCTTTAAAGTTACTCTTCCATAATTTTAATCTTTTTATTTAGATTTTCTTGATGACGCATCATTGAACTATTGGTACTCAAAATTTGATCCCGCCCTATAGGGCGGAATATAATTGACGGGCGGAAAGTTGCACTTTCTGCTCTTGATAAAAAAAATGTTCTTACATCTGGCAGAAACATACAACAACCGCGCCTTCGGGCGCGTAAGTCTTACTTTTTGCCCTAGGTAAGAAATATAGTAATTTTTTATTGCAAGTAACGTTACGTTATGTATAATTATGTTAGGTCGCGGGTTTTTTTTTTTTTTTTTTGTCAATCATTATCAACATAACCCTTACGCTCAGACTTAGGTAGTTGAACATCATGTAGTCAATTGGAGCTTAGAGAAATGACTTGGAGAATAGTATCAGTAGACCAAAAAAGTGGGTGAAAGATTATGTCTCGAAGCTCTATTCCTACCCAGAAAAAACTAAGTTGGATTTGAATCCTGGCCATCAAAATGTGAAGGCAGGCATGATATCCACCAAATTTCAGTAGGTAGTATAATAAACCAGCCAGAAAGAAGTAGTCCAAAACTTTGAAAACAACACCGATTCTAATGAAACTGTTTATAACGTATCCATAGGACCTCAAGTAACATTTAGCTATCCCAACCTCATCATCGGGACATACAGTCTTAACTCAGGGTATTTGTTGTGAGAGTAAAGACAATCTAGAAAAAATATTTATTACAATAAATATAATTTCTGTACGGCTTAGTAAGTGTTATTAAAAGATGATGTGAGGAATCTTCTTTACTACACAAAATATGTGAAGTGATTTTAGTGGGTGCATAACTCATACGCCTATAACAAAGTCTAGCAAAAATCCTCGATGCTGCTATCATAAGAAACTATGATGTCGAATTATATGTATCTGACTGTCCAAACAAAAACAACGTTAGCTGTTTGACTTTTTGTATTGCGTGCGAATTATACACCCACGAAAATCATTTCACATATTTTTTGTAGTCAAGAAGATTGTTCAAATCATTTTTTAATAACACTCATCCATACAGAAATTATATTAATTGTAATAAATTGCAATTAATATAATTTTTGAATAGTTGTACTGTTTTTGGCACGAAATTCCAGTTATTGGCAAAAAATGTGTAACTAAATGTTTATTTATTAAATTGCACTGCAGAGGATATTTGTGTCACAGCGTCAGATCACTCAGATTCTACAACATTCCACAATGTATGTATGTTCTCATAGCTGATTTAATATTTCATAAGTTCTTGTATCTATACAAAAATTAGTTGGATAATGAGTCTAACAAAGTCCCTGCTGGACTATAGTTACATATTTTAATCAACATATCTCATATAGTTAACTGACTGACGCGTAGATGAAGCCTCAGACAGCCGAACGGACGGCAACCTCTTATAGTGCTGTTTTGGAACTCTGCTGCATGATCCAATGTAAGACAAAAGCGACGGGGGTGGAAATATTTAAGAAAAAGAAACACTTCAAAATTTATCGCAAGGTAACCACTTATAATACCGGTTCTTTGAAAGCTTATATCCTGTTTATAATAATAAAATTGTAATACCATCCAAAACGATCGGGTAGTTATCGCACGGGTGAGCAAAAAAAAAAAAAAAAATTCATCAGGCAATCACTTAGAAAAAAAATAGTTGAAAAAACCGAATTATGTAGCGAAATGTTTGATAAAATGCTGTAAAAGTGCTTGAAATCAGATGTCAATTATTTTGGGTGAGTGTGATTATGTTGAGATGGCTTAAAACATTTAGAAATACTGATTTTTAATTTTTTATAATTTCTTAAACACTTCTTATTTATATGTCAACGTAAGTGTATACACGTAGTTAGTAACTTTATCAAATTTCAAATTGTAAATTTATCAATCTTGAGATTAAAATTTTCGTATTGTCGAAACTTGTCAATTACGAGTCATCAAAGCCATAAAAAAAGGGCTCGCTTAGAAATCAATTAACGGATCTTTTTGAAAGAAGGAGGTCGGAGTTCAAGCCCTTGAAGTGAATTCTTTTTCTATTTACAATGTTTATCTGTATTTCAAAAATCTCGATGAAATTTCGACGTATCGATATAAAAACGCTGTACGAGGATGTATGACCTATCGAGTAATGAGCATAATTCATAGATTTAGACATTCATTAACTCATAAAAATTTACGCTTTATTGTACAATAATTACCATTATGGACTAATAGCTGAAAATTTTACGTTAAAATCCTTGTAACTGGCTTAAATGAAGAATAATACTTTGTAGAGTCAAGACCTCTTTTTTCAAAACTAATAAGGGATGTAACTAGCTGTTAGTCGAGAAAATCAGGTAAGCAGAGTTAGAATAAAAGGGTTGACAGGACCACTGGATCTGATGTCACCTACAGCTGTGTTTATGAATCCATAAATTGCACTAACGTAGTGTCTCTTATACTGACGTGCATAGATGTATATACTTCACTGCGCGCTGAAGAGTAAAACTTGATAAGACTTTAATCAACGATGTGTCATTATGCTTCAAGAGAGCATGGCTGTTTCTTTACGACCACATGCGTGGTAAATGAAGCAAGTGTTGACTTTTTCTGCACATTTCTTGATAGAATACTGTAAATGCAAATCCAACATTTAAAATACTTTCTTATAAAAATGATCACTAATATGAAAATATAACAAAACATAAACTATGGACTTTTCTTTAAGCTCTTAAGTATTGCATTTCAGTCTAAAAGCTCGAGCTATTCTCGAGGATATTCTTACCAAGTAATCGGACATCACGAGGAAAAGTGCAAGAGGAAAAAATAAAATCTGTAGAAAAGAAGGGATGGAATGTATGGATGAGAACTTAATTGAGTGGGTGTTATATAATTTTTTTTTTTGCGTGTGAATGTATAAAAAAAATGAGTAGGTAGAAAAGCATGAGCTCAGTCAATCAGAAGAAAAGCCAAGAGGAATACGAAGCTTCTCCTACTTCGTTTATTCTACAGGTCTCGATAATCCACATAAAACAGCCCTCGGAATCTTATACAAGACATGCAATTGAAAAGAGCGTTTAGGAAAGACGCTGAAAATTTTTTAAGCACTTTACAGAGAGTTGGTGCTTTTTTCCATACCATTGAAAAGCTGTTCGAGTGTAGTAATGCTATCTTAGATTTTTATAATTGCATTTATGATGATTGCATTCATGAAGAAATTTTACGTTACGTATAGAATTATTAAAAAGCTTAACTATTATTTTACTGTACTCGCATACTTACTGTTTTTGAAGAGTCATTTATTTTTAAAACAAAGTTACGAGTTGAATAAAACACGAACACAATCACTAAGTATTAGATACAGAGTTTATGACCACCAAAACAATATTGTTGCATCAAAATTACATCAAAATAACCGCAATGAAAACGGCTATGCTTTATTAGAATTAAAGAAAATTTTAGGATGTCACGACACTATCTTAGAATTTTAGCCACATTCATACTAGAAGCTTTAGAGCCTCAACTCGTTCTACTTATGAATTCACTGTCTGGTTATCATAAATGAACCTTTGTTTTTGCTTACTCATAAATTAATTAAATTTTTCATTTAAAAGTAAAGTGTTTTGATACGAAGTAAAACAAATATATTTTTATATTTTTTAAAAATTTTGGAAATTTAAAAGAAATATTTATATTTTTAACTGTTTAAAAATTTAATAATACTAAATATATTGTATTTTTAAACACAAACAGAAAAAAAAGAATTGTTATAAGTCAATAATTTGAGGACTTGAATTACGTAATATGAAACAATGAAGTTATTGGAAATTTAAAAAATTTTTATAATTATTGTTCAAAGTTGTATAATTAGGCATGAATTTTTGTGTACCTAAAACTTTCTTTTTAATGGGTATTCCCATTACGTGGCAAACAAAATGTAAAAGAAAATTTGAAAGCTGTGCTGGAGCACAAAACTCACCAGCAACATCCTTGATTGTCTTTGCATACTTTTTCAGTACCAAAAGTACATCTCTTCAAATTCTTTTTTGCTTGGTTTCTAGTGTAGCTCTGTTACACATAAAATAACAAAAATCGTTCGAAAATTGCCAAAACATTGTTTTGTACTGTACTGACTAGTAGCTACATAAACTCTGTTTAATAAAATTTTTAGTATGTTCATAGTGCAGAAAACGAGTAATCGTAAATAGAAAAAAATTATTTTTTAAACCGTTAAATTATTCATAGAAAGTTATTAGCAAAACTTTTTTAGTTACACACACATAAAGTACTTACTGCTGAAAAACGGATTAGAATTAAATTAAGATATTAAATGTTTATTTATTAAATTGCACTGCAGAGGATATTTGTGTCACAGCGTCAGATCACTCAGATTCTACAACATTCCACAATGTATGTATGTTCTCATAGCTGATTTAATATTTCATAAGTTCTTGTATCTATACAAAAATTAGTTGGATAATGAGTCTAACAAAGTCCCTGCTGGACTATAGTTACATATNAATTTAATTTCAAGTAGTTTTTATAAAAAATTGTATCTATAAATTGATCTTTTGAACGTCTGAGAGTAGTATTCACAGTCAACGTTTGTCACTGTAGAAAAATCAGTAGTAGTACAGTATGATTAGTCAGACCCACATTTTACAGTCGCTAAAAAGAACATTTATCTACAGGTAGAAATATCAAACCCAAATACTTTATTTTCCAAGTTCATAAAACTATTTGCAAAGCTATCGATTATTAAAACATACTATCCTAAGAAACATTTAAGTACACGATTCTGGACAATAGAGAATAATTTGAAGTAACTATGAATACGTTTGTTGGCTGATAAAATAGCAAAAAATTTATTGACGATGTAAAGTACAAATTAATAACGTTTGCCGTGCATTAGCTCAACTATCCGAGTATATTTATTTGCAAAAAGTTACCTTCATCTTTAGTGGTGAGAAAGAGCTTGCTGATATTTGACGATAAAAAAAAATTGAACAGAATAATCTGTCACGCATCCAATACCTACTCGTTTTTTTGCGCTCAAGGCACTTCTCATTTTTCAATTCTACAGCAAAACCAAATAAGAGCTCTCAACAAGTTCGAGATTGAAAGCATTCAACAAACTTTTAAAATTTGAAATTTCTCAAGCCCCCTCTTCTCCTCAATACTGTATCTGCTCAATCTTTCAAAGTATTTTGTTTACAGAACTTGTATTAATCCCTGGATCACCGCTCCTTCTCAGTTTCTCTCTGATCACCGTAACAATCTCGAGAATAGTATTACACACAAAGCCATCAACACTTCGGCCTTCGTCAGTGGCGTTTGATCGATACTTTGTTATGACGTCGTGGTGCACGCTTGATATTATTTTTGAAAAATAGCGAGAAAGAAGGAAAGAATCAAGGGGGAAAGTATATCTGCGAGGCTGTTTATGCACGAGTGAGAGAGCAAAGAAAAGGTTGTAACGATATGTACAGATATACTTTTAACCTCTATCAATCGTTCGTTCGTTTCCTCACTCGTCCTTTAATAGCAAGCCAGAAAAAGGCATCGTCAGTTCGAGATTTTATTGGGTGCACATTGGACTGCGCTGCCATGGAAAGAGGAAGCTACTGCATGTAAAGATGACATTTCGGCGCGTGTAGGTGCGTGGTTATTGCGCACCCCAGAGGCGTCTTAAACTCTGAAATTACCTTTTTTGTCTTGTTCTCTCGACTCTATAATTGTCTAATAGTTACTGTCTCCCCTCTTTGTGCCTCGGTGGCTTGGCAATGCGCTCACTTTCTTCACAACGAGATGTTGGCCTGGACGCTCATTGTGAGAGCAACTTTGCCATTTATCTAGATTTGATATTCGTTAAGCTCCTGATTGACTCTCCCTTGGTCATAACACGATCACCTCGCCTTGCAAACTCAGCAAACAATTCTGCAAATTTGTAAGGATGTTTGGTTCCTTGTTTTCTTACCTCTCGTTAGAGCTTTCACATAGCTTTGATAAGCGATTTTCGATTTTCTTCAAAGGGTTTATGATTTTGAATATACTGTGTAAATAGCTATACGTTCTAATTTGACTACAAATACTATGTTGAAGCAATAAAAGGGAGTAGTTTCGATTACTATCATTATTTATCACGCTTCTACACCTACAAATAAAAAGCCCTCCATCAATAGTCTCAATAAATAGATCTACGGAGATGTCACTTGACCTAGGTGTCACAATACAAACGAAACAATCAGGTTATAGAGCTTAAATTAATGTTGACAAAACGTTTAGCCATATGTTAGTGTATGTTAGTGTATGTGCCATCATTTTTATGTAGGATAGCCGGACCAATAATAGTTGTCGATTTCACTCAAGTACAATTCATTGGTATACTTATGTCTAGGGTTTGTTCTTGATTAGATCTAGATTTTAATGTAAAAAAGAAAAAATAACTGGACCTTAGTCAAAAGCTCTGTTTTTCTCCATAATCCACAGTATTTTTCAAAAAGTTATAAACCTCAAACTTCGTTATCAAAAAGTGCATCACCATACATTACTAAGATTTGCATGAAGCTTGTGATTCTTCTAAAACCTTTCTATCTGTATTAACCTCTTACAGTCACGTAATTTTAATAAGTTTGTAAGATTTATTATTTGTGTGAATTGTTGCAAAAAATACAAGTTGGAGCTTAGTCTCGTGTGGAATTCAAACTCATTAGAGCGTAACTAAATGGAATTAAGCAGAAACATGTTTCAACGATTTCTTTTAGAAAGAAATAAAGTAGTAGCTACTTTTAACAAGTATTAAATCGAAGGATAACATTTATAAAATTAACTAGCTGTACAACGATAAGGCCAGAAAAAGTTGAAGGAAACAGGAACTTGTGGGATTAACCATGACATATACGGTGTAGACAAGTTAGCTATTGTACGAATGCAGCTCATAAGAATATCTAATAGTGACATCCCTTCTGTTAGACGCATCTGGAAGAAAGTAAGTACCTCCCTTATACTTTGAGTATATGGTTTTAATCACAGATTCAAAATATGATGTTCTAGAGACGGGTGACTCAGCTTTATGTGAATAATACTTCGAATAACTATTCTGTATGATGCAAACATTCTGAATAATATGTTATAATCATCCCGTAAAAAAATAGCGTAAGTGTGGCAAACTTGGGCCACACTTTTGTTGGCAAACGTTGGACAAAGTTTGGCAATAATATGCCACACTTTCGGTCTTACGTTTGGTAAAGTTGGGCAAATGTTTGGCCATGTTATATAAATACAAAATAATGTCAATCAAAATTATATTTGACAGTCATTATTTATAATGTTTAATTACCAAGTTCGATTATCAAATGTCTACATCGAAACATAACATTTTCCTCACCATGCAAAGAAAACAAAATCTTGCAGTTCGTATTGCGATACATTCAGCTTAAACTATCAGAGTATAATTTTTTGTTGAAAATGTACGCTTTGGGTTTGGGAAAAGAGGCTAAAGATACATACGTTTTGTACAAAAAAGACATACGTAAAAATTGTGTGGCAAAATGAGGAGACCGTTGGTATCTAGTAGATCTTGTAAAAACAAGTAGTAAATAAATGAAATTTTGTTTAACCCTTTTATACTCTTGTTTATGAAATTTTAATGATTCACTGTATTCTGACAAGATTTTTTACCTCAATGAAAAGTTATGTGTACCTTTATTGATGTACGCAATGAAAACAGATTTCAGTAATTCTAACAGTACTTTATACTTTGGATACTAATTTTTACAATACTGAGATACTATATTTTCACAAGTATTGCCAAATATAGCGAAACGTTTGCTCAACCTTACCAAACATAAAATTAAACGTGTGGCTTATTGTTACTGAAAATATCTGGATCACAAACAATAATTATTCTTATTATCATTTTTTTAATATTTTACATTTATACTTGGCTCAGATTTTGTATAAGCAATATGCTTGATCAACCATAATTACGGAGACTGCACGCATAAATCTATACTTAGGGTGCAAGTTCCTGGTGCGATTATTTTCGTGACTAATATACCTACTTGAGCTCCTGTTTCTGTAGCAAAATATATGCTCAGTTAAGGTAATGGATTATGTAGATACGAAAGCTTAGAATTATCTTACAAAGATTGGATAAACGTCGTTGTTTTTTATATGTCGAGAACACTTTTTGAAAGACAGAGATTGACAGAATTTTTTATCTCAATACTTAAAATACTACAATAAAACCGCTTCAAATGAAGATAAAAAATAGTACGAGTATCATTAAAAATCTACAAAAGTAATATCAATGGGTATTGTACGGTTGTCTTGAAACAAATTTTATCATATCAAACTAAATGCTTCAAGAGATTTGTTTGTAACAGCTACTAATGAACATTTTTCAAGGGTATCTGTATATCCTTGAAAATGAGTATAAAGATATAACGACAGATAATATTCTCAAGCCAAGAATATATGTTGCATGTTATTTCTTCTTTCTGACGTTAGCAAAGAAAAATGGCTAAACGGCTTACAAAAGTTATGACCTAGTAGCGAACTACGTTCCTTGTGAAGCTAGGAAATTTTGCTTTTTCTATATACGTGAATCACAGAGATAACAAGTTTGATAAATATTTAGCATTTGTCGAAAAATTGTTAAAGTCTTACACAACTACATATTTTTAAATATTTAGAAAAAGCTTCCAAGAGTTGAAGAAAACTTTCAATTTCCAAGCAAGACAGGATCCTGTGACGCCAGTTTAGCTTGGTCTTCATTTAAAACTAAAGTAATACTTTTTGATGATCTTCATTCTAATGTATCTTTAGCAAAAAACTTCCCTGGACTATTTAAAAAATTTTCTAGACTTACTGGGCATGAGACAGACCGTATTTTTTCTTTTTCTTTGACATAATACATTTTTATTGCAAGTTTAATAGTCTTACTGGTTACCTATTATTAGGTATCCGAAAATAAAAACCAAAAAATCACCTTTTTATAAAATCAATTTTTTAAAATTGAAAAAATTAAAGTAAAAAAAAAACATAATTTTATTTTTTAGTGTTGACGGATGCTTTAAAATAATTAAAATGTCATGTTAAATAAAATTATCAGATGAAATCTTGAGATATTACTGTACATGCATAGAATCAAACGCAAATGAGCACACACGCTCACACATTTTTTTTTGTTTTAAAATAGTAGTTTTCGTGGGATAAGTGACATTGTCTCTAGGTCTATTTTGCGGTCGATGGCGCTTATGTGGCAAATCCTTTTTTTTCTATCGAGGGCACACTAGCTTCTTAAAAACGCCTGAAGTGGGAAAAAATATTTTTTGTTAAAAATCTTATGACATTCTATTATTTTCTCATATAATACAACGTAAGCTCGATGTAAAAAGCGAATAACCAGTTTCTTTAAGTAATATATTTGTAACAATCAAACAAATAAAAATAAAAATAGAACAACTTAGTGCCATTAAAACTCTTTTATTCAGCGGTCACACACACATACAGACGAGCATTTTCACTAAATTAACATACTTCAGTTATATTGAGTCTGGATATATTCTTTTTCGCTTTTCTACGTTCTTTGTGGTGTTCATTTTCTTTGTAGGTTAATTAAACCTTAGAGCTACTTGTACGAAATATAAAAATAGAAATATACTCGCTAAGTAAGCATTTCCTCGCTTGGAAATTAAAATAGTACTTCTTCAAACAAAAATTTGCATTAGCTCTCCCTCTATAACACAAACGTCGAAACGCGACTGAGTTGTACAAAGTTAAAAACTTTGCAGAGCTTTGGAGTCAATCAACAATCATGGCTTCATTTGACGATAAAACTCCCCGAGCTGGCGTAATCTAGAGTTGTCTTCAGCATTTTCATTCTTGGCTTGTTAACAAGTCATCGAATGTTCTTCGGGAAATGGAAAACGAAGCCGACTTTTATCTGTATGGGGTAGGGTAAGGCACAACGATTTCAATGATTTTTTGAGACATCATTAATAAACAACATAAAAATATATGTAAAGAAAAGATAAGTGTTTGAGAGAAAAGTATTTTAGAAACTATCAAGAAAAGTGTTCTCAAATTTTTTGAAGCTTTTATTTTTAAAATAAGGTGAAAAATGACAGTTCTAGATAACTACTTGCAGAGTACATATTATGAGCTTTAGAAAGTTTGCATTTATCACAAAGTGATTTCATTATAAGTACCTACATTGGTATGCTCACGAAAATTTGTGTTTATAAAAAAGTATATTTATTCCATTGGCTGCATGCATCCTTAAAGATAATAGTGATTAACAACCAATACGTCCACAATTCATGATATCGTTTGAAGAAAATACGATAAAATATATTTGGATTAAAATTCAACACAAAAACTTCATATTTTAATCTGTATTGAAGAGTGCTTCTTAGTATGCTTTAATCATTTGCATGACTTACAGAACTAATAACGGAATATTTACTGCGAACAGTCTTAGATGTTTTTTTAAGCTAAATTTTAATGATTCTAAAAATTGTCACGGCCTACGAAAAGAGATATTTGTGCTCACTTATCCGGATCTTTGACGGTACCACACAACTGCGCTCTCCCTAGGATGGATGCTGGTTTATGCCCCATTTAATTCAACTGTTGCTTTTATTAATAAGTAGTAAATTTTTGAATGTAGCTGGTTACAACTTTTATTTTTACTGAATTTTTTTATTTATTGCCATTGATCGAAAATAACGATCTACTAGTAATTTCTTCTCAACTAGTATGACTTTTCTCACCATGTTTTCCAGCTGTTATGTTCTGAGTTGAAAATATTTTAAAAAAAGCAAGAAATATATAAAAAAAACAACCTTTTTAAGAAACTTATACCGAATGCAAGAATCATTCTTTCAACACTTGAAGACACACGAAGCAGTACTATGTTCCAGATCAATCGAATATATACTTTTGTGCGAAATCTGTGAAAGTTTTCTGACTTGTATGTATACTAGAATAAGAGAAAAGTGTTCGAATGTAAATGACATGGCTATGAGTCATACTCTTTTACTTAGAATAAATTCCAGCTTTTAATTCATCATTTCTTAAGTTGTTTTATTTCTCAGCACGAATCTAGTTTTGTCAGCTACACACTGTAATTAAAATCAAATGCATGCCAATCAAGATATGTGCCGACTCAGTGAATAACCTGCGTGTACTGAGTTCGAACGTTTTTGAATTTGCATGACCAATGAGCCGCTGGCAGACATCCGTCCCGAATCGTTCGGAGTCTACCGCACCATCTGCCTAAACGATGATAACGCTTACAGTCTATGAACGTTGGCCGACCTTTAAGATACCAAATAAAAAACGATAGGATGAGAGGTGTACCTTTAAACGATGTACATTGTGTATGCCTCGAGCACCTCTAAGTTTGGATTTTTAATCCAGCTCCTTACCCTTCATGACATTGCCGAGAATTTTATCGTACATTTGTCAATTCGCCACATCTCTACTGATCCGTCTTTTAACCAGAATCACCGGTCTAATGTAAAAATCCACTGAAATAGTCGAATGAGAACTAGACACAATTATATCATTTTTTTGGGATACTGAAATTTGTTCTCATCAAATTTGCAATCTACTGCAATGTGGCGCTACTTATTTTTTAAATGTTGTAAAATTTGTTTTGTCACGCAACATGGTAGGATGTACGACCGGCTCATTATCTCTCAAAAATCAGGTGATACATCTCAGTATACTCTTGACCATCCCACTTCCTTAAACTTAATTATAATGGTATCCCCTTATGTGAAAGTACATAGCAGGGACTTTCCATTGCACTTTAAAATGCAAGCTCTTCCGTAGATCGAAAAGTCCGACAGCAGGATACTTTTTAATACAGATTGTGGCTTTCTCTTGTGCTGTACCTGAGCATCGCTTAAATTCGAGTTTAGATATTTATGGAGGTTCATCTTTTTTATTAAAGTACTGTCTATCTTTGAGAAATTCATGCTCACAACTAGGTAAAGATAAGAAGAAAATATTCGCAAAGTGGGTACCTATTTTTCTAACTTTATACATTCAGGTCTCTGTGTATTAACGCACTGCCTCGTAAAATGTATCTAAAAAAATTATTTTTTTTTTTTGTAACTATTGATTGATTTACATCGCATGGGGCTTACTTAGATTTATTTTGACTCCTACACTTACAAATATTTTAGATTCATAAAGTATTTGATTTGCTAGTCACAAAATAAGTGATGGCTATTAAGACAAAGCTAAGATTTTTCAAAATATTTCTACAACATAGGAAAACCTATTGATGCAGTTATGACAAATTTATAGAGATAATCTAACATCGGTAATACAATGGACCCTGTTTTAGTTAATGTACACCTCTCGTTTCATTTGTATATTATGCAACTATACAAACACATCTTAATATTTTACTATGGTAATAATGACTGAACATGCGGATGTACACCAAGCCAAAACATGCTAAACAGTGTTGATCATCATACATTGTAAATATTTCTGTGAAAACTGGACATGAAATTTTTTACACATAGATTCGTAACAGTTAGTGCGTCGATACTTTTTACAAACCAGTTCATATACTTTCCTAGTAAAAGGTATTTTACCAAAACTCTTTTGCACGTCATTTGGTATAAAATCAAAATACTAATAAGTCTTTATTTGTTTTTCTATGAAGAGTAAAATCAAAAACATATTATTCAAAAAAGCTCAATTCCTACCTAATGAGGTGATGGGAGAATCATGAGTGAGATTCGGTGCTCATTTTTACAGCATTCTGATGTTTTCGAAGAATGGTTTTAAACTTCTCTCTCAAAGTCTATTGATTAGCCAAAATGAATCCATGATCATGTTCTAAGAGCAACTAAAATAAGGATCGAAGTCCATTAAAAAACTTGTTATTTCTAAGCTCATTAAATGAATACTTTTATTCGTACAGTTAGTTGTAGAATGGGGTTGCCACAGTTTGACACTTTAAAAAATCATCTTCTCTATAACTTAAAATTTTAAGAACATTGTGAAGTATTTCACTATCTCAATATGTCTAGGAATGTATGTACTTTCACTATCTAAAATCAATAGTAACATTTAAGGTTTTCAAACACAGTAAAACAGTAAGCTACTCCATTCTCTTTATATGTTTTGAAACAGTAAATAAATTACTTATTGCAATAACGTGAATCCATGATAAAAGATTTAAAAGCGTATTCACGAATAAAGGTTCCGGTAAATTTGTTCTTTTTATTTCATGATTCATACAGTCAACTTCTTTAGATTAAAAAATAAATTTTGGCTTAAATATTAAACAAAGTGCTTATGATTGAAAATCATGCAGAAGTGAGCCATCAGTTTACTTAATAGATTGTTCTAACGTAAAATTATCTCAGTCTTAAAAATAACATTGGATAACGACTCAAAATAAAAAAGCCATGGTTTAATATTTCAAAATATTCACAATACTATACTTGTTTAGTGAGCAGTAAGTGCACACGGCTGCAGCAATATTAACATTAAATACAAACATTTTAGATAAAAAAGTTACTGGATAACTGAATAAAAAAAAATCCTACTTATTATTTAGTTCAAAGCTTTCTATAGCTATTTTGGCTAATTATTTTTACAATACTCACGTACCATTATTGATATATCTTGAAAATTTCTCTATTCTTACAATGAGTCTAGCTAGATCTGTGTTTATTGTATCTAACCTTTTGGTGACATTTTTTATACTTGGCGGCAGATACACATATTATCACACTGGCTCAAGTAAAAGACGTTGTCAGTATAACGTCGATATTCATTGTCAACCCAGTACTTGAACCTAAAAAATGTCAGCTCTTTGCTATGTGGTGGGGTTTCAATAATTTTTTGTAATTTACTTTTTGTCACCTACCACTAGTCGAATTAAAAAAAAATTTAACTTATGGAATCTTCTTCCAAAGACCGAAAAACTTTTTCGTCTCAGCTTATTACTGCCATCTTCTTGAAAAACTCAGGAATTAACCTAAACGATGTGCTACAACGCAGCTAGAATCTAAAAAAAATAACTTCGCAATTCAAATAATGATAAATTACGCTTGTAGGCAAACTTTCTCAGACAATGTGATTAGAAATCTTCACACCATCCCTCTCGCGATAACCTCCTCTTGTACGCACGTGTAGATCACGTATCGGCATCGTAATTTCAGCGTTAGCGTGGCGAAACTTTCTTCTCTTTCGCCAAGTCTCATTTGTACGGAACAACGCACATGGCGTCGGACAGCTTGCTAATTATAATGGATTTTAATTGCAGCCCTGGAGTCCGACGCTGCAAATCAATTAGACAGGCAAAAAGCTAAACTGGAATTCAAGTAGACGCGAGTATGCTCATAGGTGGGTATAATATATGGTCGATGAATAGGAGGATCGTCGCACAGGATCTGATGTATCAAGTGTCTGCCAGAGCCAGGCAGTCGTTGAGTATCCCGGCAGCCTTTCACCTACATGCAAGATGCTCGTCTATAAAAAACGTCGTGGGGACGCACGTGCAGCCTAAGTCCATTTTCCAATGGCCTGCAGTTTCGCACACTCAACTGACGCAATTTGATGGCAGAGTGGAGAAAAGTGGATTCCTCAGAAAGTTGCAGCAAATTTCTGACGCGCTGGCAGAAATGTAATTCATTTGATTTCGCGCGTAACTTTTAGCTTGAGGTCCATTCACCTGCGAATAACGCATTCATTATGTATGCACGTGAAATTGGTCACGATGATACGAATACGTTAGCGTAATGAAAATTCTGTAATGAATATTGTTTGCCTGTAAGTTAAAAGTAATACGTGATCGCCATAACACGCTATGTATCGTAACAAAGTAATCAGAAATTTACACTACGGCGAAGAGATCTATAAAAACTACAAAACATTTCCACGAAAAATCGGACGTGAGAAATTCAATGTTAATTCCCTCTACTTTTTACCTAAAGTAAGGAGTATGAATCAGAGATGTTTAAGATAAGCGGGATAAAGCAAAAATCTATAATTAGGAATGAGATGAAAATTTTACGTACCTTCAAAATAACAAATTATAATTTCCTTTCACCTTGCGGCAAAGATTACATAGATGCGGAATCCCATGAAAACTCTACGCAATGCAAATTCTCTCGGTGAAGTTTTCATTGATATTAACATACATGCATATCGTAAACTCAATCCATGAAAAAAAATTCTCTTAAATAATTACGGATAAATTTTTGTACTACTTTTACTCACTTTTACTGAGATTTTATTATACAATAGATTTCTTCAGTGGTACGTGGCTCTTCAAGACTATAACCGGGCAATCACTAAATCCAAAATCTAGCTATGTGTAGTAAAAAGAGTTCCAATGTATAAAGGCGTGATTTTTCGAGAATTTCATTTTTGTGCTTCTGAGTTCTCCTTGCAGTGGTTCTTCTCAGGATGATCAGGATGATAATTTTGGATGGCATGTGATGATAAGTTCTTGTGGGACCCATTTCATTGGTCAAATTTTTGGTTCTCTAATAGTATTTCTTCTATGGGTTTCAACATTTAGATAATCAACCTACATAATACATAATAATTAAATCCCAGCAGATATAAGTGTCCTAGATGCACCATTTTTATTGTATCGAGATTATAAAAGAGGTGTTTCTGTTGCAGAAAACAAAACAGAAGTGAAAAAAAAAAAAAATACATAAAGCCATTACACTTGACCAAGAATCTTGTGAAAGTTGTGCATACCGATTATTCAATCTCTAAGGATTCAGGCTTAGCGTAGTTGGTTCAGCCCTAGAGACCAGAATATAATAATGAAATAAAAACACTAGATAGGTTTGACTGCATACATAAACTCAGCGATGCAGACAAGTAACCAGTTATTAAAAGAATTTGTGGGTAGCCAGATAAATTACGTACGGCCTTTACTCTGCCTGAGATCTATAATGGATAAAAGTGTTGATATATTGAGAGATTTATTCCGTGGATCGGAAAATGAGAAAACACACCTTGTAATAGTTAATAATATTTAATGAAAGGAGAATAAACTTATAAGAACGATACACATGACAGCCAACGACAAACGGCTGCTTGCATGCATGACCGCATACTTCCACGGACAGACGAGATCTGCCTTGCACCCGCGTTTGAGCGCCAAGCGTCCACAAATATCTTACAACTTACAACTGTAATTGGCCAGAGATTGAGCAACGAGTCCATTTATCATACGTATACATATATATTCGTTGATATAAATGTATAATATACTCAACAAAAAGTACAGCAACGCGTCTAAAAAACATTAAAAGACAGAAAATGCTCTCCATAGAGAAATCGGGTGAAAGAATTGGAAAGACGCACAGTATTAAATAAGAGGCCAAAATTTGTTCACTGACATCTTCACGAACTTCAGAAATAGTTCACGGAACAAGCTATTTAATCATAAAGTATGCATCACATTCCATAATCTTAAGTGCCTAAACAAATGGAAAAACATTTCAATTGAACGTACGATACAAAACATTTGAATAAAAATAGGATTAGTAATTATTAAACTACTGGTACGGCAGAGTGAAGATGAAAATTTTTGGTGGCAATAGGGCATGCTTTGAAATGCAGCTGTCAAGTAAACAATAACAAAACTTTTCAATTCTTAAGATGTTGGCATAACAGCTATTAAATTTTTAATGAAATAATTGTCAATAATGCATGACTCAAGAAGAGCTAATCTAAAATATTTTCCAAGAGTTTATCTTTTTTAGAATCCTCTAATATTCACTACTACTTAATCCAAGTTGCAGGATTTTACTCTCTTGACTTTGACCCAAACAGAAATATCTTCTTTTAATTCACGTTGCAACAGCACTTTTTTATTTGCAATGGTTAAGGGACAAATTAAGATGTCATCAACAGGCTGACGTTGAATAATATTCTTAGGATTTTGCCAGCTTTAAATAGCCTCGTCAACTTGATTGTGATAATGTTAGTGATTTGATATTTCTTGATACTTTTGACATATTTTGTACAAATGCAACGAGATGGCACAATTGTGCCATTGAAAATATTCTTATAAAGTTCATTCCTTATGAAAAGAGTTAGGTGTAAAAAATTTGTACTTGTACTTGTAAAAAACTGCTATTCCTTAAAAATTCAGGAGGATTACTAGATCAATTTATTTAAATGATATTTGTCGTCCTCAAACTGATACATATGTGTATCTCCTAAATTTATCAGCCTAAATGTGAGAAAAAGTTTTTTTTTTGTCATTATAACTCTTTTACTTTCTTGTAGAGAACGTTTCATATCGATTCATCTGAATATTATACATATGTGATTATTAAGCTGATATTTTACCATATATTCAGTATACATTAGATATACATATTTTTTTAGGTAATTGTTTTTTTCTCCGAAAGTTCATTTACTCCAATAAAAATGAACACAGATCAATATTACTTAACCAAAACTACGAACACAATGGATCCAGCCTTGTTCCATGTAATAGATCAAGCCTTGATACCGAGTCACACTCAGCGAGTAGGGATACCAACCCACGTCTTGGAGTCCTAACTTGCTCAAAACACTTTGATAGTTGGCACCACTGACGCAAGAAAATAACATATTAACCTATGAAAATACGACGACTTGATCAATTATAAACATATTTAAAATATATCAAAAACTTTTCCGGTTATCTATATTTTTCACGACGGCATTTGAAAAATGAAATTATAACCTACAACACGTGTATACTAATAATACCCGACACTTTCGATTCGAATTTCAAATCATTACTCTTAGTACACCTGCCATAAGTGCTCTAGTTGAAAGAGCGAGCTTCAAGCACAAATTTCTCAAGATTTTGTCCGTTTAGGGATATAAAAAAGAGTACCCTTAGATTCAGCGTAATCTAAACTATTTAATGATACACATCTTATATGGCGACACTAGGGTACTGTAATCTCCTTAAGGCTTGATCCAACCTGTAGGTTATTTTTTACTCGAGTAGCAACGCCAGGTCTTGTAAATCTTTGTTTAATGAATGTGGGTACGTACGTATATATACAACTTTGATTCGCTACATATGTTTTACTATTTGTAATATTGATTTCTTACAAGTCGATTTAACTATATATGAGAAAGTAATCCACCCTTCTTTTTTCCTCTGCACACCATTGTTCTTTACTATAATCTGCATGCAACAGCAAAAACATTATACCAGTTGCCTACTCATATGATATCCTAGTGACTAGGTCAGAAAAAACATCAGAGAGTTACCCGAGATTGAATAGCGGAGCGGAGTTTTGACCCTGAGCCCTCCAGGAGAGAAGCAATTTCCCTATTGGGAATATGCCTGTACCACGTGACATGAAGGTATATATGACTACTAGAGGAAAATTAATACAGGCCTTATGGGAGAAATTAAGTTTTTATTCTTTTTCGTGGTGGAAAAGGTGGTAAACATAAAAATTTATTGAAGTACATATTTTTAACATTATGAGAAATAGGTTGTTATTTTTTTCATGTCATGAAATCGTTTATTAAGGCTGAAAACATCTTTCTGAAGGTACGAAGTACAGTTTAAGGTGGCTCATTACGAAATCGAAATACCTTTAGCATCAACGAAACTTGGAGGAATTATACTTGAATATGTACTGAGTCACCTCTAAAAATTTGAAGCTGTGTTGTCAGGCAATTTTTTGAAAACAAATCTCATAAAAATTCATGTTTAACGTGAGCTCTTATGGAAGGCCATACAATATTGATTAAAAATGTTACGATATTTTCCAAAATATACCTGAACTCTTTGTATAATATTAGCAATGAAAAGTAGAATGATAAGCTTCTCAATGATATCGAAAAAATTTGGGTGTGCCAGGTAATATTTTTGTATAGGCTATCAAAAAGGAGATTGTGTACGAAAAGACACAAGTTACTTGTGCTATGGCAGTGTCATGATCGGATATTTGTAGGTCTGATTGTCTGATGTCACGCAATAAGATAATATACGTGTGATGAGCCACCTTAATCTAACATCAAGCTATTGTTTTTTTTACCTCCGACCACGCGCAACAGCTCCTCTAGTAGTCATATACTTATATATCGCAATGTCACGTAGTAGAGGCATATTTCCAATACCACTAAACCACCAAGAGCTCCCAACCTTCTCCCAACGCTGCGTACTATCTGCTGGAACTTAAAAAAATACATGTTGCTGACATGAGATACCGTTCTAAAAACACACCAATCCACGACATAAGTACTAGAAAAATTTGGCTTGCAGCTAACTTAACGATAAAACCACATTTTGGTAAAGACTGTGCCAGAAAACATTTTGGAAATTATTCGAGCATTTTGAGATACACAGGTCTGGTTTACGTTGTTTAAATGATTAAAGTAACTAAATTTAACCAAAGTACATCAGGTATACCGGCAAAAGTGCTTATTTTTCGCTATTTGAAAATTTGAATATGTAAATCTGAAATAAATAATATCGCAGTCACCGAGGCTTACCTGCTTTCTCAAACTTACCTCGTCGTGATCCTGTGCGACTTACTAAAGTAGTAATCAAATTAAGTACGAAAATTATTGACATTTTTTAAGACGAATAAACAACTGCATAAAATTTACCTTTTAACAAAAATAATAGGTTAGATTAGTTTCATACATTCAATTGATTTTTTTTTCAGGAATTTCTGAAATTTTTACAAAGTGGCAATAAACTGTACTCATGAATTGTTAGTTTTGAAAAGATATGACACCAAAATCTAAAAATGGTCAAGTTTTGTTTTTTGCATAGCGAATCTGAAGTAAATAGCGTGGGTACCGAGGATGCGTCTTTTTCTCAAACTTACCTTGTACCACTCCCGCGCTACTGGATATCTTTAATCCTACATTGTAAAATAGCGTATCCAATCTGTTCATAGATTATTCCAAGAAGTCCTTAAGTATAAAAAAGTATGATTGTGAAATTCAATATTATTTTTAGCCTCATAAGAAAATTATAACAATGACATAACATATTAGATTGATACAGTTAGTTATTGAAGAGTTGAGAGCATTGCGAAAAAGTAAATGTTTCGTTAAAGAAAATTAAAAACCTGCTTGAACATCATAATGCTCTGGTAACACACTTTTCTCATCGAGGTAAGTGAACGGCGTGCACCTGGTATGCATCATCGTCATTCCATGAACTTTCACTTGATGCAGTATGCTCAAGTCGAGCTGTAAGCTCGCTTACTCTTCTCTGTCATTTTAGTTGCAGTTTTTTACTCTTTTTTCGTTTGCCTGCGTCCTTGAAAGTGAAGCTCAAGTATCTCGTTGATTCATGCAATCTCTAACTCTCACACCTATCTACGAACACTTGAAGAGATAAAATTATTTACTATCGTAATAATCAAAGTATAATAAAATCAAGAGCCAATAGAATTATTTGACATTACGTTATAGGTTCTTCATTCATTAGTACGAACAGTGACCTCATATTTATGTAATTTGTGCTTTCATCTTGTAATTTTTTATTAACCTATTATTTTTTGACTGTTTAGTCAAATAATTAAAAAAACTTTTGACACTTTGTAGACATAATAATGATAACAAATAACTGTCATTGCTATTATTAAAATAATAGTACAACCAACGATTATCACAATGATTAAAATTTATATTTATTATGACTGTTGTTACAGCAAACATAATAATAGTTATGTCAATAATAGAATCATCTTCGAAAGGCAAGTTGAAGTACGTTTTTTAATTTTTTCCACCAAGAAAAGATTTAAAATAGAATAAGTTTTTTGTTCATTTAAATATATTCTAATTATAACAGATGACATTGATTTGCACACATCCTTCGTCATAAAAGACCACTGGCTTAATGTAAAAATTTATGTAATATATATTCACCGTTTTGTGAATAACAGCACGTACTAAATGAGTAGACGAATAAAAAAAGATCCATAAAAACAGTGTGGATAGTCCGTGAATTGAGCTAAATATAATCACTTAGCATATTTTTTGCTTTAAATTTTTAGAAGATGCTAAGTTGAGGCCTGGAGTTAACAGATTATAAACAATTCATGCTTCGTAATGGTGTTTCTCGAATTGCCAAAATTTACGAATAAATTTATGAATATACGTAATCTTCAAAAGTTCACATCCAAATAAGTTCAAACTTGGTTTGCAGCTTTTTTTACATGATAACCTGAAAGCAACAAATTCAGTTAATTACTTAAAAGGGAAACAGCTTACCAGAACGAAGGTAGTACTCGAACAAATGAGAATCAGTATTTTGCAAATAGGTAGTTTTTTAATTCCACATTTTAAGTATATGCTTGGTCAAGATTAATAGTTAATTTCTAGGAAACGCAACTCTTAACTATTTTTACTGGCTTAAAAAGAAGTTTTAGGAGCAAATACATCTGAAAAGTGAATCAAGTCAATTCTTGTGTGCAAAAAATTTTTGTGTACAATCGTAATCCTGATGATCTATTAGGCTATAATTATTGAAAATAACAGTTACAATAATTTTTGTTTATTTTATATATAAATTGATATTTTATTACAAAGTGTAGGACTTAAAAGCTGTACATCCTAGAGAGATGTACTCAAAGCGTGTCATGTTACCAGTATGTGACGTTGTTACATGTAGGATCTTATTTATAATTTCCTAGATTAATTTTGCTAATGTAAAAGTAAATTACAATATTATACTGTACGACTAATATAAATACTACGCTGTATTCGAATGAAGAGAAAACTTGGTCTTCATTTTATTTGGATTTTGTTACTTTTTAATGTTAAACGTTAAACTTTTTTTTTGTTTAAATACAATTTATTACCACTCTCAAAACGATACGAATATTAATAAAGATTTTTAATTTTAATACATCAGAATTCTCAGACAATGTTGTTAAATTCAATGGTAAAAGAGGCATAATACAAAAGTGTATGTCAAGTTATTAAGAACGTAATATGGAGCTAGCCAAAAAATAAGATAACCCAATACCCTTTTAAACTATTTCTGGTTAAAAAAAACTTTTTTTTTTATTTAATAATTTTAAAGTAAAACTAGTTTTCCTTACTATTAAATAATTATATTTTTTAACCCCTTCATCTTCATAAATAGACAGTGAAGATTAATAAGGTAATACTATTTAATGTTTCCTTGTTCCAGTCAATACAATTAAGCTTTCCACGGTAACTTTTTAGGAGAAATTGATGAAAATAATAATATTTTCGAAAATACTATATTTTTCATCTCTCTAAGTATAATATATATTATTATGTGATTATATTGGTAGTGAGAGATTTCAGTATTGTTTAAAACCCTTTTATGTTTTATTTATCAAGTTCCATAACTTCATTACGGTGTAATAAACCTGCGCATAAAAGTACAGGAAGAAACTATGGTGTAACTAACTTAGTAAGAATCTGACATCTGAGAAAGGATGGAACTGTACGAATTAAAAAACTCGATGGTTAAATTTGTACGTTACTCGAATTCTAAAAGTTTTTTCTAAAAATTTTTTAGAGCATGACGCTACTAGGCAGTAATTATCCGTACGAGATATTTCTTAAAACATACTTATTAATGATTTTTATAAGAATTTGAGTTTAAGTTGCTGTATCAATTTCGGTAACTCCAAAGCTAGAAGATTTCAGACTATAATTATTTGATAAGTTTAAAGTAAAAGTTACTGTTTATAGTCAAAACGATGAAAATATTTTGTAACTTATTAAATTACATAAAAATGTCTTCACTGTACTCCTAAACGTACAGAGCAATGTTCTTACAACCAAGAAAATTGCGCATATAAAACCAATGTACGTATCTCGTGTAACATTATCTATTGTACGTACTTATATGAGTAATTCTAAAAAAAAAAAATCACTAACGTGACAAAAACAAAGAAATTTTGTAGGCACACTCACGAGACAAAGTTTTTCGTGTACGCCGTACGCTTTAAAATATCAGAAAAATGGCGTACTTCAAAAAATTCGAGGTCATTTTTTAAAATGTTTTCTTTTTTTTTAAATGAAGGTTTGGCGAGGAACTGTTACGTAGAAAAACGATAACTGGGGGTGCACGAAAGGTAACAAATATTCAATAATCATTTATTACTTATATTCGTGAGGGAAGAGTGTATTACTGATCTACTCTCTTGCTGGCTACCCACCGAATGGTCTTAAGTCTCAGTTCCTATCTCCTTATCTTCCCTGCTCTTTCATTCTTTAGGGCCCAATCTAGGAAAGGCACACGGACGCATAGCTACATGCTACCGTACATAACAGAACCCTTGCGAGGTGCCAGCGTCTGATTTTCACGAAACTGTGATATGTTAAAGAACATCAAAAAGAGACCTAAAACTTGACCATTAATTTAAAAAAAATTTTTTACTTAAAAAACTGAGGGGTTGGAACTTTTCAGGATCTAAATAATAGTCATAGAACTACCATTTTTTAACTAACAATTTGGTGCCAGAATTATATCAATATTCAATTTTTTCTCTTAGTTTTTTATGTTCTTTAACATATTAGAGTTTCATGAAAATAGGAGGTGGGCACCTCGCAAGGATTCCTTGCCAGAACCTCAATTTAAATAAAAACGTTAGTAAAAAAATGACTTTCAATTTTTTTTGGTGGGTATGAGTTTTCTGATATTTCAGAGGGTATGGGGAATATGTTTTACCGTACATAAAGTGAAAGAATTCTTAAAAAAAAAGAAATGCAGAAAAGTTCAAGTTATCGAGCCTATCACCTACAACGTAGATCCAACGTTGACAGAGTATAACGAGCAACCGATAGCTGATATTCTGCATTGAGTAAGGTAATTTAACTTTGACCTCGCAACGAGATGAAGTGAAGGAAGTCTGTGCACTATAGTATGAACATCATGGAAAGCTTTGAATTTACTTCGATAGTGTCTTTTGAAAGCAGCACCGAAGCCAAAACTCGTAGAAGCTGAAAGTTATAACAGCTTTGCTTGTAAGCTTTTACAAACTTTTCATGAATGCAATACCAGTACTCCTTTCATCGTTTGGTTATTGCTACCCTAGGCAACTTTTTTCGTAATATCATAGTTATTTTTGAATAATTTCACTCTTCCTCCTCTTACATTTTGACAGTAAATTACATTTTTTATATTAACATTATAAGTACATGATAAATTTTTTTGTACGAACTACTTACATGCAAAATAAAAACATACAAATAGTACTCTAAGTAACAAATATAAATTTTTTAAAATTACTAAACGCTGTCCAGTAATAACTTTTTATGAAGCAATTAGTATTTACTCTATAATTCTATATTATGCCTATGTAGGGTAAAAAAGCGACAAAACATACTTAACCTCAGGTATTCTTTATTATACACGTTTTTTTCTGGGATACATTTCCATCGGGGAGTTTTAACCCAACCAGAAACATCAGTATAGCTGGACTCGAATTGATAACAAGTTGTTGCAAATCTAATTTAATTTTAGCTTACGAAGTATACTATAATGCAACTAAGTACACAAACTAATTTAAATTTTATGGTGACAAAATTGAAGTTTGGATATAATTTAAATAACAAACGCACAAATACAAGTCTCTACATACAGTTTAGCTATAATAACCTAATAAAATAAATAATCATATAAGTATTAAGGTAAGGACACGATAGTAGCTTTAAAACATTAAATAGCAGTATTATCCTAATATGTATAGAATTGTCCATCGATAGCTTTAACATACATAACGTAAATGGTCGCATGTAAGCAACTTCCTTACCAAAACCAATGTTTATACGTCTGAAGATCTTCAAACCATCCACCACACCAAAAATTTATCACATATTAAGGCTTACTCCCCATAAAGAGACAGAACCTTGTTCAATCTCAAAAAAATCTATGGCTTGTTGCAATAGTTATCCAGGCTATTCACTTTTCATAAGAATGTTATTTACTACCTCATTCTATTCTAATAACAAATCTTTTTACTGATGCATTACAAAGTCAGTGTAGATTTAGATTAAGGTATACCAACTTAATAAGGTCAAGGTAGACCAACGATGCGTAATCAAAATAGGACACAATAAGGGCATTAGCGAGCATTTTTTTTTCGTCATTCAAGGCAGCGAACCAATTCTGAAGAGCAATCCATACAAAGCACCGTGAAGGAGAGAGTATATACGCGACACCAGTGCATTTCATGAAAATTCCTTACTAAACGTGATGTCCCAGTTCTTTATCAAAGAGTTAATGGGCACTGTCTAGTTATCACATTAAGATCGGAGGAAAAAAGTCTTGATCAATATAGATATGTTGCTGTGTAGTTGCAAACAAGACTACAAACATTTTTAATATCAACGGGTCTGTACCGGATATAAAGTTGCTAGTCATCTGCAAAGTGCATAGTCCTGTAGTGCTCAATGCTTGACATGAGCGAGTTGATAAATATAAAGAAAACAGGATCTGTGTGAATAACCCAGAAAGAGGAACAGGGAGAGAAAAGAGAGAGAGAGAGAGAGAGAGGTAGGGAAAAAGTATATGGAGCGTAGGAATCAATGTGAGAAGTAATTGGACGAGCTATGTGAGAGCTGCATTGTGCGTTTTATATGTATCCTGGATTATAGTATTAGACAATCTGTTACACATAAGTGTGTGCATGAGTATGTTGGCATCGATAAAAAAAAGAGAAAAGTATGTACAGGAAAAGGTCGAGCGGCGCGGCGCCCTCTTTTGAAGCAACGACTACTTGCGAGTTCGTCTGCATCGATTTCCAATCACTCTTTCACTTTCTCCCCTTTTGTTTCTCTTTTCCTAGATACACGTGCAGCCTTCTTGATTTTGGATTTTTGCGTTTAAGGCAATTAATTGCTATTCCTTTACCTGTCTACAGATAATAAATCCAAACTTCTTTAGTTGTGTATTTTCCTTAAAGCAAGCCCACTGAGATAAGTTTTTAGGTTCATATAAAAGTAGATTTATATACGATCCAGGATTTTTCTCACATTAATATTTCACAGAAATCTGAGAACTTTATTCGAAACTTACACATTAGAATCAGTTTCATTTTATACCAAATGATAGAAAAATGGAGAATACTGAATTTTTTTAGCAAAAAAAATTACAAAATGTAGCTCTTGTACCATCTAAATGAAAGCAACCAAATAATATTAACTGTTTTGTTGATTTTGAATATTCTTTGCTACTGTCTGGACTAATTAAAAAACAATTTTTAAAACGTTCTTTGTATGATAATTACATGCATCTCTGAAAACTTTGTATTAGAAATTTCATGTTACAAGAAAGTTTAAATTTGAAAAATAAACCAGTATAATTTAATAAATTAATGCTACAGCCATTACAATAAAGTTCAATTTTGTATTAGCCGAGAAACTACGCCATCAGTTAATATTGAAATATTTCTTAAATATTAATGTAATTGTGAAGTTTTTTCAATCAGGATGGAGTTAATATGTAATATATTACTGTTAATTTTCTAAGAGATTGCATTTAAGAGTTTAACTTAATTTTGTTTTATTCCCTGTATCTTCCGATTTGGAATGAACCATAATTGGCCAAAAATAACGGGCTTTAATTACGCCATCAAAAGTTATACATTTATTAGTACTTGAAAGAATATAGCGTTAGTATAAAAATTTTAATACACACAGTCAGACCACAATATATTGAGACATCTGTTTTAAATATTTCATGGAAATCGAAAAACAAAGAACAATACTAAACCAGGAATATGAAGCAGATGTCACCAACGAGAAATGTCTATAAAAACCCGTCCAAATTGTACAGCTTACCTGTAACAAAAAAAAAAGTTATTTTAAAATAAAAATGTCAATAATGTAATAAGCTTTCTTTTAAAGTAATTTTTTTTATTAATATTTTCAGGAAGTCCCTATAATTTTATGATGACTTCATTGACTATTTCACAAAAATTCGTTTACTTATATTTTTTTTATTTTATAATAATTATTTTACATACATTGAATATGGATTTTTCAATTATTTTACAATAAAAATCATGTAAGGTATTGAATTCATTTATTTTACAAAACACTTCAAAAATTCCTTTTCATGTTCTTACAGAGAAAAAAACCACAACAAGCGTCTATACGTATAAGGCATGATTTTTCGTAATAGTGTGTAAATTGGTGTTTTCCACTCACTTTTGAGTGCAGCAAATCAAATTTTCCACACTGATCATGAAAAAAGTGTGAGGAAATAGTAGTTTTCCTACGAGTTTGAAAAGTCTCTGTTTGCGAACCGAGAGGTTTGCGGCCCGAGCCGAAGGTAAGGTCCGTAACGAGGTTCGTAAAGGAGACTTTTCGAATGAGTTCCGGAAAACTGCTTTTTTGCCCGAGGAAGTAGCAGCCTCCCAAAACCACCCAAGGGCGGAAAAATAGTTTTTTTTTAAAAGCAGGGCAAAAAAGCAGTTTTCCGGAACTCATTCGAAAAGTCTCCTTTACGAACCTCGTTACGGACCTCACCTTCGGCTCGGGCCTCAAACCTCTCGGTTCGCAAACAGAGACTTTTCAAACTCGTAGGAAAACTACTAATTCGGTGCGTGGCAAAAAAATTTTATTTTTCAGTGTGCGAAAAAACTATTTGAGTTATAAAAAGGCTCCTACCCTGGACCCTGCACAACCTACTTGCAAATTATTGATTTTTTACTTTCGATTTTACTATCTTTCAATAATGGATAGTTTCATTATATTAGTGTTTATTATGTCCAGCTCGTATACATAAATAATACAAAGTGCATAAGCTTTGAATTCGTTATAAGAACTACTTATTTTTAAATTTATATCAGTTTTCTTCACGCTTATTACGAAAAATCTTGTACGCAACTCGTACGGACGATTTCCCGCACTCGTGTGATTGACTCGCACTCTTGGCCGACGCCAGTAACTCATGCCGTGCGATCACACTCGTGTTACGCACTCGTGTGCTCAATTGGCACTCGTTCCCAGCAACTTTGGCCTCTTGTGCGCATTAATCACAACTCGTGTGGGAAATCTACTTTTACTTAATTAACATTAAAATGTTGTATTGGCCTATAAAACTGGTTTTCGTAAAAGTGGTGTGAACTTTTTCAGTTGTTTTTGTAAATAATTATATTATAGTGTAAAAGAAATGATTGGCAGAATGACTTACAGCCCAGTATTTTTGAACGTGGGTCTCAAGTTTATCATGATATTACAAATTATATCTTTATATTTTATTACCTGATAGTACAAAAAGAAAAATGAAATAAATAAATCGAATGTAAATTCCAATAACACTACAAATTATATTAAAATTTTAAGTACGTAAATGGTTATTTTTTATCAGTAGAATGGTTGCTGTTGGTGGAATAAGTGAGGGGCTGGATGAATTGGGCCTTGACCTTGCTCCTAGCAAAACTGAGCTGATACACTTTAACAAAATAAATGTTATGCCAGGCAGTACTTCTATAAGGGTTAATGATGTTGACATACATTTTATAGAATATGTTAAATTCCTAGGTGTTTACTTTGACTATAAACTTAGCTTTGGGAAGCAAATTGATTATGTTAAAAAACGTTGCTTTAAGGTGCTACATAATTTTAAGTTTCTTTGCGGCACTTGGTGGAGTAGCGACCACTCCTTGCTAATCACCTTGTGCAAAAGCTATGTTAGATCCATAATGGAGTATGGTGCATTAGCGTACTATGTTGATAAGTATGAACTGGCCTTAAAACTGAAGAGAATTCAGTATGCTGCCATCCGGGTAGCTCTAAGATATAAAATTTCCACTTCTAAAAATCTGATACTTGCTGAAGCCAAAATACTAGCTATTAAAGATCGTGTATAACTTTTGCTAAAAGCTCATATCTTCAAAGTTCTGGAGGGATCCAATTTTTCACTAGTTGAAGTGCGCGTAGATCTTAGCACCAGATTAAGGTATCAGGACTTGGCTAATGCTGGAGATGCTTTCTCAGTTGGGCTCTATGGGACTCAGAGTGTTCCTATCTTCACGGATGACAGAAAAATCTCGGAAAATGGTAAGTCCTGCCCTTGGTTTGTAAGTAAAAAAGTACCAAACTAAATCATTGTAACAATTAATCGTTGCCGTGCTAACCATTATGGTATGGCCGCTTCTTTAGCAAGAGTCAAGATTGTTAAAGACTCAAGATGTAAATGTAGAAATGCGGATGAGAATTTAAACCATTTCTTATGGCAATGTCATCTGTAAGATACACTGAGAGCCTCTTTAGTTCGATCGCTCTCGACTTTGCAGTGCTATCCGCCTTTTCATAGGGACACATTTTTATGGAAGCCAAATGTGAAATCGTGTATTAAAATTTATCAGTGCTTTTAAGACTATAGCTTAAATGTATGATTATTTTTAATCATTCTCAACTATTTAACTTTGTAACTGTAAAAGCCTAAAGGCTTAATAAAGCTTATGAAATGAAAAAAAAAATTAATGAAAGCATTTTAGAGCCGTTCGACTAAAGAGTCTGGAGCGCCCCGAGCAGCTCCAGATCACTAAGGCATGCGTCTACGTCTACAATCTTAGCCGCCAACTCAGTACTTACAAACCCTGCTATAAAAGATCGATTCAAGTCGATAAAAAAAATTTCAATCGGTTCCAATGGTGAATCTTAATACCACAAAATTTTATTCAAATTTAATTTTCAATAACTAAAATAATTTATGATTATGTATTGTTAGCTATCGAAAACTGGGAGGTTTTTTCATATCATTCAAATTAAACGTTAAACTTATTTCCGAGGTAAAGATTAATCACACAAAAAAAACTTTACATTGATACGTATAAATTTCTTCTGAAAGTAAAAATAAAAGCAGAATATGAAATACTTTGGGAACTTGTAAGTGTTATAATGATTAAGAAATAATAAAATAGCATATTTTTCAGATAAAACTCTAATCGCGACCTACAACAAGTCAATTTTTACATAACTTTAGTCACCTACTGTCTTTTAGTAAATTCTTTTTTCTTTCAAGACTGATTGTATCAAAGTTTAACTAGTAATTGCGTGATTGATTACAAAGGTTATATTAACACTGCTCTGAGAAAGGTGGTATTAGAAAAAATATTAAAACTGTAAAAAAAATTAATGTATTTCGTAGCATACTTGGCATATTCTAAAAATTAATGATACGTAGTAAAACCAGATTATATTGAAATTTGCTATTCAACATAGTAATTTCACTTATTTCAGAAATAATTTTATACATCGAAGAAAGAGAAAAATATATATTAATATTATTTATGTGCAAGAAATATGTAACTAATAGAAGATATAGGAGTGTCCATCAGAGTGTCGTTACCGTCGTGATGTTGCCTTCTCTTTATTCCATCTGGTCGTCTGCTGTTTTGCAGAAACATCGATTTTCGTAGCTTCTCTTTGCTGATGGCTCGGGTTAGTCAGCGCAGCTTGGGTCTGCAGCACCTTATTTTCGGCCTCTTCTAGTTCCTTTCAAAATGCTGGGCAGCTGCCGCTACCTGATCAGTGTTTGGCACCTTCTGTTCCACAAGCGAAACATCGGGCCTCCTCCTTGCAATCTTTTTTTATGGTGATTGCAGCTGCCACATCAAAAGCATCGTTTCGACCGGTCCTCCGTGTTGCAGCTCCGAGCTATGTGTCCATACTCCAGACACCGGTAGCATCTGAGGCTTTCAAGTAGTCTCCTCACTTGGCAGCTTGTGAAACCTATAAACAGCTTCTTCGTTTCTTTTATATATCTAGCATCAGTCTCTCCAGTATTCAACAAAGCTACCTCCTGCCTTCATTTGTTTACTCCTAGCAGCGTTACTGTTCTCATTTGTGGCGAACAACCAAGGATTCTTCTCAATGCGAGTTCAACGTCAGCCTTCTCGATAATCGAATCCAGATCCCGAATTTTGAGCGTTACCCTTTTCTCGTCTTTTTCAACGGATCCTAGTCCTTAAACGGTTTTAGATATACTGTTAACCAGGGCCTCTCAGTCCTTTCCTCCTTCAACTTATAGAAAAAAGTCTCCCTTTGTAGTCGTAGTGACTCTTTTGACCGTGATATCGTCCTCTTCTAGCTTAAAATCAATCCTCATTTTCTTTAGGACCTCAGCAAAGCTCTGCCCTTCCGTGAACTCAACGAGAATTTTCTTCTCCTTTTTTCTGGTATTATCACGTTGGTCAGTGTGACTACCATTAATTCTAATCTTGGGGATACGCTCTTGATTTTCCCGGGTCTTTTTCCCTTCTTTAGAAGGGGGGTTAGGGGTCTCCTTCGGAGCTTTTGGGCTCCTGTTCGGCTTGCCTGTCAGCACGCTTTCTACGAATCTAGATTGGATAGTGCGTATGATGCTCGACCTTTTTTCTAATCTGTACGTCTTTCGCACCACATTATTATCGGCTTGTTGTAGGAGGTTATCCATCTTTTTCCTAGTCCCTTCACGGCTACACTTAAATTTATGCAGAAGGTTTAGCGCCACTTTCATACCTTCTTTTATCGGCATTGCTGTTTTTGTGTACGTCGTTTTTGCTGCTTCCACCATATCTTTGATTATTTCCTCAAGTTCTGTGAATATGGAGTCCTCCTTTGTCTGCTCCATAGTAAGGTCTGATCTTAAGTTCCTGGTATTTGGACCATGCAACAGTTTGAAAGAGCGCCACTACTAGTGATAATCAGAGCCACTGAATCGGAGATAAAGCACGGAAGTAAGTGACAATTTCTTTTTAATTATTTAATTTTACAAATCTATCGAGTTAAAAAACGTTTATATAAGTAATAATGATTTCTCCATTATCTAATTCATTGTTTTCTTCCATACGTTTTGAGGTTATATATTTTTTGTGATGTATGTTTTCAGAAAAATAGATAAGGTTATTACAAACAACGAAAAATTCATTATTACTTGTATAAACGTTTTCTAACTCGACAGATTTGTAAGATTAAATTATTAATGATAAATTGTGTCTTACTTTCGTGCATTATCTCCGATTCAGTGACTCCAACTGTCAACAGTGGTAACGCTCTTTAAAACTGTTGCACGGTCCGAATATTTCAGATTCATCTCGGTTTTATTGCTAAAAAGCTGGCAGCACTGAAGTCACTCGTTCCGCTTCCAGTGCTTAGCGGCCTGCCTCGTCCATAGCTAAACATAAATATGAAGCCCTTTTGCAAGTATTTTTTTAACAGAGGTTGTACCCTACCTTTCGTTCTAGACGCCTTCGTGCATGGCCTCCTCCAGAATCTGTGAGGCCTGTCCTTATATATGACCTCCTCTAGAACCATGAGGCCTGTCCTCATCCTGATCCTTGTATACGGTTTCAGCGCTGGACACCAATGGGCTTCTTCTCTTCATTTTTTTTCTTTAGCTTGGTGATTGTAGTCATTGTACTTTTGGAGACATGTTGATACAAGTGATCCAGGATGGTTAGCATAAATGCTATGACAGGTTCCCTTGAAGGGAACTGCAATAAGTTCTCTCTAGCTGCCAAGCTCATTTGCAACCAACCAAGCTTTAATTCCTTATCTAAGTTTTCCTGACTAGATCCAAATCCAATAAACCCAGTTCCACTTTGATCACACGTCCTGAATTTCTTGTTTACGTTTATCTTATTACCTTCTTCCTTTTCTTCAACATTTCTTCTTAGAAGATTAGGATCCTTCTCTTTCAGGGGAGAGCCACCATCCTTGCACTGCTCCTCTCCTGAAGATTTGCTGTTAAGTGAGGATGAAGATCCCTTCTTCCTGTCTATGTATTTAGGCGTGTTAAGGTTAGGAGACTTACTCGTAGGAAGAGCCTAAAAACTTTTAAGCAGGTGAATAGACTGTTAGGATTTTGGAACAGCAGTGGGACTAGCACCACTGTCATCTTGTGCTCCAGTGCTTACAACTGTGGTCGCGTCAGGGCATAGTTTAACAATATGACCCTCTGCTTGCTTAAGAAATGCATAGTAGAGTCCATACTCAAATAAATCCAGTAACTGGTGCCTTCAAATGAAACTTGTAATGAGTCAGGCAGAACAGCTTCATCCTCCTTCTCGATGTACAGCTATCTTCTGTAGGATAAGATGTGACCACGCCCCAGCTTGGCAAGGCCTGCACTTGTGTAGCTGAGTTCTGACACTAGGACAACGTCACGATTTTTAAGAGCTTGGAATACTATTTCATGGGGTATTACTAGATTCACACTAGAAAGGACAACTCTCTTGTTCTTATCAATATAGGGGCGCACCTCAAGTAGTGCACCACCAATTTGCACAATTTTGTTTACAACAGATAAAACAGCAGCCTCTCCACTTAAAAAGTTACAGACTCTGCCTGATGACTTGGATATAAATCTGATTTCAGTAGGGTTAAGAATACTTTCTAATTCGTCAACGTAGTCATCTGTGGAGATACCTTCTACAGCATCCAAGATAACCACCTGATCTTTGGTTGAAGTAGAAATACCACCTGCGTAGCTTTTTTTGCTTAGGTTTTGGAAAACGGAATTTGAGGTTATGTTATTAGCAAGGCCACCCTGAGGACCAGCCATACTTTCTGACTTCAAGCACCAAAGCTAGTGCAATCAGGCTTAAGCGCAAGAATGCCACAGTTACTAACTTGTTACACTTAAGCCATTTTATAAACAGCAAGTCTCAAACTTATACAATGCCACGTGCAAAAGTAAGATAACACGTGTGCTCTTTCCTGCTCTCCAAGAGAAACTCCCTCTTTCAAGAATTGCACTGAGCAAGCAGACAATAAGTTTTCTACATGGTCGTTTGGACCACGCTGCTAATACCCCCCTCCCCCAAAGAAGAAGAAGAAGAAACACTGAGCTTCTACGAGAAGATATACTGTCTTAAGACACAATTTGAAACGTTTATTTAATGAAACCAGAAAGAAAACGTTTTCTTTTTCTTGAGAATCATTGCATAAGATTTTGTTTTTAAACTGGAAAACCCAGTAATTATCAAAAAAATAAGGTTACTCATTTATAAACTTATTTTTTTGTGAAAAATAAATCAGGTATACATTTGTGGTTAAGTTTGTTTCGTAAATCAGGCAATTAATAGTGAATATGAAAAGACTAATAATTCATAATATTTTTCAACAGATCTTAAATCTGGAAATTTTTTGTTTATAATGCGGTGAGTGCGGAAATAAAATTATAGAATAGTTTATTTTCTTACACTCTTGCTTTAACAGCTTTAATGAAGTTAAACTAGATAAAAACTACGTGTATGAATCTGCAAGTAGTCAGTAGCTAATTAAAAAACAAGTCTACGAAAAAATAAATGATGATGTGTCAACTCATATATATACTGTATTACTTGATTAAATCACTGCTAAATAAATGCCCTTACAAAAAAAAAATTGAAAATCAAGGATTAAGGTGGCTCCTCACTATAAATCCCACAAGAAGAGGAAGCATACTGCAACACAGCTTTTCATTGGCTGTGGAGGTTCTTGACTAAAAATGGATAGGTACCTATAGTCCCTTCAAAAAAAGTTTAGTCACATCTACACCGTTGACCTATATCGTACAATACAGGGACCCGAGCAGACGTATGTATACAAATCTGACAACATAACCCTTGTATGTAAATAATAATAAGCTGACGATAAGTACCTAACAAAAAAGACAATGCCCCCGACAAATCGTCCTGCTCGTCGTACGAGAGGAAAAAAAAGGAAGTCTGAGGAAACCGTCAAAAGTCACGCAAAAAGTATGTTGGTTATCGCTGAAGAAAAGAGATTAAAAGTACTTAGAGTACAGAATAAAGGTATACTTTATTACAGTACAAAGATAACTTGTCTTCAAAAATAACAAACAAAATGGCAGAAACTGGTATTACTAATACCGTTTTACAAGAAGCATTCAGCACAAACGGTAAAGAGGGTCTCCGCATTTTACTCTCTGAAAATGTTAATAATAAGCCACGGGTGACCAAAAACGAAAAAACTTTAGAAAAAATCTACAAGTTATTTATTAGTGACGAGTAAATACAACCATGTCCTAACTTTATCGTGATATATTTTATAAATTTTATCTATTAGTCAAAAAAGTATATAAGTCAGCCCCGCATTAAATTATTTTCTTAGTTCAGCATCTCATTTATTTTTATTATAATTACGATTCCCCACAACTCCAATTCATTTTACGTACAACTTTCTGACCAATTCAAACTACGCGGGCTACCGCTCTTCGGTGTAGCAGACGCCCCACACTTTTCATCTGTTCTGGAACTTGCACAGTTATCTACTATTTCCACAAAATATCCTATAAAACCCATGGTAATGTCCAAGTACCTGAATGTCGTTGAAAAGATTCTGATTTCTTCTATCTGCTACATAGTTTTTTATTAAAAACTACAGTTATCTTTGCTGAGATATCATACAACCTGTGCCACCAATTTGACGACCCTCCATAAGAGGCTATGTTACAGAGTCTATTTTCAAGTTAGTTTTTTTCAACAATTTTGGTGGTGACGAGGTCTAAAATTTTGGGAAAAGACTCCTTGCACCTTCAAGAATCATCCTTTAAAATATCATTTAATACTCCAGTATTTTGATTGAGTGAGGAGCCACCTTAAGTAAGTCTGGAAAAGGAAAACTGGACGTTTTCTACTTTATGTACATTTTTATAATTCATTACATGTATTTAAGTTAATATGCATAACTATCAGAACAATGTATGTTTTTGGTAATGAATTTTAGAGAGCCTTGTGAAATCTTTCAAGTTAAACATGCTCTGCATTTTAACTTCTTGATTGATACAGCGTACAATTATGGAAGCGTTTATACCCGATCAGAAATCAGTAGGTGGCTGCCTAACAAAATCATTCGGCCCGACTGCTGTGTGCCGAGCAATATTGCTGTCGGTTCGAATTCGGGGCGTGCTCAAATTTGACATGTGGCCCGCTTTCGGCAGCTAAACAGTGTGGCAGCCGAAGGTGGCCCCAATTCTGCCCAGCGTCGTTTGCCACCAAATTAAGTATATGTATAATAATAAATGGGTGGGTGCAACGAAAAAGGTGGAGCATGCAACTAAGTATAACAAATTAAAGCAAAATCATTTACGGTAACTATTCTGTATTTAAAATTGTTTTAGTGCCCTACCAAATCATTAATAAGATATTTTTTCAAAAAAAGCAATTGTGGTGAGCAACCGCAATGCTTGTAAAAAAGGTTAAGTACCTACTTATTGATTGCTCCAAAACATTTGTTTAGTAACTTATGAGATTATATAAATCATGGATTACCGAAAGTCAAGACGCAAATATCGGTATAAGTTGCAGATGCGAAATTATCGGAAAAAAAAGTTTAATACGAATCAAATTGAAGTGTCATCTGAAACTGACGTGATTATTGACTGTGCATCTCTGAACAATATAAATATCTCAGCGGTTGATTAACCAGAAGAACTAACACTTTGTCCTGATATTCAAGATAGTGATAAAAATATAATTTTGTCCGAAGATGATGGTATTGATGACGAGCCCAACGAGACTCTCAGATTCAGTGACAGTGAGTCAAGTGACCATGAAGATTTTGATGCAAATGTTGAAGAAAAGGTAACAGAAGATCCAAATGGAGATTTTGATATTGAAAAAATTTTAAAGGATTATTTTGAAGACTGCAATCCTCCATACTCACACCTATATTATTTATTAAAAAAATTTTGATCTATGGACAAAACTCTGCTTCTGTCTCACAAAACCAAAAAAAAAAAAAAACACTGAAAGCTCGACAATTGAGAAGTGATTGCTTCTCAAAAAGATGCCAATACTGCGAAGCATGTTTATTTTGGAATATCTAAGAATCTCCAAAATTGTATTGAGCCCATGTTACACAAAGACAGATTAATAAAGCTTCAAGTCCATGTTGACGGAGTATCATTGTACAACTCTAGTAATATAGAACTTTGGCCTATTCTAGTAAGACCATTTTGTGACTCAGTCACATATAAGCCATTCATCGTTTATGTTTACTGTGGTTGAGGAAAACCTACTTCTATAGAAATTTTCTTTGAGAAATTCATTGATAAGATAAAAATTTTACTTAGCACTGGACTTGCTATAAGACGACATCTTTATCAGATTGAAATTATGTCTAAAATATGTGATCAACCTGCACGAGCATTTGTAAAGTGTATAAAAGAACACACAGGTTATCATTCTTGTGAAAGATGTTGTGTAAAGGGGTATAGGAAGTCTAGGAGGACTTTTTTTCCTTGCTCTTTCAATGATGCAAGTCGAACAAATGATTCATTCCGAAACAGAAGTGATCCCAATCATCACATTGGCAACTCTCCACTGAAAATTTTGGACATAGACATGGCTAACGATTTTACATTAGACTACATGCACTTATGTTGTTTAGGAATTATGAAAAAATTGTTGGACTATTGGTGCATAACTCCTAACATAAATAAATTAAATAATACAAGTATCCTTCAAGTATTAGCAAGACTCATGAATCTTTCATCCCAAATATCCAGTGAGTTTCCACGGTGTACCAGATCTTTAGGAGAAATCAGCAAGTGGAAGGCAACAGAATTTCAATTATATTTAGTGTACGTTGGGGTATTTGTCTTGCGAAGAATTTCACCTGACAAGCTGTTGGAGCATTTTACTCTTTTTCATTGTGCAATCAGGATTATGTGTAGTAAAGTTTTATTAAAGACTTACCTGGATCATGCTGACACGTACATGAAAGTGTTTGTTCAAGTAGCTCCAGAAATCTATGGTGAAACCGTACAAGTATTAAATTTACATAGCTTAGGGCATATTGCTGAAGATGTTCGAAACAAAAATTGTCCACTTGATGACATCAGTGCTTACTTGTATGAGAATGAGCTTGGCAAAATAAGAAAAACCTTGAGGTCAGGTTTTAAACCTTTGGAGCAATTGTGCCATCGCCTGGACAACGAAGCCTATTATTCTATAACTAAGTTTAAAAAATCAAATACTACAATGCCAAGTGATGTTAAAAGCAAAAATAATCATAAAATTAAAAGAGTATCATTCAATGAGTGCGAATTGACAACCAAGTCACCAAATAATGTTGTTCTGTTAAACAGTGGAGTTATTATGAAAATTCGTGATATAAGTGACTCCAGTGGCAGTGATAACAATATTTACATACTAGGTAAAAAATTAAAGAAAATAGGATCTACATTTAGTAATCCAATCGACTCTTCATTACTTGATATGTTTCAAGCCATCACACTCAGCAAGAAAAACATTTTTACAATACCATTGAACGATGTGAAGTGTAAAATGATGTATTTAAGAGTATTTGAACTTCCAGCGAAGAAGGAAATCAAATTGTTATTCCTATGCTTCATATGAATAAAAGAAGAGTTAGTATGTCAAATATTGTATGTAATAAATTAAATTTACTTTTGTAAATATGTAAAAAAGTGTAAATATGTGTTAAGAAATTTAACTCTTGTGAATTGAAAATTAAAAAAAAAAATTTTTTTATTACGATTGATAATAACTACTTAGTACAATCGAAAATTGGAAAATGGAAGTGTACATAATTTACTTTTCAAAATTTTTGTATGGAAGTTACGAACTCCAAGCAGACAAAATCACTTCATTTGGTAGTTGTGTTGCAGAGTTGACTGTGCTTGAAACTTCGCAAAGTGCTTCTGATCATATCAGTATTCAGAGGTTAAGTCCTTCGCATTTTGTGAAGCACATTAATTATAACAGAAATAACAGTTTAAAAGTACGTTTGTGCAATACCCCAATATTTCTGTTTAACTAAATAATATGACTTTTTTACGTTTAGTGACAGAGGTTACGTACGTAAAGTGTGAAATAATTTTACTGTCATTTTCGGATGAGCTTTGTATCAAACCAAGATTTTCTTATTGTGCAAATAACTGAGACGAAATGTCCACAGTTGGCAAATAAAATTCTTATTGTGCCTTAACCCTTCGTTTCTACTGAATCGGAAGAGTACTTCGTTCGTTATTTAAATCCACCCTACTCAAAGGATGACATTCAGTTGATAAATGATTTTGTCATCCAACATGCTGTACCGCCTGCCAGCTGGGGGAATCATGAGTGTATTGTACTGAATTCCTTTAGTAAGTTTATAACTTTTCCTACTTATTTAAGTTGTCATGACTTTTTTAAACTAATAACATCTAAATCGTTCAACAGATTCTTTTCAGGATGCTGGATTGTACGTTAGTAATCAGCTTAATGCTGCATCCAAAAAGATTATTGCTGAACCTCCCAATAAACGTTCCAAGTCTTGTATTCAAGTACCTCAACTACATGAAACTTTGACAAGTCAGCCTGTAAATTCAGAAACGATAACATCGACTGTTGAACCATCAACAATAACATCAGCTTCTCTGAATCAATCCAAAGTAAGTTCAATGGAACCAATTTCTTCTGAGGCTACCTCTCGTAAGTCTGACTTTGTATAAATTGAGTTTAATATCCAAAGAAAACATGAATTTAAGAAATTGATTACTAATATTATTCAAGCAATGACAATGGTAAACATGCATTCTCTGAAAACTATGATACTATTGATAATAAGATTAATGCCATTGTTTCAAGTAAATTTTATTTCAACTTCTTTTTTCTGAATAACTATAGTTCATTTATTGAGTGAAAGTTCATTTTATTTTGCAGAATATTTTGATAAGCTGAGTTATGAAAATACAGGTAAGATGAAAACTTCTTGCGAAGCATCAATTTCTTATTTGAAAATTTATTGCAAAGTTTCAGCTAATACAAATCAACTAATACAAAAATTAACTGACATGGAGAGTAAAGTTTGTGATCTCTTGATGGAGGTGAATCATTTGAAGGAGAAAATCGATGAGTCAATAAATAACATAGATATGGAAGACATTGTCACACTAGAGATTTTTCAAAACATACATAATATAGTTTTTCCAATGTGTGCCGACGAAGATTTTCAGAACTTCTGGTCAAGAATCACTGCTGAAGAACCATTAAAAACTGACTTTGTATGTTTTTCCATTGTATGATCATTTTCATTTCGCAACATATTCCATTAGCTTACAATAAATTGTTTTCAGAAAAAAATTCTTAGATGCTCGATTCAAGTTACTACTTTATCAGTGACTGAAAATGTGTCAAGAATTTTTAAAAGATTGACAAGTCGAGAAATTCCACAGCAGTACGCAGCTCAGCAAGCTAGTAGTGGAAAAGCAAAAGTAATGTCAAAAACAAGTTTCTTCAAATGTATTGAAGGTGAATTTTTTATGGCTTTACATAATTTATAAATATATTTATAATTAGTCTTACCCATCGTTAAACTATTTCAGAAATAATGATTCTCAAGTACTCACACCATCAAGCCAATGTTTCGGATAAAGATTTTAAACACGCTCTCAGAAGTGTAATTAGAAATAGTGCTGATAGGCTAGGAGGACGTTCTAAAAGGATGCGAAAAGCATTGCAAAAAAAAAATGATGTAAATTGACGAGTTTATTTAGAAAAAAGATAAAAGAAAAATTACGTCCTTTTTGAAATGTGTTTACTTATTTTGTAATTAAAGCATGTTTTTTTTATAAGTTTTTGATGCTACAAGACTTTTGAAAAGTATTATTATATCCTAGTTTATCTGTAATGATGGTTTATACTAAATACACTATGATTTAGTAAACTTTTATCTGCGTATAAGGTAAAATGGGGTATAGTGGGATAACGCAGAAATTGCAGGGTATAGTGGGACAGGAGGAAAAAATCATAACTGGTAAATTCGTTTGTCAAAAAATATCCTTAAAAAAATTTCCTGATATTCTTTTATCTTTTAGCTAGATAAGACTTCCAAAATTAATTGTGGTAAACGTTCAAGGGAGAATGAAAAAAATATTTAATCAAGCTGTCCAAGTACTCGTTTGATGCATACGTCTTAAATAAGGCATTTCGCCCATTTTAGATGTGACACTAAAGTTGACTATCAAGATGATATACCGAAACTAAAATTTTTTTCGTACGTTCAAACTATTTATACGTAATAATATGACACTAAAGAACAAGTTTTATTAATCAGAACTTAAAAATAATTACTTCGTCATAAAATATAGCCTGTTCTAGTATACCCTTATTTTCTGCAAACACCCTGTAGAAGTGGGACGAGGCTTATCATTGCTGTCCCACTACTGCATCCTTTTTTTTTAAACTAAGTAGTAGTGCGACAAGTACTTGACAAGACCAAATTCTATTTGTAACAACTGCGATTTCATGCTTTTTACTATAGTAATCGTATGAGTTTCATTAGTCTAATTTTTAATAGTAATTTTAAACTCAAATATATTTGTAAGATTAGTAGTTAAGTGAATGACAGCATTCTTACCTGGTAAATAGACATAATCTGAAATCTAACCTCAATGCAATCTATATTAATCCATCCTACCCTATGTAAAAAAATTAACATTGCAGAAAATGATATATATTTTCAATAATTAATTTTCATCATACTAATATTGAAAAAAAACTGAACAAAATCAATACCTCTAAAAATTGTCAACAGAAAAATACAGGTATTAGTTTACTCACATTATATTTT
>NW_019379625.1:0-22785 GCF_000648655.2 Copidosoma floridanum | reverse complement strand
ACCACATACAGTGTCCTACTACTGCCGTAATCCTCAAAGACTATGTCCCACTACTGCAGATTTCACGACTTATTTGAAAAATTATTTAATTAAACGGATAATGATAAGCACAGTCAATAAATATTGTTTCCTTAAGTAGAGACCTATATTTTCAATTTAAAAAAAAATTTAGGTGAATTAGCATTGGTGGAACTTCAAAAATAAGAAATAAATATTTTTTGCTTAAAAAAGTGTCCCACTATACCCCATTTTACCTTATTTCAATCCATCACTTATCGGCACACTGCATTCGGGCAGTCTTCGGGCCTACTTTGGCTGCTGAATATTTGGTTGCCTACTGTCGGGCCACATATCAAATTTGCGCACAAGCCGAATCGGAACCAAATCGGCTACCACACTTGGCCCGCAGATGACTGTGTGGCAACCGTCGACGGCCTAAACGTTTGCCAACCGACTCATTTCTAATCGGGTAGATGCACCGCACTCTCACAACCGAGAGTGCGCTCCGTTTTTTCTCTATGGAACCCACTTGCTCGTTCATGCGGTCCTTAAATTTTGATCGATAGTTTTCGATATGGGTACATAGATTGATGTTTTTGAATTAAGTTGTAGATAGGTTTAGTATGGTTAGGAACGCATTTTATCTGCAAAAGTGAATTTCTTCGTGTTTTTTCATTATGTTAGTAAATTAAATATTATTGTTGTTAATTATACTGTTATTTTAGTTTTTAATTATTTCAGTGAAGTCTTAATATAATTAGCATAGTGGCCTAATTAATGCAAGAGAGAAAAATACAGATTCAACACTGTAGTGTGGAAAAAAGTATCTTTTCGACATGCTGTGCGCAGGGAACGAGATTATGAGCCACATTAGATGGCTCATAATCTCGTTCCATGCGCATAATGTGTCAAAAAATTGTACACATCACGCGTGCGTCAATCACCTTCCTCGCGCACTAGTATCGTAATGTAATATTATTGTGAATAATATTTTTTAAAAACAAACCATTAAAGATTACCTTCCAAGTAGTGTATCACTGACATACACACAAGATGACGAAGAATACATATTTAAAAATGGTAGTGACAACATATATTTAGATTCTCACGTTTATATGTACCATCTTAATGCATATTTTAACGATACAACTCTAAACTGTGCACAGTACAACATACAAATTCAACGTACAAGTGTAATTTCAAGTAACATGAATACAAATTTTTATCGGTAGGCAACATGGAACCTAAATATACAATAACACCTAACCTAACTACAATAAAATTCAATTACAACAGTCGATATACGTGTATCAAAAACTATCGATCAAAATTTAAGGAACGCACGAACGAGCGAATGAGTTCCATAGAGCAAAAACAAAAAGCACTCTCGGTTTTGAGAATGTGGCGCATATATAGGTGCTTCCATACTGCTGACACCAATGACTCTGATCAAACTACTATGCAATTTAGAGGAAATTGAAGTTCTCAGTGGCAGTTATATGGAGTGCGTACATAATAGTAACTAAAACTATTCATTCAACTAACAGTTACAATTTATTCTGACACAAAAAAAATGACCGCAAACCTTTAAAAAAGAAGAATTATAATATTAATCTGATGAGTTATACCAGAAGAGCCAAGCAGAGAAAACACGCAAAAATAATTAAGTAACATGGTCAAATTCTTAACCTGAAAAAAGACGAACTAGTATTTAAAAAAAAGAAAATTGCTCTAAAAAAACAAAATTATGACTATAAATATTCAATAATTGAATAAAATGTCCAGAAATATGTGTAGATCTTAATTGATGTAAGGGATTTTACTTTAGTGTAAATATTTGAAATTGCATTTTAGAGTAAGAAATATGTATATGCATGAATATTGAAACGATGAAATTAAAAACTATATATATAAATTTTCTGTCTTTTGCACATTCACTTACTGACTAAATTAGAATAATTAGCAGATTTACATAAAAAACAGATCAAAATTATATTTTTACTAATCCCTTAATTGATTATGGTACCTTTTTCTAGATTATTATAATTCAAAAATAATTAACATTTACTAACTGGCTATGCGTTGCAGCATGAACAAATAAGAATTTGGGATCAATCTTTTTTTTGATAAACTTGTAAAAAATCTAAAAAGCTTAGAAAATGAAGGAGTTTTATGAAATCACATAATATCGATGTCTCGTACGAAGTCTAGCCTTATTCACATTTTTTCATTTAAATTAACATTGGAAAATCTGAATAAGGATAGACTTCATGCGAGGCACCGATATGTATGTTAAAGGAACACTACCAAATATAAGTTACAATAATCTGAAACCTGTCTGTTTTCACGGACTGAAATAATTGTTTAATTCAGAATATTTGTTGATGTTGATTTAGCACAGTGCGTAATAGTGAGACAAAAATCATAATGCCCAAGACGATTTTTAACTAAAATCCAGAACAAATAATGTATTGAATGATTTTAGTGAAGAAACTAGTTTTCCGAATAGAATTGTAAGACAAGATTGTGTTAGTTGAATTGAGTATCAAATCAGTGAAATCAAGTGTGTTTTTATAATACAAGTAATCTACAAAGCTGAAATCATATGAAATAAACTGACTGTGCGGAATAAATTTAAGAATTGTAAGAGCGGAAGAGAGGCCAGCTATGCTCATCTCCCTCTCTCTCTCTCTCTCTCTCTCTCTCTCTCTCTCTCTCTCTCTCTCTCTCTCTCTCTCTCTCTCTCTCTCTCTCTCTCTCTCTCTCTCTCTCTCTCTCTCTCTCTCTCTCTCTCTCTCTCTCTCTCTCTCTCTCTCTCTCTCTCTCTCTCTCTCTCTCTCTCTCTCTCTCTCTCTCTCTCTCTCTCTCTCTCTCTCTCTCTCTCTCTCTCTCTCTCTCTCTCTCTCTCTCTCTCTCTCTCTCTCTCTCTCTCTCTCTCTCTCTCTCTCTCTCTCTCTCTCTCTCTCTCTCTCTCTCTCTCTCTCTCTCTCTCTCTCTCTCTCTCTCTCTCTCTCTCTCTCTCTCTCTCTCTCTCTCTCTCTCTCTCTCTCTCTCTCTCTCTCTCTCTCTCTCTCTCTCTCTCTCTCTCTCTCTCTCTCTCTCTCTCTCTCTCTCTCTCTCTCTCTCTCTCTCTCTCTCTCTCTCTCTCTCTCTCTCTCTCTCTCTCTCTCTCTCTCTCTCTCTCTCTCTCTCTCTCTCTCTCTCTCTCTCTCTCTCTCTCTCTCTCTCTCTCTCTCTCTCTCTCTCTCTCTCTCTCTCTCTCTCTCTCTCTCTCTCTCTCTCTCTCTCTCTCTCTCTCTCTCTCTCTCTCTCTCTCTCTCTCTCTCTCTCTCTCTCTCTCNGGTTATGTTTACGTACGCTCACCGCGGAAATACGTACACAATCAGTTAATGAGCGCGTTGTACCGAATACCGTGGAAAATAATTATTTACTCAAAATGTACACAAATATTTCTGTTTGAATTGCATCTACATTAACGTCATTTTAGATTATTAAAATTGAAAAATTATTTCATATGAAACATTTCTTATTTTGAGCAAGCAATATTCAGTTTTTCAAAATCCACGGTAATAGGGCAGAGCACGGAGATAGGTACACTTACCCCTAGATAAACTGTCTTTTTAAAATGCTCTCATTTTGGATTTTTTCATACTTAATGTCACTGTAATAAATTTTTCTACAACATACAACGTCTTATATTTAATCATGTAAGACTTGATAATATCACTGCACTATTTACATGGTTATTGCTTACCTACTCGGCTTCTCTCACCTCTCTTTTGAACTGTACCCGAGCGAATTGCAGCATAGGTAGTTATCTAGTTCATACTGTGTTTAAAATATTTAGTAACACAAATTTCAGATTATTTTACGGTACCACTTTTTCCATATTCAATTTATAAAAAATTTCAATTGAACATGTGACCTTATGGAAGAATAATATGAAATTGAATTTATAAAAGAATGATCTGTAGGAACCTCCCAGTTTATTTGTATTATCGAAAACTGTTGGATTAGCAAAATTAACTTTCGCAAACGTGTGTAGTATTTTGTTTCAAATACAAAGTTTGCATTTGTACTTAAACTGACTTTTAACATATTCCAAAATCATAGAACGTAAATAAATTGTGAAAAAAAATACCAAAAATTTTTCCAACAGTTGATAGATGCTACTATGATTCTGAAACTTAATTAACCAACTTTTTAAATTTATCAATCAATAATAACTATGGCTGCCATAAAATTTTGACTTGAGCGTCAAAACTGATTGAGAGAATTCTTTCACATGCTAGAAGCAATCGTTATTCCTTTCGATAGCTTCTAACCAAAACGTCAAAGTTTTTAACGTGATGTTGGTCAAAACTCAAAACTCAAGTGAGTCTGAAAAAGTACTGTTATTTGAGCCAGCTGGCTCTCTCGAAGAAGTTTTCAATTGATTATTTGTTATTTGTGAAATCTTGCAAGTAAGTAGAGGGGAAGGAAGAACTTCAAACCCTGAATTCTCGAGGATGTTTTATAATTATAACTTAAGCGACAAAATACTGTTACAATAAATTATCTCCCATTTGCAAAGAAATATTTAAATAAGCTGAGAAGCCTCATCAAAGACCTTAAAAAACAGAAAGGTAAAAAGTGGCTTGTTTAATCTAAATAATGAACCAAAAAAACAGGAAACCTCATTCACAATCGCTGAATCAAAATTTTCCCATTTCTTAAGAGAAGAAGCGTGATTGGTGTTGAAAGGTTTGGAAAACACATGACTTCTGATCAGCGTTGCCTAACACGGAAAATGGTCGGTCGATTTTAAGTTTATTTTAATTGAAAATAGCTCGTGGCTCTAACTTTCATTCTTTAATGAAGCTTGAGTTATTATTAGTTCCGATTCCATAAACACGAGTTACGACTTTTCTAATATTACTGCGCGATAGATAGCAATTAACAAATCGTGTTGGCCCAACGACCCACTTATAGATGGGATAGAAAGTAAAAGGATGCGGCTAGTTAGCGAGCAAGCAACTCGCGAGAATTTCAAATGACTTTGCGTTTTTTCGGATGCGTGTAAGAAAATACACGAAACAGCAGCCGGAGATACATGTGGCAGATAGGTGCCATCGCTTGCACCACCACCAAATTCAAGTCTGCAGGTTACTTCGAGACGCGTGACCGCGCTTCTGAGATACAAACGCACGTGAATTCGCGTGAATGGATCTCCACCGACTTACCGAGAGAATAATTTATGCGCACCCATAAACGAGCAAGCCAGTTAGTCGCGTATATGTGTGTACGTGTGCAAGCATGTGTAAGTGTTTTCCTGCACACGTAAATAATGCCTGAGCTTACTGTCAAAGGCATTGCATCTTGGGTAACGTTGAGGAGTAAATAACTCCTGATTGAGGCCTTTGATAGACATGCCAGGTAACAAAAATGGAAAAGGGGAGTATCTATACATTTTTTTCCGTACTTAAGGTTCTGACCTCATAAAAGGTGTTAATGCTGTAGTTATTAAAAAAATAAAAGAATACAATTACATGTATGTTGAAATGTATAGAGCAATACAATTGGAATCAGTGAAGTTGATTACTATATATACACGCAAAATTTACATCATAGAGAACGTTGGTAAAACCTATCAAATAGACAACTCATGTAAGTACCATAAGCAAAAATTGATGCTTGCGATATTTTATTTGTTTTTGTTTTAGTAGTGCATGTTTTAAATTGACAAGTTGTAAAGTTGAACGTTTAGATTACATGCTTTAGGAAACTTTAAAACTATAAGGCACGCTTGTATATTTAGTTTCGCAATTAAACATTCTATATTAAGAGGATATATCTATAACATAGAACATGGTTATGCTACATAATATATAATTTAGTCGAGCAGTGAGACGAAATTATCTTTCTTCCTTCTGACGTAAGAATATCTCGTACACATAATACCGATTACAAAAAAATAGGAATAAAATTTCTAACATTGCGGTTGTATGCAAAAATTGTGCACTAAAAGCTATATTACTGACATCTCTATGAAATTCAACTACGTAACGAAAATTGGTTTTTTGACTATCAATCAAATAGGTGTAGAATGACGCTATTAAGTATTACTTTGATGTTGACGAATGCAAAGTCTTCAAAAAGCGATCGTCATAAAATTCGCAAAAAGGGACATCGTGGAAATACTACACTTCAAGTCTGATTACTTCATTACAATAAGCCCTCATACCATGCAATGTATTGCACACAAATTCTAATGCCTTGTTAATCCTTTGTGTATAATATACAGGCCTCGTCACTGCTGAAAATTAGCGTACACCAATTGATGATGAACTACTTGCTTTACTACATGTTACTACGTGCCTTGATTCGTGAGATGGAAGTTTATAAATGTTTCAATGTCATTTTATAACTTTTTTCTCACAGTCTACTCAAATTATCAATTAAATTTTTTTTTTTTCATCGAAAAAAACTTTCCCCTTAATCATAAGATGCGATGAATTTGAAGGCAGCTAATAATGTTTTCTGCCTTGTAATGCCCTTAACCTGTAGCATAAATAAGTTTAGCACAAGTTAAATACGTGTATACGTAAGAGTAAAAGCTTACTCTGTACCTTATTAAGTTATGGTATAAATGTATCCAGTAGTTAAGTTCCGTAGTCAGCTTACTACTGAAAATCAACAAAAAATATCTAATAAAGTATACGTATGCATATGAGGTGCTTTTAAAAATTCTGATCTCATTTGAAACAGTGCTGAACAGAAACTGAATTTGTCAACGTTGTAAACAGTCCCAGTGACCAAAATTTCGGGACATGCAATAGTTGACCCTTCCTTCTTAATTAAATGTTACTGGACATTTACTGAATTACGCCGAAAGTGAAGTAACGTACTCAAAATTACGTATTTATTGGCCACTACTTTTTTTCATCCCCATGTTCAAGGGGGCTCCAGCGGGAAGAGTTAAGAGGTCGTAGGTAGCTTAATAGATAGGTAAGAACACGCTTATTTTAGTGGTGTCTTTATATACCTCTCCAACCGTGGAAAATTTCGAGATATTTTCTCTAAAAGTTCACATATTATACACAATCTATATTAATTATTTTCTATACTAATTATTTTCTGGTTGGTACCACTGCTTACTTGAGCTCCTTTAATACTTTTAGTTGAGTTATTCAATTCGGTACCTCATTAAATAAAATGATGTGTGGTATAAGTTAACAGACAAATTTACTTGGGGCTCAAATTAATATTCAAACTGCATTCATATAAATGGTAAAACTTGTGTGGACAGCCAGTTACTGTAGCAGATTTTTTTCTCCGTTTACTACTGGTACATTTACTTTGTTTCTAAGTTCCTCTGTCAAATTCCAGCGTCAAAACATATCCTCCAAAGTATTCCCTAGTTATTTCCTTTAGAAACTCTCATGAAACGTGCCCCTTCTCTGTTTCCGCAACTTCAGCCGTTAAACGGCCCGTTATAGGATCGCAAATTCGCGTACAGCCGATCAGGGTATCTACGCGATTCATTTAACTGTACACGTGACTAATGTGACTGTCTTTCCAAGTCCTACTACCATGGAAATCGCTTGAACATACACGCATGAGCCCATACACACACTTCGGTTTAGCTAGTACGTTATAAGCGTGCTCGTGTAGCTTGCCAGTGATCATTAAAAAGGTATTTGGTACGCCTTCACCGTTTCCCCTGATTTATGGCAATTCAAAGTTTTAGTAGTGGCTTGAGCTGAAGAATGACCATGTCGTACGGCAATGGCAACTATTGTTTGTGGATATGTCAAGCTCTCGAATAATACATCTAACAGACGATTTTTTTTTTTTAAGTTTTCTGTACACTCGGTCTGGTTGGCTCTTTTATAAGAAAGCTAAGGTACTAATGGAATAGGCTGCTTTGCAATCCTGAGTTTAAATTTTACATGTACGTAAAAGAAGAAAGGAGAAAAAATACGTGAGAGTGGGCTTTGCATTACGCCGTGATACATTTTTGAAGAACGCCACTTGAATTTCCAAACGGGACAAAGTTTAGAGAAACGTACAACGATGATTTTTTTAAAATCCTTTTAAAACATTTTATTCACTACTTTTAAGAATTGTACCAAGGAGGTGTTTGTGTTAAGAGTAATGCTAGTTTCAATGATAAGAAATTTTTACAAAACGCTAAAAACTATACCATTAATCCTTGATAAGTTCATCAACTTGCTTGCTCAGTCTGTAAAATGGATTATCAATTGATTTTATTATTTTGTACATTTTGATGAAGACCACAACTTTCGTTAACTATGCATACGCGGAAGTATTTTTCTCATGAACAAAAGAGTATTTTTCTCGTGTCTACAACAAAATTTTTTTATTTTCTATATTGTATACCTAAAGAAAAAAAAAATAATACTGTCATAGAAGGACAAACTAATTTTTAACAACCTTTTTCCATGTAATGTTATCTATACTGTGCCAATAGGTTACTGAACATACGATAAAAATTATTGCTGAATAAACTTAAAATTATACTTAGTATACACAGCAAAAATTATGTACTATTATTGATAAGTATATATTTACAAGGACAAAATGACTACGCAACGTGTGATTTCGTTTTGGGATCTAACAATGTGTCTTATTCATGCTACAAAACTTTTCTTTACTACAAACTTTTTTTTACTACAAACTTTTTATTTTTTATAATAATAAGGCTTCAGTTACGTGACAATCTATTTTTTACAAAAAATAAAGGTTGTAACAATTAATAATGAAATAATGCAAAATTTTAATTTCTTAATGAAAATTAAACATAGATGAAATGCAAACAAAATTTTTAACTCTCTTGGTAGTGTCATATCCCAATTTGATAATAAGATATAGTCATTATAACAATATTATCACACAAAACTTGTTGAATATAAAATTTTGTTGAAGTATCATCAACCTTACTCTTATTTTTCATTATTTATGACCCTTATAAAACTTTTGTCAAGATATGATTTTGATCCATTAATTAACATTTATTTATGTTTAGTTTAAAAAACCTGACTTTATTTTAGTGCAATTCAATTGTATGCTAATTTTTTCATTATAACGACGTAAATGACGACTCAAGAGAAGACAAGCTCTACTGTGACGTCACTCATGTTATTTTAAAAAGATGATGTCACAGTAAAGTCTTTACCTAAGGCGTCTATATATTAACTGCTAAGGCTTGAACCTTATGTGTAGATAATCTAAGATATAGTTTTTTTTACTCATTTGAATCTATTAAGAAAAACTATGAAATTTTTCTAAGGGATTTAATTATTTTGTAGCTGTATTTTTTTTCATTTAACATGAATATAAACTGTTTCACGAATAGATGCTGTTCCATGACAAGGTACTTTTATCTTATATTTAGTTTTAAACCTAAGAGTACATTGGATTCAAAATTGAAGCAGACGAGTAGAGTAAGACGACTCATAGATGGATACGCAGATACATATTGGAGAGACCTTAGATTATATGAATTAGACTTAAAATCTTTTATTTTGAAGTGACAAAAACTAATTAACAAAAAAATGTACAGAAAATCTTCTTCCTACATTTGATTTTAATCAATGGTAAGCATTGTTGTCGAAAGAAGTTTTTTTTTCAGTCAATCTATAAAAGTTAAATAAATGGCATAAATGGATTGTATTATAGTATATGCTACATATTACTGATGCAAAGAAGGTAGTTGAAATAGGCGTTGAAATTTAAATTAAACAAGTTTTTGGCTTACTCCAGACAATGTCCGTTATAAAGAACCTTGTACAAAGTTTATACTTAGATAAACTAGTATTTTTTAAAACAATTTACAGCAGAATGTCAACACCTACGAAGACATTAGAGCCATTAGTTGTGTACCATCATAACATCAGAAATTCATACTGACAGTATATTGGAGGAAGCTAGCTACCTTCCACAGAAAATTGACTAATTTGTTATTTTTAAAATTGCGAAAAAGTTATTTTGGATCCATAAAATAATATCAAAATCGAAACAAATCGATGAATATAATGATACCATACATTATGTTTGATTACAACATTTCCACAGGAAAGGAAGAAACGGTGTGCCACAGATTGATGGACAAAAACAAGACAAGTCAATGGCTATATGTATATAAATTTGCCCTACTATGTAAAATAAAGGAGATAAAATAAAAAAAAAGATGACAAGAAAATACATGCCCTATAGTTGTGTCATTTACAATAAGCTATTTATTTCATTTCACTGGTTTAGCTAGCAAGAGGTAATAATTTCGGAAGCATAAATGAGAATTAAGCCAGAAATTCCATACAGACGAGCATTGTTGCAGCTGTTGCTACCACAATGCGTGTTTCCCGCATCTGTTACAATTATACTTACATTTAGCATGAACACATAGAATAAAAGGAATGGGCGTCAAACGATGAAATATGATGTACAATAACTAAAAATTAAGATTGACTTAATAAGTCAAATTAAGAATTTAAGAGACAAAAAAATGAAAAATTCTCTAAATGGAAATGTGACAAGAAATATGGCATTTGAAGGGCTAATTATTACTGATTGATAAGAAATCTTGTCCAAACAAGTTTTAACTGAATTAAATTTACTCCATGTGATAGTAAAAAAGGCATTCATTATGGCTAAGACGTTTTTAAATTATACCACTATAGTCTGATATTTAAAGATTGTACTGATGAAATTAATTTGCAATTAGAAATTATTGTAATTTATATAATTGTCGTAGGAATTTCTACAAAAAAAAATCTTGATCCAACACATTGTCTTATTGGAGTTCTCACTAACTGAAACTTCGGAAGTGAGCGACCAACCTACATTAAAAAATTTATAACTTTACTTTTTTTTTAAGGAATCTGTTTGTTTCATAAAAACATTGAATTAATGGCTTTAATCATGGAAAAATGTAAGAAATGTGTAGTTGTCTTTTTTTACGGCTATTACAAGTGTGCCACTTTCACAGCATCAAAGACACCTTCTTTTCACAAAGTTCCCCATGAACCTCGTTGTAAACACAAACAAATTATTACAATCACCTTTTTTTAGCGAATTTCTCATTACTTTTTCTCCCTCTACTTATAATTGCGGCTATAATAAGTTAGTAATATTTTGTGGTAGACATACGTATATGCAAGTAAGGGTTATTAAATATCCTAAATCTCTTACCTCTACCATCTTGTTCCTCATTTTCTTTATTTCCTGCGAGCCCCCAGTGCAAAGTTCCCATTATAAGACTTGGTCTTTTATACTACTAAGTATACTATTCGCAGGTTTTAGTGACCGTCTCAAGCACACCTAAGCTAGTATTAGAGTAATAAACCTTTTCTGTTAATCGTCTTATTCATCATATAGGCTTTTTCAACTCTGATTATGATTTTTCTGATGATTTAGCCGGATGTTAGCTGTCCAAGGAAGTCACTGGAGATTCCGATATCATCTGGAAAAATCTACTGATTGCCTTAACAATTGGATAAGTGGTTTTAGGTATCATATAGAAACTCGTCCTATTAAAAAAAAGTAAGAAAATTTTTGAATATTCTACGGAATTTAAGCCCACCACCTCTCGAGATTTTATTTTATCTACAGTGCCTCTCTTCATACAACACCAAATGTGGAAGCCATCTTAACCATACATATCTAAATAAAAGTCGTCAACTCTACATAATATTATAATGTCACATGGATATATAGGTGGCTTGAGATACTGCATTATACAAATTAATGTCCACCGTACGTAGAAGTACCAATTATGTCGGTGATATAATAAAAAGAACACCTCTGCGTTGCTGCGAGTTGATCCAACAAAATATCAAGCTGCTTGATTGCGGCTTCTATAGATGAGATTTATCAGTTCAAATGCAGTGGATTCATACCTATAGCTAGAAAGAGGGTGAGAGAGAGACCTGTTTTAAAATATTCAACTTTAGTCAACAAAACTGCAGCAAACAACTTTGAATTAAATATAAATTTAATGTGTCCATGCCTACGTAATAAATATACAAATTCTGTTCTTTAAAAACAATACCAATACGCATCCACTTCATTTAGTCGTATAATTTTTTGGAGAATCATACAGTAGCATTGCCGTACAGTAGATATGGTACATTGACTCTCCAACTTTTGTGTAAATTGTGGAGTTGCTGTTGTACTTAACCGCCAAATCGCAGCCACGTTTTCCAAGCAAACGATCCATCTTCTCCATCTGAAGAGAGCATGTAATTTATACTACGTTGCGCAGTAGTGACGGTAGATGGAACCTAGCAAACAACGGGGTCGGATAATATCATTGTTTATACGGCATTCGCCGACCTGTCACGCTACTATGCACCAAAATCTTTGGAGCATTGCGAATCGCAATTTAAGACCGCTACACGCACTGCAAGACGTGTCGTTTCAAAGGAAGCGTGCTCAAGTAACTTCCGTTGAGCCTGTGTAATGATTACATTTATGGACTATGCAGCTTCTAATAACGTGGTACTGATGCATAACTAAGGACTGTCAAGCGGAATTCGGCTCTTTCTTCCAGCTTGATAAGAAAACTTACTCAAATAAATTCCAAGCAAACCCTTCACATGGTATTTTAAAGTAAAGAGAATTTCATCAAAAGTGTCACATAGTATGAGATGCAAAGAATACTTGCGCTTAAAACTGTTAAGCTGCGCTTGGAATACTATAGAATATTGGTAACAACAACATTCCTAACATGTAAATATTTTCGTGCTAATTTTCAGAACAATCCGAAACTAGGTTCTGCACTCAAAAGAATATTCTGACTCTTTTTCAATGGTTGGAAAAACAGTTGTTACGACCAGAGAACATAGAATATATCGCTTCGCTTAGTACATGTACTAATCAGCCAGGGAAAGCTTCGAGCATTTAGTGGCGCTTGCAAAGAATGCAGCCTACGTAGGCAAGCTAGACACGGGTGCCGATTCTTAGGGATCCCGAGTCCAAAGAGATATATTCTATATTCTCTGCTACGACTGACAGCTCAAACCAATAACTTGCTTTCATGGCAACGGCAAAAGTATACAAGAAAATCCTTGTACTCATCCAATCGCATATCTTCCCAATAGTTGAAAAGACTAAAAACGCACCTCTGAGAGGCTTAACTGTTTCAAGGCCCAACTCATATAATATTGGGACTAGTTCGACCGAGTGTGATAAGCAGCTTGCCAAACTTCTTCCGTTAAATGAATAAATAATAATATTTATTGCAGCTGCAACGATAAAGTGTTATTTGCTTCGTTACAAATGTCAAGAAATATATCAGGTACAAAATATAAGACAAAACGCAAATCAAAGTTTGAAAATGTCGTACTAAATTTCCACCCAAAAAAGTTGTAACTGTTTGGAATTTTAGTTCCATTTTTTACACAGGTTTAATACAATTTGATACTAAACGCACTAATACAAGTGTTTAAAAATTTTACTTTTTCATATCTTTTGGATCAAACAAATTTTCAAGTAGTGAGCAAATATTTGAAAATTTAACGAGGTACGGTGAGCTTTGAGTTTCAAATGTAACTGGAAACCTCGAGGCCCTCGATCTCAACGTAATTCATGAACTGCACGCAAGACGTAAAGTTTAAAAAAATACTAAAAGAGTTTCCTTATAAAGTTTGAGAAGATCAATCCTAAATCAGGCTTTTAATTATGAATGCAGCTAATTTTATTCTTTTCGTTGCAACAATTGATGCATTGTGTTTTTAACATGAAAACTACAACACTCCGTACCATGGACGTACGCGCTAATGCAAAGCGAAAGGAATATATAATACATAATACAAAAGGAATATATAATACAAAGGAATAAATACTACAGAAAACTCTCTTGGTATTCTCGAGTGATAGTTTTTCAATGGAATAATAATCGTACGATCGTTTTTTTTGTTTGTTGTAACTCACTATAACACCGTTTCTTTACCTCTGCGTAAGACATCTCAGCAAAATTTATTTGGCTTGAATATTTCAAGCACGTATTTTATGAATTTATTTCTACTTTCTAAGACTCTTGTTCACTTACAAACGGTTTTATGTTCCAACACATGAAAATAAGTTAAAAATTTAATGAAGATATCTGTAATGGAAAACCAATGCAATCCTTTCCAATAACTGCCATTCATTGTAATCCCATACCCATGTTGAAATCCGGGTTTTCTCTTTCATTAGCATAAAATGTCATCGGGATAATTGTTGCTGATACGAGCATCTGGAGCTGTGAAGAGTAAAGTAATCAATGACGAAGTAGCGTAATTAGCAACGAATTACCATGGCATTACCATTTTTTACTTAGTTGCGTAATTATTTAATCGATACTCACTGTTAGACACACGTTTAGAGTTACTGAAAAGGCGAAAATTTTATTGCCAAAACTTTATTTAAAAAGGTAAAAAGTATGTATTTCAAACGATACATCTATACACGGCCAGAACAGCAGCCGAGCGTATCAAGAATAAATCGGTAGACGGTAACATTCTCTTTGCACGCGTGTTGCATCGAAAAATAGAAATTGGGTTCTACAAATGCGGGAAAATGTAAAAAGTAGAAAAGAGAGGGAGAGAGAATATCGGGTGTCCGTACTTTTACCGCGTGCAGTGACTAATCAATCACTGCCAAGTTATAAAGATATTACAACCGCATCTTTCCCCTTGGTTGCTAACTTTCACTGATTTGAATGGTAATCTCGAAGATCCAGTTGAAGAATGGGAATGCATGCTGCATATCTCAAGGTGAGGAGAGGAGAGAGAGAGAGAGAAGAGCAAGCAAGAAATTTCGAAAATTTTTGACCAAGCTGCCATACTTTTCTCACTTTCGCCACAAAGACGGTCAGCGAAATACAGGGCGGGAGGCGATCAGTTTTGGCGAACTCTTCCAGTCCAAGTTCTCCCCAAAGTGTTCGCTATCAAGTGCGTGGCGCACCTACTAACATTGTCAACCAACGGATGCATCGGTATTTACTACGTTCAACTTGCCAAGTACCAGCTTGCTTGGCGACACCGCGTGAAACGAGTTGTTGCAGACCCGGAGCGCGAGTGAGATGGTGCTTTCTCGTACTTATGACTCATCGAGCCCACGTGCATTCATGAGGATTTCCACGAGCAGCTGTTGGCTTGAATTGAAAATGTCTCGATTGCAGTGATGAACTCTGCAATTTTTTTTTATCTCGCTCGTGTCCACACGCGTATAAAAATGTGGCAAGCTGTTCATGTCGTATTTATTTTCTCTGATTTTGTGACACGAGTGTAACTGTACAATAGAAAGGCATCATGCATGCTACGCTGAAATAAATCGATGATATCCATCGTACACTCGATGGAAAGTACCAAACTTAAAAATTCATGAAATTTCCACTACTGCAAGAGGGCACTATAGTACGCATCAGCTCATGGAACAGAAATTTTGAATTATCAAACACAGGGTGTCAAAGTGTAGAAATACAAGTGTTTTTCAACTGTGAACGTCAATCTCAAACGTTAATAAATGATTACTGCCAATGCTAGGTCAAATTTTGTTGCTCTGCACTTTCTATACTTCACCTCTTTTTATTCATGAACTAAACTGAATATTTCTCAAAAAGTGGAGCCAAGATAAAAAACTAAATTAACCCATTAGTGTAAACCTGAATACATTCACGAAAGAGAACCAGTAAAGAGTATACTTCAATGAAATGGAAATAGCTGTATACAAAAATTCAGCCATACTTAGTTTATCTAGTATTCAACTACGTTATTGTTTAACAGCGTAAGAGGTAGATGGCTTCTGAAAACTTAATCCGTTTCTTCAAGGGCTTTTTCAGCATCGACTAATGGTTCTAGCTATATAGCTGTTTACTTCGTTATTACTACCAGTATTTTGAAATAAACTCTTCAAGCATTAATATGCAGTTATAATGCAATTCATGAATAAAAGATGTCAGTAAAGCAAAAGGTGAAATTAGTAAAAGTACAGTGGATGTAGGAATAACTTCGAAATCGTTGATTTTTGTAATATTTTATTTTATATCAGATTTTACTGAAGCCCAAAGCTCTGACAAAATAAGGAGGAACGAATATTTTTTGTGTAGAAGGTGCCGTGACAATTTCTTTCAAAATTTAGAGATAATACTTTTAAAAACTTTTTCTAAAAACATACTTCTTTATCTGTATTGACATTAACAGAAACAAAGTCATCGGGAGCAACTTACAACTATTGTAAGTACAAGTTTCAGCAATTGAAATTGTTAAAAATCATGTAAAAATTTCTTATTATAATTTCTGTATACATTGTAGCCACTTTTCGAAAAAATATGATTTTCATAAGAAAAACTGTTTAAATACTTTAAATCTTTGATGCTTAAAAAAATACGATAAGTTATCAAAAGTTAAGAATAGTGTTCATCAAACAGTCAAAGATTTTCAGTATCTCTTCTGGTGGTTATTAGAAAAAAAAGATATGTTACAAGAGAAATATAAATAAATCATTATTAGAGATGTTTGTAACGTGGAAAGATTATGGTTACCATTTGAATATTTTGGTTATATTTTAATTAAGTGAAAATTCATGCAGCTGTGTATGTTAAATGCAAGTTTATTATTTAACTTTCAATACGTCACTTGTGATTAATATGAATAAACATGATAAATATAAGTATCAGCAGTTATTCCATCATAAAATCAATACATTAATTAAATAGAAAAATATAGTAAATGTATCTAACGTTCAATTATACTGCATGGATGGAGCGTAAAATTGTATTATGTTTATTAGAACAAAAATTCAAGATTAAATCATTGACCCCTTAATGATAAGTTTACTGTTTTAATGATTATTTCTTAATAGAATACAGTCCTCAAATGAATATTAAAACTAGTTAATATTTCAAGGTATATTTTTTGTTCACTAAACATTTGTAAATTGCAGATCATAAAATACTTTTCCTAAGTTATTTTCAAAGATTTCTCGAAAACAATTCAGTTTTTTCGATTAAAAAAAAAAAAAAATTTTTTTTGCTGCCGTATGTGTAGATAATCTAAGATATAGTTTTTTTTACTCATTTGAATCTATTAAGAAAAACTATGAAATTTTTCTAAGGGATTTAATTATTTTGTAGCTGTATTTTTTTTCATTTAACATGAATATAAACTGTTTCACGAATAGATGCTGTTCCATGACAAGGTACTTTTATCTTATATTTAGTTTTAAACCTAAGAGTACATTGGATTCAAAATTGAAGCAGACGAGTAGAGTAAGACGACTCATAGATGGATACGCAGATACATATTGGAGAGACCTTAGATTATATGAATTAGACTTAAAATCTTTTATTTTGAAGTGACAAAAACTAATTAACAAAAAAATGTACAGAAAATCTTCTTCCTACATTTGATTTTAATCAATGGTAAGCATTGTTGTCGAAAGAAGTTTTTTTTTCAGTCAATCTATAAAAGTTAAATAAATGGCATAAATGGATTGTATTATAGTATATGCTACATATTACTGATGCAAAGAAGGTAGTTGAAATAGGCGTTGAAATTTAAATTAAACAAGTTTTTGGCTTACTCCAGACAATGTCCGTTATAAAGAACCTTGTACAAAGTTTATACTTAGATAAACTAGTATTTTTTAAAACAATTTACAGCAGAATGTCAACACCTACGAAGACATTAGAGCCATTAGTTGTGTACCATCATAACATCAGAAATTCATACTGACAGTATATTGGAGGAAGCTAGCTACCTTCCACAGAAAATTGACTAATTTGTTATTTTTAAAATTGCGAAAAAGTTATTTTGGATCCATAAAATAATATCAAAATCGAAACAAATCGATGAATATAATGATACCATACATTATGTTTGATTACAACATTTCCACAGGAAAGGAAGAAACGGTGTGCCACAGATTGATGGACAAAAACAAGACAAGTCAATGGCTATATGTATATAAATTTGCCCTACTATGTAAAATAAAGGAGATAAAATAAAAAAAAAGATGACAAGAAAATACATGCCCTATAGTTGTGTCATTTACAATAAGCTATTTATTTCATTTCACTGGTTTAGCTAGCAAGAGGTAATAATTTCGGAAGCATAAATGAGAATTAAGCCAGAAATTCCATACAGACGAGCATTGTTGCAGCTGTTGCTACCACAATGCGTGTTTCCCGCATCTGTTACAATTATACTTACATTTAGCATGAACACATAGAATAAAAGGAATGGGCGTCAAACGATGAAATATGATGTACAATAACTAAAAATTAAGATTGACTTAATAAGTCAAATTAAGAATTTAAGAGACAAAAAAATGAAAAATTCTCTAAATGGAAATGTGACAAGAAATATGGCATTTGAAGGGCTAATTATTACTGATTGATAAGAAATCTTGTCCAAACAAGTTTTAACTGAATTAAATTTACTCCATGTGATAGTAAAAAAGGCATTCATTATGGCTAAGACGTTTTTAAATTATACCACTATAGTCTGATATTTAAAGATTGTACTGATGAAATTAATTTGCAATTAGAAATTATTGTAATTTATATAATTGTCGTAGGAATTTCTACAAAAAAAAATCTTGATCCAACACATTGTCTTATTGGNTATATATATATATAATCCATAAATAATACAATACAAGCTTGGAAAGTTCTACTCGATGTTTCTTTTTATAAAAGAAAGTTAAAATACCGTTTGATATCGGTATACCCATCGATTTCATCCAATACACAGAATTCAATGCCTCGAGCTATTTAATATCTTTTTGTGTTGTATCCAATGTAATTTTCTTTCTCTATACCTAAAAATACAACAAAACCAATACGGAATCATTTAAAATACACTTATAGCAACTACTTATTATGTTAGCACAAAATAATGCAATTCCCTTATTTTGTATCACTTTTACGGGAATAATATTATTAAATAATATTTTTAATCAAAAACTAAGTCATGTTTATAGCCAAAGTACACTTGTTTTACTCAGTTACAACGCTCCTCAGGTAAAATGTTTTGCTCGAATTGAAAAATTCTTGTCTTCAACGTAAGAATTCGCAATAATCTTTCATTTTGGAATCTCTACATCTGCCGTATGAAGAAAGCACCTTTGATGCTCCCACAAATAAAACGCCCTAGTTTCTTATTTCAAATTTGATGCACACTAGCGTCTCATTAAAAGATATTCAATTAGTCGCTCTGATTCCTCACCATAATCGGAGTTTAAAAGGACGCGCGAGTTATCTCGAAAAATCGTATTTTTTGTGCGAACGCTAAAGCACACGATGATCTTCGAAGCGAAAAAGAAAGAGAGAGAGAGAGAGAGAGGTGCTTAACCGCATACGTGCACGTACATTGTGTACGTCCAACGCGCGAGTTCCGAGAGAAAGAAGAAACGATGTGCAGCACTACAGCTGCGGGGCTCGTATCGCGGTCACTGGAGTACGAGAGCAAGTGCGTGATCCCCTCCCTCAAGCCCGGTCTCGCGCGTCCGCTCACTGACCTGTTATATATAGCGTTCCTCTCCCGTACACCACGTGCTGCCAAAAATTTAAAAGTACAGTAGGCGAGCTGTCAGGACGGTATGAAAGTGATTCCACGCCTGCCCCGAAATCGCAGCGCTTTTTCCTCTCTCTTCGACTCCTTGATTTTCCTTGCGTAATCTTCACAGTGCGAGGCGCGAGCAGTCTTCTCTTCTTCGATGTCGACGCATCTGCACAAACGAAGAGTATGTACATGAGCATCTTAGGAGATGGTCTTCTGAATAAAATGCCGATGCTGCTCCAAGCTAGCGCAGAGGTATGACTCTTACGTGCTCATTTTCAAATTGATGATGAGAAAAATGCCCCCACACTGTATTACTTCTCCTACTTTTGCTCATCGCTTACGTGCCTCTCTCATTTGTTCTACGGAGTACTGTATTGACCCTCGGACAAAGCAATTTTAGTACAATAGTGTCTCGTGTTGGCGTAAATTCATTTTAATATTTATCGATGCCTCGGGAATCCCAAAGAATTTCTCAATTCTTGCCGATACTGAAACTACATGGTTATGGTTTACCTTTTCCTCCATATATTTTCCTTTCTTGGCCTTTTTTTTTTTTTTTTTTTCTTTATAGACTCGGAGAAAATCCAGGTATTCTTGCGCAACGTAAAAACGGTCAGTTGAATATTCGAATTTATAAAAATGATTATTCTTCCGCACAACAATGGGGCCCCGTCTACAGTTTAAGAACCACTATTTCGTTAGTGTTAAAATTATCTTCCTAATTCGTTCCTATAATTTAATTCGTGAAAATTATGCTATGAACGAAGTAATATTCTGATTACTTGTCGTGTGTATCAACTCATACAATGAAAATGATTTCAAAATCAATCGTCAAAATGAGAATTCGATGAATAGAGTCTTAAAAGTATTGTAAGCTATAGCTGAAAAATTCAACTACAACGCAGACGATAAGTGCGGATCGTTGATTGATTTTTTTATCGAGTCCTCCGATTGATTGCGTTTTCAATAGCAGTAAAGGTAATAGATTTTTTAAATTGGAAACAAAACCCAAATTCTTGATTACGATAATAATCATCTAGATAAATTTCAGTACTAGTTGATTTTTTGATTGTGGAAAGAACGAGGGAAAGAATGTAAAGGTTGTTAGTTTCAAACTAACTTTTGAGGAAATCCAATTCAAATTTACACTTACGAATACAAAAAAAAATTAAAATTTTTTTCAAGGCATACCTTTGAAATAAATTTTTTCTTGTTCAAGGTACCCTCAGAAATAAGGGAAAAATCGTGTACAACTTTAGGCTTTGTGATATGGGTTTTCATGACACAGAAGATTATAATATTCAATTTTTGAAAAATACTGGCTGAGTAGGGACTTATACGATCTTATTAAACCAACTTTTCGTTTTCATGCTGTACAGCATCAAGTGTTGGTTTTATGAGGAATCCGTCTTGATAATTAAACAGAACTCTCTTACACAACAGAACCCCAATTATTAAAACAGTAACGCTTACAATATAATTTTTAACTGAATAATATGCAAATTCCAAAAAAATATTACTATGAAAGTTTATGTTAATAGTACATCACCTTGCATTAAATAATTTACATAATTAATGGTAAGTACCAAAAATATTATAATAAATAACGATAGATTATAAAAAATACATGAGTCGGACATTGCAGTTTTTTTTTTATATTCACAATCGCCTATTTCAGAAACATTTTGGTGGCTGTACTAATCGGCTCATTTGTTTTATATAGTACCTGTGTTAAAAATACAGTGTAAACTTTAATATTTGTTGACTAACAGAAATATTTTTTTTTTCCTCTAAAAATTTAACAATTATTGAAGTTTTCAATTTTTATCACAGTTATTACATTTATCACAGCTTATTTAGGTTATATGTTACTGTACTATACATTCGATAATGCTTACAACCAGTTTCAACATTACAAGTAGAGCACGATATGTTGTTACATGATAAGCATTCACCATTACATTTCGATCATATGACTTGATGAACTTTTGAATTTCCTTGAACTGGCTTTAAATGATCGGGAACAAGAATATCAAAATTTTTTATATTTTTTTCATCAATGAAAATGAATTTATTTCGCTGTTTGATTTATTAATGCATTCCACCATATCTTTTGCACATGAAATGTTATGGCCAAAAGTCACATGCCTATCGCACATTTCTTTGACCATACTTCCATTTCATCGGCTCCACTTTTCCTATCACCAACAGCTGTATAATTAATTTAAAAATATATTCAAGTGTAAGAGTAAGTAATATTTAACAACTATAAGACAAATTAGCATAATAATACAAGGTACTGTAAATTCAACTAAGAATCATTTCAATAACTTTTTGTTATAATCGTAAAGAAATAACTGTAATCCATAATTACATGTTATAAGATTTTTGATACTTACTATTAATTATGTAAATTATTTAATGAAAGGTGATGTACTATTAACATAAACTTTCATGGTAATACTTTTTTGGAATTTGCATATTTTTCAGTTAAAAGTTATATTATTAGCGTTACCTCTTTAATAATTGGATCCTGTTGTAGAGTCTTGTTTAATTTTGAAGACGAATTCCTTATAAAACGAAAAGTTGGTTCAATAAGATCGTATCAGTCCTTGCTCAGTTAGTATTTTTCAAAAATTAAATATAATATTCCATGCCATAAAAATCCGTGTCACTAAGCCTAAAGTTCTCGTACACGATTTTTCCGTTCTTTTTGAGGGTACCTAGAAGGAAAAAAAATGTATTTCAAAAGTGTGCCTTGAAAAAACATTAAAATTTTCATTTGGACGCGTAAGTGCAAATTTGAATTGGATTTTGATTTCAATGACATTGTTGTTAATAACACTTTATATCACAGTTCTCAGGCTATCAGTACCCCAAGGTAGGGTACGGAGTGATACTTTTGATGATTTTTCATTACCAATCTAAAACAAATAAATAAAATGAATTAGAATTTTGTTAACTTATGCAATGTTTCCCGTATATAATAAAGTGTATAGTAGCATCTTTTGTTCAGACATTAATAAGAATTCACAAGGTTTTAGATTTCAATACAAAAGTGACTTACGTTTGTGACGTGGTAGTTAAAGCTATCACGTCACTATATACCTATATTTCGGGGCAAGTTATTGGCGGCTACCGAGTCTCAGAATAACATATATATTTTCTATATGTAAATCTATAACACATTACTTAATGTGTATTCTCGGTGCCACGAACTACGAGCCAAAGGAGA
>NW_019379624.1:568096-582108 GCF_000648655.2 Copidosoma floridanum | reverse complement strand
TGTCGGACATCTCTACAGTACCTAGAATTATTTTCATAAAATTGGTAAGTGCCAAACATCGAGCAAAGTCGCTAAAAAATTTTTCGAAATGTACTGATCTCTAAATAACGTCCTTTTCGCGATATCTCCATTATTTACGGAGATACGGGCGATTAAAGTTTTGAACAAATTTTTCTCCCAAAAAATTAGTTCTAGAGAAAAGCCTGTGTGTCGTGGGTGTCTGTATTAATAGTTGTACATTTGTCTAACATCTCTACAATACCTAGAATTATTTTTACAAAATTGGCAAGTGCCAAACATCGAGCAAAGTCGCTAAAAAATTTTTCGAAATATACTGATCTCTAAATAACGTCCTTTTCGCGATATCTTCATTATTTACGGAGATACGGGCGATTAAAGTTTTGAACAAATTTTTTGACCAAAAAATTAGTTTCAGAGAAAAGCCTGTGTGTCGTGGGTGTCTGTAATAATAGTTCTACCTTTGTCTAACATCTCTACAATACCTAGAATTATTTTTACAAAATTGGCAAGTGCCAAACATCGAGCAAAGTCGCTAAAAAATTTTTCGAAATATACTGATCTCTAAATAACGTCCTTTTCGCGATATCTTCATTATTTACGGAGATACGGGCGATTAAAGTTTTAAACAAATTTTTTGACCAAAAAATTAGTTTCAGAGAAAAGCCTGTGTGTCGTTGGTGTCTATAATGATGGTCCTACCTCTGTCAAACACCTCTACAGTACCTAGAATTTTTTTTACACGATTGGCAAGTGCAAAACATCGAGCAGAGTCGCTAAAAAATTTTTCGAAATATACTGATCTCTAAATAACGTCCTTTTCGCGATATCTTCATTATTTACGGAGATACGGGCGATTAAAGTTTTAAACAAATTTTTTGACCAAAAAATTAGTTTCAGAGAAAAGCCTGTGTGTCGTTGGTGTCTATAATGATGGTCCTACCTCTGTCAAACACCTCTACAGTACCTAGAATTTTTTTTACACGATTGGCAAGTGCAAAACATCGAGCAGAGTCGCTAAAAAATTTTTCGAAATATACTGATCTCTAAATAACGTCCTTTTCGCGATATCTTCATTATTTACGGAGATACGGGCGATTAAAGTTTTAAACAAATTTTTTGACCAAAAAATTAGTTTCAGAGAAAAGCCTGTGTGTCGTTGGTGTCTATAATGATGGTCCTACCTCTGTCAAACACCTCTACAGTACCTAGAATTTTTTTTACACGATTGGCAAGTGCAAAACATCGAGCAGAGTCGCTAAAAAATTTTTCGAAATATACTGATCTCTAAATAACGTCCTTTTCGCGATATCTTCATTATTTACGGAGATACGGGCGATTAAAGTTTTAAACAAATTTTTTGACCAAAAAATTAGTTTCAGAGAAAAGCCTGTGTGTCGTTGGTGTCTATAATGATGGTCCTACCTCTGTCAAACACCTCTACAGTACCTAGAATTTTTTTTACACGATTGGCAAGTGCAAAACATCGAGCAGAGTCGCTAAAAAATTTTTCGAAATATACTGATCTCTAAATAACGTCCTTTTCGCGATATCTTCATTATTTACGGAGATACGGGCGATTAAAGTTTTAAACAAATTTCATGACCGAAAAATTCATTTTAGAGGAAAGCCCCTGTGTCGTTGGTGTCTGTATTAATGGTTCTACCTTTGTCTAACATCTCTACAGTACCTAGAATTATTTTTATAAAATTGGCAAGTGCCAATCATCGAGCAAATTCGCTAAAAAATTTTTCCAAATATACTGATCTCTGAATAACGTCCTTTTCGCGATAACTCCATTATTTACGGAGATACGGGCGATTAAAGTTTTAAACAAATTTTTTGACCAAAAAATTAGTTTCAGAGAAAAGCCTGTGTGTCGTGGGTGTCTATAATAATGGTCCTACCTCTGTCAAACATCTCTACAGTACCTAGAATTATTTTTATAAAATTGGCAAGTGCCAAACATAAGCATAGTCGGTAAAAAATTCTTTGAAATGTACTGATCTCTAAATAACGTCCTTTTCGCGATATACTCATTATTTACGGAGATACGGGCGATTTAAGTTTAGAACAAATTTTACGACCGAAATAATGATTTTAGAGAAGAGCCCCTGTGTCGTTGGTGTCTGTATTAATGGTTCTACCTTTGTCTAACATCTCTACAATACCTAGAATTATTTTTATAAAATTGGCAAGTGCCAAACATCGAGCAAAGTCGCTAAAAAATTTTTCGAAATATACTGATCTCTAAATAACGTCCTTTTCGCGATATCTTCATTATTTACGGAGATACGGGCGATTAAAGTTTTAAACAAATTTCATGACCGAAAAATTCATTTTAGAGGAAAGCCCCTGTGTCGTTGGTGTCTGTATTAATGGTTCTACCTTTGTCTAACATCTCTACAGTACCTAGAATTATTTTTATAAAATTGGCAAGTGCCAATCATCGAGCAAATTCGCTAAAAAATTTTTCGAAATATACTGATCTCTAAATAACGTCCTTTTCGCGATAACTCCATTATTTACGGAGATACGGGCGATTAAAGTTTTGAACTAAATTTTTCTCCCAAAAAATTAGTTTTAGAGAAAAGCCTGTGTGTCGTGGGTGTCTGTAATATACATCCTTCCTTTGTCTAACATCTCTGCGATACCTACGATTAATTTTATACAATTGGCAAGTGCCAAACATCGAGCAAAGTCGCTATAAAAGTTTTCCAAATTTTCTGATCTTTAAATAACGTCTATTTCGCGATATCTTCATTATTTACGGAGGTACGGGCGTTTTTTGCACGTTTTTCAGTTCTGATTGATTTTAGGTTGAATCAAATTGATTCTAGAGTGTAGCTCTTGTTAACTGTATGTCATAGTAGAATATTTACAAAGATTTTTTAATGTTTAATCGCTTTTTTATAATCCTGATCAGAGGGTTTTTGTTGCGCTGTAGTTTTTCAGTACTTATGCAATTCGGTGATTGTTTTTCTGTCCTGGCGGTGTCAATAGTTATGAAACAGTTGAGGAATGGAAACTCATAGGAAAAGTTTAAATTGTTGTTAACCCTAGAATTTTTGGGTGTGTAATTTATCTTGACAAAAATTTGCGAGTAGAAACAAAAAAAAGTTGTCCGATTAAAAAAAATAGATCAGATTAAAATGGAGAAGAAAAGTAGCGCGTGCCAATATTCTGCTTGTCCGGATGCCGTTGAGCATCGCCCACCATACGACGAGTTTTGCCACGAAGTGGATGGTAATATTTTGTCGGTGAAGGTAACCAAAAATTTCGGCAAGATACAAAACGATGCACAACAAGCCGATTCCTCTGATTGCGGTGATGAAAGTGGTAGGGGCGTTATTTTCACGTGGACGTTTTTCCATTTCATTTGGATTTATCTCTATCCATGTTACTTTTTAATTCATGCAGTGAAAGAATTCAATTTCGAAAGCGCGAAAGTGAATGTTATACCGAACAAGGCAGCCCCAGCCAAGCTACCGGACACGGAGCAAATCGTATTGCGCGCGACCAAACAACTTATTGGATCCGATGAGGTACGAAACAGCTTGGAAATCGAGTTGAGAACGCCTAGGAACTACGAGCCCCTGCAGTAAGATACTCGAAGAAATTTATCATTTTTCTCGTCATTTTGACGCTACTTTCTCGAAATTTTATTTAATGGAGTCATCTGAATCAAATACAGTTGATTGATCAAAAAAATGTTTCGTTAATTTATAGTGGTGATCTTTAGTTTGAATAGGATTTTTTTTCTGTACTTCCAAACAATGGCTCTCCCGTTGACATGAATGTGAGATAAAATCTCTATTTTTTTTCCATCATTTCTCTTTGAGCATCTTCTTGACAATCGAAACAAGGAATTTCGTTAACGCATTTATATTTTTCCTGATTGTGAACAAAGTATTAGTTGTGAGGAATATCTTTTACAAAAATGAGCTTTTTTTGATAAACGCACTAGCTTTTTTCCTGCCTCGAATCAGCTCCAATCAAAAGATGGAGAGAAATAAAATGTCGTTATTTTCAAATATTATGTACGTTTCTTGCACTTTTAGGAAGATTTCCTATTCGATGGAATGTTTTGATTTTTATGACAACTTTATAACGGTAGAGATCTAACATTAGATGGATGAAAAAAAAATCGAGCGTTTTTAAATTGGTGCGTGGAGTTTTCAATAATAAAACCTAACTTCAACTTTAATGATAATTTATATAAATTTGATTCTATTTTACTTTACAATCGATTAAATTACATATTATCTTACATAGTATTAATAAAAACTATACATTTGATTTCAACTTTTTACAATAAATGTTGTACAACCAACTTTAGTAAAGAAAAAAAAAAAAAGTAAATAAATAAAGCGAATATTGTATAATGTCAAACTTATACTTATAGACGATAACGTAGTTGGGGCGTCCCGATACTCGCATCAAATACAATAATTACACAAAGTGATCAAACTATTTATAGTTTTGTAAACTTTAAGCCTAAAAAGTACACTTGAGATTAGGAGTTTGATCTTATTCGATAAAGGGAGGAAATTCAACGTAATTAATTCCAAATATATACAGGATAAATTTTAGAAAGCGCAGCGTCGAAAACGTTTTTTCCGCAAATAAAATTGGCTCAATCGGTAAAGTACGACTTCACCCAAATGCTCATTGATTCATCCAGATTGTTCAACTGCTGAGTCGATGTAGCTCGCATTAGGTTCTCTCGCAAATTTGTTGGGGAATGCATCGATCACGATAAAAATGGCACCACTAAATCTTCTTGATGCTGAACTTTAATTTGCTCCAAGGCCATCACAGCTTTTTGCATGAAATTTGTTATCTAGAAAAGCAAGCACTTGATCGTATAATCTTTCATAAAGAGGTATGGTTGACAGTTATGTACGCTTGATACTTACGAGTTGTTTATCGTTTTGAGTTATCGGCTCTGATGCAAGAACTTTTTCTGGAGCTGGTATATCTCTCAGGAGACAGTATGAGATTTCTGGAACTTTGACACCAACGGTCTCTATGCGTTTCGCATAAGCCCTTGATCTCTCCAAATATTCATGTTGCTCAAGATTGTGCGAGTCTAATGCTCCTACGTCAATAATATTTCTGTAAAAAAATAAAAAATCCAAATGTACCAGAGAGCATATCTTGCAATAAGATTAAAAAACTACTGCTTACACTGCTGTGTCGTGGAGAATTCTATTGAGTGCACTTTGTTCATCCATTTTCTTAGGTGCAGAGCTGGCATACTGGTTAGCGCCATCATCACTGCAATGCCAGCAGCAACAATACATTAGGTCGACAATTTCATTTTTACAATTTATTTTTCTCAAAGTCAAATCAAGTATTTCGATGGATTAAATTGTGATTATTTACTAACCTGAGTGCTCCCGGTACGTTTGTGTTGTTACTGACAGGATCCACAAGCAAATGTGTGCGTTCGTTAACTTCATTTCCCTGGAAAGCAATGTTTAATTAAAAAACACTTGGGGACAAAAGAAAAAGTTGATAGAAACCGGAGATAAGGAGCAAACACGAAAATAACGGCGTATGTAACAATTTGTACCTGCTGGTTGTTGTCGTCTTTGCATAAACTGTAACAGCAACCCATTTTCGAGCCGGCTGCTATCAACAAAATCAGTTGATCTGCAATCTAACAACAACAAAAAATAGCAACGTCGACGACAAAACCAGTGGGAGAGACAATCCACAAACTGCAATGTATTTAGAATAAACACACGCATAAGTATAGTACATGTTATCGTTATAAATTTTGCTGACACAAGACGACAACAGACAGTATTTGACGTATGATACAGTGATATGTCGGTCATCGACGTTCGAATATACCTATATTTGTATGGTTTGGAGCGCTCCAAACAATCCAAACACCCGTAACCGAACAAACCTATGTGTATAGATTTATAGATATATTACTACGTAATCGTGTGTATACTGTATAGTCTAAAAACGTGAAATTGAAAGAAAATAACACATGTGCCCGTATTACAGTTTCCCGCACATATTCGCGGTTATGTTGTGATTCTTTCTTAATTAAGTACTATTAAGTATAGTTTTAATTTTATTGTTTAGAGACATCAGCAAGTTTAGATTCAACCGATAACCATCAGTTGGTTGAGCGAAAAACTTATATTATTTGTTGTATCAGTTTGCAATAGAATCAAATGGAACATTTTACTTTGGAACTGAGGCCACGCTTAAGGTCTCACTGTGCTTTTTTAACATTTGAAAAAAATATTGACTCTACTGCGATTAAAATCAAATTACAAAAAGCTTCCATTGAAATTGAAACCGAAGAAAAAAATTACTCCCTTTCTTTGCCTGACATAAAATTATGGCCTTTTTACTTGGGATCCCTACAAGTGACAGGTCGTTGGATATACTTTAGAATTATTACTCCGTCAAATTTGTGTATTGAATTATTTAAAACTACAACTGTCGACTTGGATGATCAATTGAGTAAATCGACAATTATTGATCCGCACGTTGCAAATTTGCCGTCAAAGAATGAAGATTGCAAATTGATTTGCACTTGCTGTAAAAATCAAATCACAAAGACTGTCAGTTTTAACAGAATTTTGTCGTTGCCAAGTTCGGATTGTGATCCTCAGGAATGGTATTGCTGTAATCATGGTCACAACAATGAAATTTCACTAGAGCCAAAAAAATCAGATTTATTTTATTCTTTCAACCGCTGTGTTTTTAACCAACGTATCTTTGAGAATTTAAAAATAAAGAATTCCTTAATTCATTGCAACAAATGTCTTTCTATAATTGGCTCGTGTAGAAAAAAAAAGGAAAGCCTTCAATTTTGGAACTGTTGCATAGAGTATGATATTTTACGCAAGGAGCCAAAGATCGAGAAATCTAATTCTTGTTTAAGTGATTTTTTGTCTGCCGTCAAATGCACCACTAATATGACTTTTGGTGAACAAATACTGCTAGAAGCTCGTGACGTAAATAGTGTTCATTATCTGTTCATAGAAATTTTTTCACCTAAGTTGAGAATTATCACTGAGGATAAAGCGAATTTTCAACAGCAAATATTGTCTCTGAAGTCCTTGTTTGTGGTGAAAGTGTCATACAAGTATGGTGAAAATCCAAAGAGAAAAATAAATTATGATTTAAATACAAATTATTGTGAAGTAGCTGTACCCAGTATTTTGGCTGGCATCAGCGAGCTTGTGTCTTCCAGTGCAAGGTTTCCTCCAGCTTACAGAAAAATGGGTGACTCTTACATGGGATACTTGTTATTTTGAAACTTTCCTCATTATTACGAATAAGTTTAAATTATATTTTTGTAAAAATGATCAGTCGATTTTGTGAAAATAAAAGAAAAAGATTGGGAGCAATTAAAAAAAAAAAAAAAACGTTTAACTTTGTTTTTGAAATTTCTCAAAGTAATTTATTTTAGCGAAAAATCATATAGAATCTATTGATTAACATTTTCTTCAATAACTGTAGATTTTATGCAGCTGGACTCTTACGACTCTAAAACTCGGCTAGACCTATCAATTTACGTTGTAAACTTTTTTACCTCAATGTTACATACTATATACGTTCATACAGATTACAGATTACTCTACAAAATTATGCCACTAATATTAACAAAGAAAGCATGCTCTCAACAAATGTACACATTTTTTATATTTAATCCTATGAATACTCGCCATGTTATAATTACATACACCCGCGTGTAATTTATTGTTCCTTGTTGTGGTTAATAACTATAGAGTATATTTATACTACAAGTCTGTTAAGACAATAATAATTTGTTTTACATTACTTAAAAATTATTTACCCGTTGTGAGTGGATAAATAAATTTTCATACATATTTCTTACATTTATAAATGCACCATCCAGGATCAAAGTTTCTCAGCATCCAGAGGAGTAACATGTTTTTGTTTTTCAAATGGAAGAATTGTGAGCGGGAATGCTGAAACGAATGCTTTACACACCTGTGTTGTCGCCCACCTCTGTCTATCTATTATCAAAGGCCACTTGGATAGATTCAACCGATAATCATCGCACATTAGACAATCATCTCTTTTCAGGATTAATGTATCATACATTTGATTTTCGCTGTCAACAGGTCGGATTTGTTCAAGTTTTGCATTAAAAACGAATCAAAGATTCTTCAACTTTCTAGTTTATCATTTGTCGGTCTTTCACAAAAATAATGTGTACTGTTACGAGGCAACGTGAATAGAAGTTCAACCCGTTGCCACGATTTAGAGAATTCTTCGTTTTTAAAAAATAAATCACATTCAACATGCCCTATTGTAACAACTAAAAATGAATGATCCCAATGTTTGTCAATCTGTTGAGATTCTGTGTATAAAACGTTAATACTATCATGATTTCTTGAATTTTAAATTTATTTTTGTGCAAACGCGTCGTCAATAGATGCGTTAAAAGAATAATAACAAACAAAAGGTCACACAAATGTATAAAACGCAAGTTTTCATTTCAAAAGCCGTTGGACACATTTTCACGTTCCTTCGAGCTTCATACAATCAACTAAAAAAAGTGTCAACAGTGTGCAAAAAAAAAAAAATTTACACACATTCACTTGTATAGGCCTGCAGCGAGCAAAGATATATAAGTTAAAAATGTACATCATATCTTGTCAACAATTTCATGTATATTTTTGTTTGTGCGCGCGATTAAATAACAGTGACCCGATTTAGGGGGCCGAGGAAGCACCTGGTGCATCCACCGAGTCGTTGTTCGTCCTCGTCACCCGTAATCTCGTTTCTAGAGGATTTGTGTACACCCAGCCGCCGTCATTGGTCTCCTTGAACAGCTGTTGGAAAACAAGAAAATTACGTATGTGCAAAGTTTTGGCAGAAAAGTTGCAATTGATTTGAAGAAAAAAAAATACCTTTGTCTGCCAAGTAATGTTGTTTTCCTTGCGGTGACGCACGTCGTCTCGCTGCTTTTGCTCGATCGCGCATTTAGCGGCCGTTGCCTTGTCCATGTCGTTGATACGAAGACCCATCGTGACCTCTCGCCAAACTTTGCGCGACTCGTTGTCCTCTTGTTCGCTCATGGTCTTGACCATTTTTTTCTGTATCCTCTGCTCCCTCACGTCCGCAAACATTTCTGTCCTCTGTCGTTGAAATTACAAGTAACAACAACGCGATGGAAATCATATTCGATTCACTAACGCATAAAATGAAAAGAGAAATAATAATGATAACGATAATAATAAGAGTAATCATCCTCACCCCGTCGGCCCACTTGGCTTCCATGACGCCGCTCCAATCGCCATTGATCTGCAGGAAGGGCTTCTTCTCGTTGGGCCCGTTGATCGCGCAAGTGATTCGGTTGCGTTTGCCGCCGTAAAACGGCTTGGTGAGGAATTCAATGTTGGCGTGGTAGCCGGTCTGGGCACAGGTGATGCTGATGGCGCCGCCGAGTTCGATCCAGGGAACGGTGAGTATCGAGCGCGCGTACCCATTGGGAAAGGTCAGCACGTACTCCTCGTCTCGGTCGTGCACCCTCACCAGACCTTTGCCCACGTTGTGCACGCCGATGCTCAAGCCCAGAAATTTACTCTTTGTCCAGACGTGTGCCTCGAAGCTGATTTTTTTCGCGTAGTGTTCCGCGTAGAAGGCGCTCACTTTTTATCACAAGTGCGAACAATGTATATCGTTTATTACCTTGTTTGGTCAAGCTTGGCGCTTGATGGAGTGTCAAGTAACTTTATGGCAATTTTTTCCGATAAACTTTTCAAGAAAATAAAAAAAATAAAAAAAAAAATACAAAAGTGACTGTTTATGTTAGAAATCGTTGACTAGATTATTACTGTGTACGTAATTTTCGACGTTGGTGTGCAATTAACGTGAAATTAATGGCAGTTACTAACCAGGTGGATGGTGCGAAACTTGTTCGGAGATGAACGTTAATTGATCTTGGTTGCACCAAGGCACTGGTCCGTCTTCCACGTGCTTGGTGTTTGACGCGTCCTTACTTGTGGACGTCAAGTCCCAAAAGCAACGGAATGTCTCGCCCAGCACCGGATTGTACGGTTTTTTGGCAACGCCGGATTTGCGACCAGCATGAAAACTGCACACGTACCACTTGACCACCTGCACCATGCGATCCCTTGGTGTTGGCATGTCGGCAATACTATCAAACGATAAAATTATTTTTTAACGATTTCTTTTTTTTTCCTCCGAGAGACAAAAGAAAGCAATTATTACTACTCATGACATGTAATACATAGTAGGTATAATGAAGTACGCAAGTCAACTTCACGTCATGTTCAATGATTCAGTATTAAATAACGGTTACGCAAGTAAATGAAATTTTCGTATGACAGAAAAAAATTTATTACATCATTACAGGTGGGGATAATTAGAACAAAGTGTGATGCACAGGTAGGTATTACAAAGTGTGCCTTATCTCAACTATAATGAAATTAATTACATAACACCATATTAAAAATCTGGGCAAACGTTATTGCAATGTATACATGTGTATGTAGTCCCATCGAGCTAATCAAGATATGTTGTGAATGATAAATCACGACATCCAACGTGACCGAGCGTGCTATTAATATACTTTTGCATAAAGTGGTAGGCAGTTGAAAATTGTTCAAACGCGTTTGTAAATGACCTTTACCCGAAAATTTAGGGTATAGTTGGAACAAATGAGATGCAGGTATGTCGAGCATATAGATTTTTTTCTAGTGGCGCTCTTTACGATTGCTTGCAATTAATTTCAAAGCGCGGAAGAGAAAAAAAAAATACGGCAAGGCGAGAGCATGATGCGCGTAAGTGTGCCATACACGGTGCGCAAAGTGTACATACCAGACAAACTGATCGGGATGAGCGAAGTAATCTGCATACATTTCTAGCAGTGATCTGCGCTCCAGGATAAACGTCGGCAGAGCGACCTTTGTCAAGTCCATCCCAATTTTCACTTGGGACAGAAGATGCGTCACCACCGATCCATGACTTTCCATGGAATCGACTGAAGAACAAGTCATGCAACATTTTTTAATTGAATTTTTTGTGTTAAAAAAAAACTAATAATAATTCTACCCTGAGACAATAAAATTTTTAAGAACTACCGTGCACAAATGGTAAACTGGTGTTACTTCGTCATCTAGGGACTTTTATTATTCGTAAACTTTTTTTTTTTTTTATACTGCTTTGAACAGTGATTTTTGTGTGTGGTAAACAGTACCTATGCGGTGATTTGATTTGATTGCCAAAAGTGAAAAGTCCCTAGACGATGAAATACTACTAGTTTACCATTTTGGCACAATAATGTTTCTCATGATTTTTTTTGTTTATAATAATAACAATAACAATAATAATAGTAATAATAACGCCCTACTTACTTTCTTCTTCGCTTTCCTCCTCGTACATTGCTGCAACACAAAATTGATTAAATTCATGAGCTTATCTGTAACAAGGTCGAGAAGAAAAATATTTCAAGCCCGTCGAGTATCGATATACATTTTTTTTTTTGAGACTCGACAATTCACTGGGGACAACAAAAAAGTTTTGTTTTGTTTTACCAATGCAGGTAAATTGAAACTCATCTTATATAAAACACGTCGAATTTTCCCAAAGCAATCCACAAGCTCAACTCGCATCCGCATAAAAATATGATACTTTTTCGTGATAAAGGAAGGATCCAAATAGCTTCTTAAAATAGCTTGTCATACACACACAATCTCTCTCTCTCTCTCTTTCTTTCGAATACAAGCGTAAATTAAAAAAAAGGGGGGGGTACAAGCAAATAAGTGGATACAAGAGCTTGCGAAAACTAATTTCACACGAAATCCATCCCTGAGAGGTGAAAGAGGGGGGCGGGGAGTGGTGGAAAAAAAGTGGACGAGACTCACAATCCCTGGAGTTTTTCGACATGGTTCGACTGCAGTAGCTCGCACCGACAGCGCGAGTCCATAACTATGGGTACAAGACCAAGACAAGGGTGAACTTATCCTCGGGTTAACGCGAGCAGCAGGAGCTCCAGGACGAAAGAACCGCCACTAAGGGCCACGGTAGCCGTGACTTTCGCGTGAAGACGCACGTACACATACTCTCTCACGCCCTTGTACAACACGGAGTAGGTGTAAAGTCGAGCTTGCGCTCCCACGAAAAACTGTCGGGGCACGCGCGCGAGCGCTTTGGACAGCATAATAGCCGTCCTATAGGGTGCCTGTGCAGGTTGCTTGGTCAATTGGTTGGGATGAGGATTATGTATGTATACTTTTGGACGTCGACGACGGCCACCACTGCGAGCGCCGTCGCCGCCGACGTCCCTGCCGTTACTGCTTCTTATTTAATCAATAAATTGCACAAAAGCGCGGCTCCCGACCACTGTGGAGCCGATAACGTCGCATGCGACCGTTTCCCAGAGACGGTAACTTTTCCGAGCTTTTCTCTCTCGCGCCAAGCTCCACCTCCTCCAACAAATGTTTATTGCTTCTTACGTGTAGGTAAACACGTACTTTCTTGTTTAAACAATTTTTGTGGTTTACTACAGTATGTAGGGATGAATTGATGTAAATGACGGGTGACATTTATGAGAATCCAACCAAGGGAAAAAAAGTAACAGTCAAGCACATGCTTACCGTCGTAGTCTATCGATCCGTCGTGCTTGACGGGGGGAGCGGCTGGAACCTTTATGGTCGTAGGACGATTTTCCACGTGGCTGTCTTCCGTCGAAACTGGCGTTTTTTCGATTTCTCGTTTTTTCCTGTGACAATCAGGCACCGATACGTTGTTAAAAAAATTGCGAAAAAGCATTCCTTGCATTCAATTTATACAGCGCAGAAGGTGTATACTTACCACTTTCAGTTTGGTACATAAAAACAAACGAAATTCGCTAGCTGTACTCTCATTGTTGAAACGAGCACATCAATTTCGTAAACAAGTATCAACTTTGAAAATGTATCAAATCAAATCATGTAGTATCATTTAGCAAACGTGAAAAATAGGGCAACCAGCGAATTTAATTGTGTTTCCTCGCACCAAAAGCCACCTTTGGCGACAATCATTTGCCATAATTTTATTTTTCGCCATCTCTGGTTTTTTTCCCCCCGATACTTTGATATGTAAAAAACGGAAAGAAAGACGAATTTGAAATTTAATGTTCTTACGTCGTTGTTTGGGAGAGCGTTGGGGTGATTTCATCGGCAGCGTCATAAAAGTCTTCGTCTTCGTCCGAAGATGAATATGAATATTCCGGGACGGCAAGGCTTCTGCTGGTAGATACTGTCAAAATGCGCAAACCAATTTTTCAATCCATCAATTTTCTCAAGCAAAGCACGTTCGCGCGATTTTAAAATTCGATAAAACAGACGCAAATACGTTACGTCGCGATAAACGAGCCAATATGGGACTCGAACAAACGAATTGATCGATGTGGGGGGGGGGGGGGGGGAAAGACCGATTGTAAAGAAAACAAAATATATCGCAGTTGACAAAACGCAGTCTATGAAATGTATTGCACTTGTTGCCAAAAAATGTTATATCATTGGGGGAGGGAAAAAAAAAGCTCACCATTCAAATGATTGTTTTGCGGCTCGGTGCACTCGGAGCCAAGCTCGATGCCCGTTTGCACGGTTGGATCTGGCTCCCTAGGTGGAACTAAAAAGAAAAGAGGAAGCATTTGTCGGTACCACTGCGGGTCACTTAACTACAACTTGAGCAATTCGCGTTGTACGATTGCAGGTAAAAAAAAAGTCCATGGCATCAGAGTAATGAAGTGTATATTACCGTGTTTGAATGGGCTCGTCACGAGTACTGGCTCGGCTGTTGGGCCCTGATAGATACCGTTCACGGGGATAGCAGTGTTCTGCACATTTTTTAAGGAAAACAAAAAGTCAGACAAATAACGCATCACTAGTACCATCTTCGATTTGGATGTGTATATAGAAAGTGATGGTAGTAGTAACTTGGGCCATATATATATATATATATATATATATATATAT
>NW_019379624.1:546218-568072 GCF_000648655.2 Copidosoma floridanum | reverse complement strand
ATATAAAAATTTTTAAAATCCTACGCGTCAGTAAGTACTTATGGGCCACACGTATATGAAATAACGTCTAGCCGAAACAAAGAGAGACATGTATGTGAAAAAGAATACGAGTTGTGGGTGCACACGTGCCTTGGCTATCTGAAGATGGACAATGGCGTGCTTGACCGAGTTTAGCATGGCGTTGGCCTGCCTGAGTATGCTCGCAAAGCGTTGGCTCTTTGTGTTCGCATCCGACTCCGCGGATTGTTCTTCTTCCTCCTCTTGCTGCATCTCCTCGAGGTCCCGCTGGCGCTGCTCGATCTTCTTTATCTGGTCTATCAGGAGCTGCAGGTACACGTCGGCCTCTGCCACCTTGCGGTCAAAGTCCTGTTTCGGGGGTGGTTTTCGCGGATCCCAGCACTGAAGCAACAATATACCTTGCTTTCACCTTCATCCAACTAACTTTCAGCTTCGAGCTTGAACTCAACATTTTTACACCTCTCCCCATACTTTTTACTTTATAATTTTCTTCTAGTTGTTCTAGTGGTAATTTTACCATGGAATTTTACATTTTAACAAGTTAAGGTACAATACGCTTAACTTGGACCGGTTTTTCTCGCTATTTTGAATGTATTGGAAATACCGTTAGCCCCATGCGATTCGGCTCGATATAAGCACGGGCTTAGTCGATCCTTTTTCATTTCTTTCTTATAATATAACTTTATTTTATATCGATAAACGATGTAAATTGTTTTTTTCTTTTTTTTTGTTTTTTTCTATTTGCAGAAGTTTATATTTTCATAGGCAAAGATCGAACCGATTTCTCACTACTTGATCGGTAAGTACGCATATGTATATAAATCGTGGATTTTCGTAAAAGTAACTTCTCTTTTACTTGGGTAAAATGATAATAGTAAAGCAGCGGTGGTGACTATACATATAGGTTATATATACATGAAACTATGATGAAAAACTTACCGAGTGCGAGTGTCGAAGTATCGTGTCCTCGAGGGCACGGACCCACCGTTCGCGTTCCTCGCCGTTTCTCGTTTGAAAGTGGAACGTCTTGGGGTCATCTTTGCTCGAGGAGGTGGTGATGGTGAACGTACTGTCGTCCTCGTCGTCGATGCCGATTATCGCGCCCTTAAGCCTCACGCAACCCCGCCTCGCGCCCCGCATCATCTTCTCTTTGCTCTGCGACAAGAGGAAAAAAAAAAAAAATGTCGTTTCGATTACTTACTATTATACAGGTATGGTGTTTATTTCAAGAGGAAAAAAATGGTCTGCCTTTGAAACTATTCATTGACCCTCGACAATCGTATACATGGATTACTTTTGTGAGTAACGTAACCCAAATAATTAAAGCTACTTCAAGAAATCGTCTACGTTGGACTTGATGTGAAAAAATGACGGAATATGCAAAGGTGACAAGGTTGAATTAGCATTTTTACGAACGCGGATAGCCAACGTCGACAGGATGTTACCGAAGAAAATTAAAATGTCAGATCGATTGATTTCCAAGTTGAAGCTCACTATTATCACGGTTTGGCTTTTCAAAAACATTTTTCGGCAACGCATATCCGTGGTGATAGAAAGGAAAGAAAGAAAACGAATGGCCATTGCACGGGGCGCACGCGGTATGATGAAAATCGAGAAAGATATGGAAAAAAAAAAAAAAAAAAAAAACTTTTCAACACGTACACACTTAAACGCGATTAGCAGCAAAAATACTGATTTGCACAGCAAAACCTTGATTTAGCATACATTTTCGAGTCCCACTAAGCACAGGTAGGCAGGCAGGTAGATGGGCTACTTATCGAGTCAAGAGTCAGAGTTCGCTCGTATTAGACTTGCATGGCGATTGTGTGATATCCCGTGCTTGTAAGTGTATACGCGCAACAGGTGTCGAGGCGCAATATTTGCATGGTTAACCACGACGGTTTGGTGATACGGCGATTCTACGGTACAATAACACCCAATATCTATTACTTACGCACACGGATCACTTTCTGATCGAGTTTTTTCAACAACAACAATATAATTATGTTGTAACGTATCAATCACATGAGAGATAGAATAAGCTCATGTAAAAATTTCCGGTTTGATAACAATAAAAAAAAAGGTGTATTAAATCAGACAATAAATAAAAGGGGGGAAAAACACGGGGAGTTTGGTTGTTTTAGGTTAAAAGTTATTCCTACAAGCTGGCTCGTGTGAAATTGTTTAAATCACGTATAGTGCAAACATGTATATACACAATAAGCAGTTAACGCGGGGGGGGAGGGGGATAGTAAGGTTGTCGATCAACTAGTGGCCGTGTCCCCCCCGTGACAGTGCACTTTGACGAGCCACCGAAGAGAGAGAAAAATTAGATGTAAATCCGATTCAAATTTTTCCCGCGCATGCGTGCTTTTCCCCCACGTGGAAAAGCTGCACTGTTCACGAAAAAGCTCGTTGTATTTTTTTTTTTTTTTTTCTCCTTTCCTCCGTCACGAATTAAGCAAGCAAGTATGAGGTACTTGGCGAGGTAACGACGAGCCTCGACTTCCCTGAAGAATGCAGGCCAACGAGAACAGAAAGAGAGACCCTATGAATAAGTATGAACAAAGCGTATAGTCCAAAGAACTAACGATTTTTCAGCGCCGATCGGCCAGTCACTCGCAAACTATCGAGGTGCAAAGCTGCAGTGGACACATTGCCCGCAAGCCTTTTGGGCTTTCAACGGTCCATTGTGTTCGCAGGCAGAGCACCCCCGCCGAAACATCACGATTTATCCAACTTTTTATTTTTCACTTGTCCGATCATCTGCCGTGCAAAATGGATATCGTCAAGTATTTTTACGACAGCTTTTGGGAAACGGAATACGGTAAAGACGCGGTGCAGGCCAACTAATCAATTGATATAATATGTTGTACCGAGTGGCCAAAGTGACCATTTCACTATTTTTTTCCCCTACCCCCCCTTACTTTGTTCTCGGGTGTTTTGTAACTCTTAACGATGATACCGATAGCCCGACGAAGTGGGAGAAATAATTTTTTTTTGTTACGAGTAAAAAATACATTTCGATGTATTTTGCAGACGAAAGGACAATAGATTGGTGGCCCGTGAAACACCAATGGCTCGTGTGGACAATACTCGCCTCGTATCTGTACTTTGTCAAGCGATGCGGCCCGAGGTTCATGGAGAAACGGCGACCGTACAGTTTCAAAACTTTCATCAAATATTACAACATATTTCAAATCATTTACAACGCCTGGATTATCTACGCGTGCATCAAGTACGGCCTGTTTCACGAAATCAGTCTTGGATGCGAGTTTGTCAACAAATCCCCGACCGGCAACCCCATGGAGGTAACGAGCTTTAAACTTTGGGTTTTCAATCATATAATAATAATAATAATAATACAAGCCTACTTATTTACATAGGACGCGTAACGCGAGTTGTTTTTTGTTTTTTTTTCGCTTTTTAATCGGCTGGCTACTGAAAAGTAGCCCGTTGTTTTTTACATTTTCTCAAAGTTTCGTAACGGTATGATTATCATTATAATTTCGGAAAACTTTTACGTGTCTGAAAATGTGTGAGAAACTAATAATAAACTTCAAATCGTGTTTTCAGCTGGCCAAAGTTATCTATTGGACGTTTATGTTGAAAGTGATAGACCTGATTGAGACGGTGATATTTGTACTGAGGAAAAAAAATAGACAAATTTCGTTCCTTCACTTGTACCATCATGCCTCGACAATTGCCGTCACTCATATATCGGTTAAACATTATCCTGGTGGCATGGTTACTTTCCCAATCGTCCTAAATTCAACTGTTCACGTGATTATGTACACTTACTACCTCCTGAGCAGCCAGGGACCAAAAGTACAGAAAATTATTAATCCAATCAAGCCATACATCACTATCATACAAATGGTGAGTATTTTTCACTACTTTTTTTTTTTTTACATCGCAGTAAGTACCATTACAGTTTTCTACTATGTTTATGCATTTCGTTGACCCCACAGGTGCAATTCTTTATTCTGCTGGCACATACAGTCCAAGGTTTCTTCCCATACTGCCATGTACCAAGATGGGGCGTGTTGGTTATGTTTGCTAATCTTGTGATAAACTTTACTCTATTTTTCAATTTCTACATACAAAACTACAAAAAACCAGTCAAGCCAAAGAAGAGCTAAACGCGTCAATATTCATACAAATCCGACTGTCAATTACATTTGAATTGTAAACAAAAAAAAATATGCTTATGATTTGTGATAGCCACTTTGCATAGTTACCTGACGAACTTTTGCATGAACAATTTTAAAAAATTAAACAATATCAAAGAAAAACTTGGAAAAAAATGTATGTTTTAATTATCTTTAAATATCGCCAAATTACACACAGACACACAGATATGAACAATGGGCTTTTACACTTGATTTGAATCATTGAATAAAACGTTAAGTGTACATAGTAGGTGTGTATGTATGCAGTCTACATTGTTGAATGTAAATAGCTGAATGTAGTAAAGAATCTGATGGATTCCCTTTACATCTAAAAATAATAATAAAAAAAATTATCAGATTTGAAAATCTAATTTTACTTTATACTTGTAATTTTTTGCTACACCTTCTTAATATAAGTTTCCAAGTTGTGAAACAAATTAACAAAAATATGCAAAATCAAATTGTAAACACACATACATAAACAGAGAGAAAAAGTGAGAAGAGATAAGCTTTATCTAAGATTAACCTAAACCCAAGCTCGCAATTTGTAAACTTATACCTGCTGGGGCATAAAAAGTGTCAAGACAAAAAAATGTGTAACTCACGGTGTAGTACGAAAGCAGTCCAGCATTGTCATCAAGTACGAACCATCGGTACTGCCAGCCGTTGACGACATTCGTCCACTTGCTCAGAGAACCTTCCATCGTCGACGTCGACATGCTCACTTAATGTATATTTAACAAATAATGTACAACAATCCGATTATAATTATTCAATAAGTTCATCAACGTTTTCGCAGTTGATCGTTTGATTTGAGCGTTTGACGTCTGCATGAAAACTTTAACTTATTGTACACACATACACCGTTGTAACTACACTCTCCACTTTAGCAGTTCAGCCTCAGACTCAAACTTGTGGCAACTGTTGCAAGTCTCGCTCCGCCTCTTTTGTCAAAATATAAACCTCGCCGAAACAATGACGTCATGCAATTGAACCGGTCGTAATCTTCATGTCCGAATAAACCTTATGGATACTGCAGTACTTACTATAACTTACCTATACTACTTACATCAGGAAAATACATCAGGACTACCAGGAGGCAGGACAACTAAAGTTGAAAACTTGGGTACTGAGATATTATTTAGATCGCTTTTCTAAAAAAAAAAATTCGGAAAATTAAAAGACAAAATAAGTGTAACATAACATCATATTATTCGTGGTGTAGTGTGCGCGAGACCAACCGATTGCGACGACGAGGTCGAGGGTCGAGGGGGACGGACTGACGAGGACGAGTCGTTTAGTGCATAATGGTTGTGTCTTGATGGAAAAGGACTTTAGTTCGAATGTGGTGAAATTCAGAGCTTCGCTGTTGCAAACAAGAAAACATGCAGTAGCAACAGTAACGAAGCCTAAACTCTGCAACAAACACTTACGACCTTTGTAATATAGATATAGCTGCTTTTTCAACAGGCGAGTTTACGTTACAAACTCACAATAAATTTTACAAGTTATTACCTACACCAAATCACGGTCTTGTCTCTCGCACATAATAATGTAAGTATACTTGGACTGTCGCTGTTGTCTTGTACGTTGTATTTATTTACTTGACGAAAACTTTGTGATATCGTGATAACCTGTTTGTTTGATTGTTTATGGTATCTCTGATTATATGACTAGTATACATTTGTTACCACTTGCTCCTCTAATTTCATGTTTATCTACAGCTCGTGTATGTTCGTGTGTTTGTAGCTAACCTGATTATATAGTATTTACCATTTTGTTGAGTAAGGACTTTAATGGTTATTATTTTTTTATTATTTTCGACAGTTTTTCGATAAAATTTGAAACATCGTCATGGAAAAAGATAATAATATACAATATGAAGAATCGGAGGAAAACATTATCATCAACGAAGTGGATGGTTTGCCAAATGTGCATCCCAACTTTAAAGAACTTGAATTGAATTGCACGAAAAATGAAAACCGTCAGGATGTAGCTTCACGATCATTGGAAGACTTAATTAATGACGAGGATTTACCCACTTCCGTTATTGTTACAAATGTTGATCCTCGTGTTTTCAAATCAGACGATCTCAAGGTAAACAGTCAAAATTTTATCTTTGTACTTGTCGTGGCATGTATATCGATAAAATTAGTTATTAATTCTTTACAGGAAGACATTGAGAAGTTGTTTAATCAATTTGGCCAAGATGCTACGTTTCAGTACTTTAGGTCGTTTAGGAGAATGCGTGTCAATTACAGTTCTCCAAGTGCAGCAGCCCAGGCAAGGATACAGCTTCATCAGACTCGTTTTGGTGAAACTGATATCAATTGTTACTTTGCCCAGCCTGTTACACCTATTGGTATGTACAATAAGTCATAGTTTTTATTTTTTTTCTATCACCAAATGATATTTTACTAGAATGACTACTTTTGCAGACATAGAAGACCAATTCTTGCAACCACCCGCACCTCACAAACAGTTTTTGATATCTCCACCTGCGTCTCCTCCTCTTGGTTGGGAGCCTAGAGAAGAGAACGAACCTCTTGTAAATCATGATTTGTTAGCTGCTATCGCCAACTTGACTCCTGGTTAGTACTGTTGTTTGATTTGATTTGATTTATCTCGCTCTTTCTGAAATTAATGTGGAAACTCATTTTTGTTTTTTATAATTGATATTTTAATATGCAGGAGAAAGTCACGAGCTCCATCCAGGTAGTACTAACCAACCAGGCATCGTCGTGCATATCTGTGAAAATGTTAGCTCTGTGGAAAAAGCAGGTCGCATCCCTCACACTCGCTGTCCAGACTAATGAAACAAAAATCAACGGTGGATATTCCTTTTTTCTAATTGCTGTAAATTTTTTTTTTTTCCCCATTACATCGTGCTTTGCGAGATACAATTTTTTGTACATTGTGTCGCCACCGTCTTGAATGGAATTTTTTAATACTTATATACATTGAACCGGTATCAGTATAAATAACGAAAATCGTAACCAAAAAATTCCAAGTAAAAATAAAACTATCAAACAGTATGCGTTACAGCAGCTTACTCTAAATAAAAAACGAACAATTCATCCATCCAAAGGTTAGAATATGTTAAAAAAATTTGACAGATAGGCTTAAGTGTTACAAAATTTTAATAATGTTAAAAACGTTTTTGCATGCAGCCAGCATTACTGGCCAGCAGCCTCTTGGTGTAAACTCTGAGTGATGCATGACGAATTCTCGAGGTCGTTAATAAAGTCCCATGATTCAAGTTTAATCAATTGGTAAATCTAAAATAAATGTGAGTTTTGAATTGTTCAAGCTTATTTTTATCAGTTGAAGTGAATTGAAGGCATTACGTTAATTAAAATTAAAGAAGTTTAATAAATGACGAGAGCAGTGTACATTACATCAATTCATCAGCTATCATTTGAGCCGTTGCACTATTTAATTGATTAAATCAAAGTTTATACAGTATTGTTTTGGCATCAACGTTGCATTAAACTTTATCACTTTGGAAAAACTCGTAGCCATTCATGGCATGTTTATTTTCTCGTTAAAAATCAAGTATTTCACAGCAATCTTTTATCGAGAAATAATGGCTTTTTCATTAGGATAAAAGTTGGAATACAAAATGGCTGCCTAAAGGATAGTTAAGACTACAAATTGACACTTACAAAATTACTTTGTAGTGGCATAATATATTACTTATAGGAATTGAAGCGAAGATGAGTTAGCAAATGGCTAAAAAAGTTCTGGAGCACATTATTGACCCTTTATTTAATTTGTTACTTGATTTAGTGTGTTTCAAGCCAAAACGAAAACGTAGAGACTGTGTTGCTGCTGTACTCTGAATTTTCGTAAATTAAATAAAATAAAGATTATTTTATGTACATACTTTACGCCTATACAGATTATAAACGATCATACGTCGACGGGCATAGCTTATATAGATTGATAGCTGAAAAAAGATAAAAACGATCAAATTCGATAAACATTTTATTAAATAGAACTAACTTGATTAAAGTTGTTATATGTAATGTGGTCGTTTTTCAAATATCAATGATTAAAAATCTTTCAGTGTCTGATCGTTCGTTAGTGTTGAAAAAAGTTAAAATTTACCAACATCGATGTGCATGTATATTAACAAAAAGTGTATATATTTATAAATAGCCGTTCATAATTTTGGAAATGTTAACTTTTTGTCAATATGACCCATATTTTTTTTTTTTTTTTTTCAAATTTTTTTTTTTTTACGGTAATTGTGAATGCCATTAACCCAGAAAAATGTATTTCACCGAAATTGATTGCTGTATTACCAAAAAAGCTTAAAAAATGTCTGACCGTCAAATATATAAAATTATACAAAATAACGCGTCAAAAATAAGTATAATTCTGAGATATGGCAATCAACCGCCACTATGAAGCTTTTTGGCTACAGTAATTACATGTGATATCCACTTAAAAGTATAGACTTGGAGAAAAAAAAAAGTTATAAAAAAAGATGTTGGCAGTATAATGATAGGGTATGGATGTATATCATTATTTGTGAATATGTGTATATATGTAAATGTACGTATTCGAAAAAAATGCATAAGATTACAAAAGTAAGGAAATAAAAGAAAACAAATCTATACTTTTCTCATCTTTCCTTTTTACAACATAGGGTACAGCGATTTTTTAGCCCACCGTGCAGCTGAGTGCGAGATTAACGTACTTGATCTGGCACTGTATTAAAAAAAAATTAAGTGAGAATTGTTTTTCATTGATCAGATGATTATTTAAAAACAAAAAATTGTATGGGATAGGTGGATATGTTGTTAATAAAAAAATACGTCAATCATTTACACTTTAGTTTTCAGATGATTTCACGCCAAGCAATCAATCTTCCTGAGAAAAAAATGTGAGCAAGGGCTATCACAAATGCAATCAACGTGATTGGAAAAGATTTTTTTTTTTATTTAATCCAAATGCTTTCATTTTTCAAACTCTTACAATACTATGGTTTCAACGCTTAAATATTACAAATGCTTTATACAGTTTTATCGTTATCTACTCTTTGTTTAGGAAGATTATTAACAGATAAGTTGACAATCCATTCTAATGCTATCAGAGCCAAGTACAGTCAGAACACAAAAAAATCATTGTCTTGACAAAAAATGATATAAAATAGAAAGCTTCAAAGTATTCAATTTTTTACGGACGTGCTTAAAGCAAATATTAGAATTAGTTGCAACGTAGCATTTGTCACAGTTTATATTATTGTACCTTACAAAAAGGTACCATCATAAAAACAAGACTTGTAGCGGTCATTTGAAAAAAATCACAGAAAATAAAGCGCAAGGAGCCATTGACAAAAAATAACGCAACAACTAATTTAGCGTCTTAAAATTTAGTAAAACTATTATTAATACTATTTTTATGAATGCATGTACAATGCTCTTGAAGTTCCTTGTACTTTTTTTCCTTTCGGAAATTTCAAAGCCGTCTTGACAATTCAGTCAACGACCCAGTCTATTCCTTCTACAGCGTTAGTCTTAAAATCATGTCGGAAAGATTTACTGAGTGGGGAGTTCAAAAAACGCAACTTGCATCATTACAAAAATATAGTATGTCATTGGAGTCGTGGTCAGTTACCGACAGGCTCGAATAATTTCCGTGCATAATTATCGTTATGCCATGTATACAAACGTGTTTATATCATTATCATGCCTCCTAATATATTTTTGTTCGATGAGCCACTCTATTTGTTCCTTGATCATTTTTTTACTTGGCAGAAACATATTCTTCAAAATATCTATAAGTTCTGATTGCAATTGAGTGTTTGTGATCTTTTTTCTCATTTTTAGAATTTTTATTATTGCTTCCTGTAAACATACACACAAACGTGAAATAAAACGTGACATTTGTAATTAAATTTTTACGAAATGAACTCACCTGTACACGTAATATCCTGAGTTGTACAATAGACTGATTATCTTCTTCTTTGCTTCGTTCGGTGGACAATTGTAGCCGACCTATCAAGTTAATCTTTCCACGTTTTTGCAATTTTCCATTTTTTCTGTGAGTGTGTAAAAATACAAAAAATGGTCGAAATGATTTTAAAAATCTGATGAACACTGAAACTGTAAATGAACTCACATTAGTGCAAATTCCTGATTGATCCAAAATTTTGTGGCTTGCGAAAAGTCCTTAGGGCTGTGGGCTATAGGATCCACGATGATGAGCTGGCGCTTGATTTTAGGAAAAGCGCAGAGCGACCACAAAGTTCGCCTCAGTTCCGGGTCCGGCAACTCTGTCGCTAAACGAAGATTTTCATAAGAAATTTTTTCCAGGGGTCGTTGATTCCAGGCAAACAGCACAGCCATCTGGAATGTCGTCACGTCAACATCGAACCGGCCCACTTGGTTTGAAAACGTTATCTGTGAAAATTGTTTCATTTTGCAGAAAAAAATTCTATATTCGCTGTAGAGATTGCAAAATATACTTACCGTGCCATTGGACATGTGATGATACCACTGCAGCTTTCGACCGCTATGTTTTTTCTTATAAAATTCTTCCACCTCGGGTATGTAATCCTCGAGCTGGAGTGGTAAACTGACTGTAACGCGTTCACTGCCTCTCGCCCAGGCTCCAGCATTCAGTATCTGTAAGGAAAAAAAAAAAACTTTACTCAAAACCGACCACGGTATTGCCTGAAAATGACTCACTTTGATATTGATACTGTCGGCAATGGTAGCTCGGCACTGTTCCTTGAACATTTGATTCAAGTCTTGTGAGACTTTAATATCCTGAAACATTCGAGCCAATTTGTTGACGTAATCCGCTGGCATACCGACTTCTCGCAACCACTCGACCATATTTTCCTCTTTTTCCGAATCGGCAGACGTATCGAGTATCAAGCGTCGCGTCAAGTGCGCTTTGTGATAACGCATAAACACATCCTTGTTCTGAACGTACTTCAGTACCAATAGCTAAGTTTAAAATTAATACTATTAGTTGTGCGTAAATATGACAAAATAGGGACGACTCTCGCTATGCTTACCACATCTCGGAGCTTGCTCTCTATTTCGTCTGATGTGAGTTTTTTGCTGAGCGGCGTTTTTCTCAGTAGCATATCACAGTAATTGGCAAGGAGCTCGGGACATTTGGACTCTGGTTGCCCGTTTTGGTTGTTGTTTAGGGGCTTGATCGTACAGCTGCTATTCACACTTCCTACAGCTCGTAGACCTGGTGCTGTAGTAGACGGGGGAGTAGGTAGCACAAGATTGCCAGCGACATTTTGCCTGGCGGGAAGTTCGAGTTTGAAGACAGACGAATCATTGACAACGAGCTTATAAGCTTTATCGCGCGAGGTAAGAAAGCGAGGATCATCATCAAAGGCTTCTTTGACAAGAGCAGAGAAGCGCCGGAACAAATCGAGTAATCTTTCTACGTATTTTTCAGAGTCCTGCGTTATTATGTCTACAGCTGCCATCATGTCGTCGAGACCTGCTGTAGCTATGTGCTCTTCAAGATCGAGGAGCATCGGCGTCACACCTTCCGTAACTCGGTCCATCAATTTCAGCATTAGTCGTAATTCTAAAACATTTGTTTTAAGATGAATCAACTCGAGGAGAAATAATTTAGCCCAAAGTTACTTACTTTCTGTCTCATGCTGTTGTATCATCCTTGGGCACTCTGCAAGAATCGCACTCTTGAAGTTGGCAACCAGAACCTTCACGCAACGTTCCATTAGCAATTGCACGCTAGCGCTGTTTGGCTCGAGGTATTTTTGTGCACGAATTTCCTCTTCCTTTAATTTCTGCTCAGCGTATTTCATGTATTTTTCCACTCCCTGTGTTTGAAGCTGCTCAGGAGCTTTGAACATGTAAAAAGCTTCAGTTTCATCTATGTACGCAGCTTCGAAATTCTCTCTATATATTTTTAATCTGTCAGTAGGATTAGAGCAAAGATTCACTGTAAAATATTTAAAATTAAAAAATAAATTCTTTCACGGCATGATTAAAAACAAAACTGATAAACCGTACCGTACGACTCTCGAACACCGATTACAAGTTGAGAATCAAACACTTGTCCATTTCTCTCTGATCTTACTAGCCTCATTGCAGAATCTTGAAGCCTTTGTTTAATTTCGCTAAATATGCTTTGATTCCAACTGTCGAGCATCAACTGTCAAGAAATATGAAATTAGATTACAATTCATAGCTAAGAAACACAAAATAATACAAACCTTTCTAACGATACTCTCATCATTTGATTGGTTTTTCTTGTGTATGCAAGAGTTCGTTTTTCCTTTGAGTGATGCCTCCAACTGTCTAAACGGAGTTGGCAAGTAATTGCACTGTGTAAAAAACTTACTCCACTCCACTATGTAGGCTTTTAATAAAGCCTGCTCTTCTTGATGAGCCATTACCCTCTAGAATTAGTAAGCGGTAGTAAATTGTAGATTTGCACATGCAATGCTTATATTTTGAAAAATATCGAATTTAAATACTTTTTGAGCTTGTTTGATAAAGTCCATAATATCTTCCTTCAAAGCATCTCTTAACTTGGGTGAGCCTTTTTCGTCCAAGCATGCCTGATGGACGGAATAAAACAAGTCTTGCCATTCTGCTTGAGTGACTGGCTCTTGCTTCAAAAGTTTTAAAATAATTGGACGCATACATGGCCATGCTTCTTCAAAAGTAAATTGACTCTGCATCACAAAAGTATAAAAAAATGATAAAACCAATACTTTTTTTTTTTTTTTTTTTTTTTTTTTTTTTTTTTTTTTTTCATAGTTAGGATAAAACTAAATATTGAGGAGAGACGTGGAAAATTAGATGAAAAAGTTTTCACTGTGTTGAAGAGCTCCAAATTTTGTTAACAGATATCAGTACAACAGATACTTTTGTTTTAATTTTTTTGACAGAGTACCTCTTGTATAATTTAACTCCAAATATCTGCGTTTAAAAAGTTAAAAAAAAAAAAAGTAATAAATAAAACTTGTTAAAATATTCCCTAGATGAGCCAAAAACCACAAAATTATCCGGAAAGGCGTAATAATAACAGATTAGTCTACATCTATTCCGATGAAGTTTTGGTTATTTGCGAAGCACAATCAAATTGAATGCCTGTATTTTAAATAATCGACGAATCGTCTGTAATTCGTTGTTTTGTTAACTAACCTTTAACAACGACATCACAAAAATTTTGACATGTCTTGTCGTCGAGCCGAGCACAACAAACTACATTTGTATAAATGTAAGGTTATGTTACTGCACGCCAAACCCACTATACTTTTTTCTCTGCGCAGTGCGCAGTGCGCACTGTTGTTCATACCGAATATACCGATAACCGCTTGAGAGTAGTACTCTACCTTCTCAGCAGTTGTAAATAACGGAGTTTGTGTGTACAATAGCTATATATTTTTCAAACGATGGGAGAACCGGTATTGTTATTGTTTACGATTTAATTGTGTCTGATGCTGCACAGTGCTAAATTATCAATTAGAAATTACCGTGCTTGCTATTAACAGTTTATTTACGATATCAAAGTTAAAAAGAACACCATCACTTGCATACATTTCATTAAAAGAACTACTTAGGTACTGGCTTCTTTGTCTGTTGCTTACATCCAGCGTGTAGATGTAGGTATTTATTTTATTTTTGTTAAATCTACCTTAATAATTACAATACTACACCGTGAATAACAAAAAAAACGTTTATAGAGGCTTTCACGAGCACGAAAAACACTTGTCCATGAAAAAAGATTCTGGCAGTAGGTACGCAGGTAAAAATGTCGCGATATATTATATATACTGCTGGCAGTGTTATTTAATAGAAACAACACACCGTCATTTATTGAGTCATTTTCTTTTAATACGTCACGTATACATTTTCTTAGCTCGAAAGTAAGGAATGAAAATATTATTTTCAGTATTTATTTACGCAGTACGTATTTATTTTAATTAAGATACACTATGTAATGCACATGGTAGTTTTTATAATTTTTTAAATGATGATAATGATAATATTTGAGGTACTGCCAATAAGTGTCAATAAAAAAAACTTTTATCAATTTTTTTTATCAAGTTTCGTTTATTTTTCACGATACATAATATGTAATATGTCAATATCACAAGGCAGGCGCATATTGGCATTTGAGTATATTTTTGTAGAGGCTTACTGAATATATATTTAAGAAAATGGATATTGGCATACAAAATAGTACAAAATTTTTCTTTTTCTGGATTTATTTATTCTTTTTTTTTTTTTTTAATGTTAATTTTATATCGGCCAGCATCAAGTTTTTGTCGATGCATAGAAAAATTGTAGTGTACTAACATAATTATTATTTGGTTCTTGACGCGCACAGACGACACGGATGAAAATATATTTTTTCATCATACAAATTCTCTGGTGATTATTTGCTTTTAAACTACATTCAATGCTCAATGCCATTTATGCAACGTAATTAAACAATTATCAAGACATTTCTTAATTAATGTATATACGTGTTTATATATTTTCCTTTTTTTTTTCTTTTTTTTCTCATGGTAACGTTTAGCGTCTTATATATAACAATTGTTACAAATGTAATCATGTTTCAAACGATAATACGCACTAAATACCTGTGACTACGTGTATAATAAACAATTACGTAATGCAACTTTGTTCGCATTAGCCGTATTCTAAAATTTGTCGCTCACGTTGCTAAAATTATGGAAAGGAAAACATTTGATCGATTAACCGCAAACGTAACAAAATCTATATCAAAACATTGATTTTCCAGAGTACTTGACTTTTTTTTTCTTTTTTTTTGTAGTTGAAACAAGTACATGATTTTCAATTCCGTAATACTTTCAGAGTCGATAAAAGTGAATTTCGTACTGCGTGGTGCAGAAAAAAATTACATTAAAAAAAGTCGCGTAATGTAAAGAAGAGAACAGAGATAAAAAAAATTGACTCGTGTGCTTAAAAAGATAGAGTTTCTTCACCCAACATCAGATTATACATATAGATATATATTTATATATTTTTTCAATAAAAATACATAGCAATCAATAATAAACAGACTCTCGATTTCAACCAAGAACATTTATATATATGTATCGATAGTGTAAGTATATGTATATATATAAGTAGACGCTTAAAGCCTACGCGGTCGTCATGAAATAGGACATTCCAATGGTCCACGCGCGCAAAAGAAAGTGAGAGAGATTCTCTACACGTACATACTTAGCTGCAACATTTCCTTTTTGGCTGCACTTTTTTTTAATTATTATTATTATTTTTTTTTTTTTTACATTTTCTATTCTCCTGACTCCCACTTCGACACCTCGTTCATTTGTCCCGTTTGATTTTAATTCGTATGAGTGAATACATCGTGGAGATATAGCTAGATTTACCAGAAGCCACCGGCACTGCGTCCACCCGGTGGGTTATTGACACGGATGCAAGATCGCGATGTCTCCTTGGTATCCTCTGCAAAAGTTAATAATTATAATGATAATAATGATAATAAACGAAAAAAACCATGGGATGTTGAATGAGTTAACGAAACGCACCGCTGATGGAAAAGGTCGAGTCCTGGAGGTTCCTCTGTCCCTCGAGGCGCGGGCCCTTGACCGAGGGCGTGGCTATGGCTGAATTAGGAAGAGTCGGGGTCGGACAGATGAAAGGTGCCCCGGGCCTACAGCCGCCCATGGGCTGTTGTTGGTGGTTGTGATGCCCATTGGTCTGGTACAACGCTTCGTTGTTCTGGGCTACCGCTGCAGCCGCTGCTTTGGCCAACCTGGCGGCTTCGCGAGCTTTGGTCAGAATGGCGTCTTCCTCGGCGAACTTGCGAGCATCGGCCTCGCTGCGGGCCACTCCGCGCGGCTGCTTTTCCCGCTCCTCCACGCTGTCGTACACGTAGTACGGATAGGCCAGTGTCTCGAGGAATTTACCGAAGCCGTGAACCACCTTGATATCGCCATCGTCCACGCAGACTCGGCCGCCGACCACCACGTACTCCGGCACGCCGTGGATCTCCATACCCTGCACAAGAAGAACGATACTTTTATGAATTTCCGGCTTACATGTACTTTCCTGTCAATCGTTTAACATTGAAGCATCGATTTTACGTACTTTTATTGCGCATTTACAAGCATTTGAAGCATGTATCCACCTACTATCGAGTAATTGTTTTAACTTTGTCTTTTAAGATACATATTTGTATTGATTGATACCGAGTACAGTATTGGCCTTTAACATATATAAATATGCGTGAAAAAAAAAAAAAAAAAAAAAAAAAATCCAAATATTGTAAATAGTAGTATTCATGTTTGTTGGCTTCGTTGCATTTCACTGACCTCAAATATGTTAAAGTCAACGGCCTGGTGGTGGGTCTCGGCTGATATGGTGCGCTTCTTGGTCGGGTCCCAGACGAGGATGTCGGCGTCGGAGCCGACGGCAATGACCCCCTTTTTGGGGTACAGGTTGAAGATTTTCGCGGCGTTGGTGGAGGTGACGGCGACGAAACGCGTCGGGTCCATCAGGCCCGCGTGCACGCCCTTCTCCCAAACGACGGACAGCCTGTCCTCCACGCCGTTCACCCCGTTCGGGATCTTGGAAAAGTCATCCTTGCCCAGGGCCTTCTGGTCCGCGTTGAACGTGCAGTTGTCGCTCCCGGTCACCTGCAGCCCGTCCCTACAATCAACATTCACACGTCACAACCCTCGTCCCATCATAATCCATCGATACAACATCTACACTTTATGGATTCTCTTGTAAGTCACTAAATGCACGGAACTCTGATGCCACCCAATCCAGCCCTCCGTTAGCTTTACAAGCGTGGAGAGAAAAAAGAAAAGAAAAGTCATAGGTTTTCACCCATCACCGGTTTCACCCGATGCATGCACCATCATCGATATTCCACTCGACAATGCATCGAGCCCAAAGAGGAATCAAGCGGAGAGAGAAACTTGGCCAATTATTTGTTGTGAGTGAGAAAAAGTTGAAAGAGAAAGAGAGCCTCGGGGTTGCAATGGAAAAAGCTGTTCTGGACGTTGTACTCAGAAAAAAAAAAAAAAAAAAAAAAAAGGTAGTGAGACGTTAATTGTTACTATACCCGATGGATGTCGGCCGAACTGGTATGCAGGTACTACAGGTTTCACGGTGTGTAACACGTGCGAAAGTGCATCTCTCGAATGAAAAAGGAAACACAGTGAGAGAGAGAGAGAGAGAGAGAGAGTAGAGATACTCGAACAAAAAACAAACAATTTCTTGCGCCAACAGCTCTCACGCGTACATTTGTGTGGGTATTTTTAGCAGGTGTGCGGAAAAAAAAGCCCAAAAGTTCGAGTGACTTGATAATCAATCCTTTAATTATTGAAATTTAAACCTAAGCGATCCATTAGGAGTATTTCAGGTGTTTTTTTTTTTTTTTTTTTTTTTTTTTTAATTTAAAGCTTACCATTTTGCAGGTTTAGGAATATTGCTAATAAAAAGATAGTCACGTAACAAATCATCCAAATTTTCTTGTACATTGAACATCTTGTAAAACGTCTCGCGACTGTCTTCAGAAATGACTTTTTCGCCACGTATAGCTTAACCGGGGTCGGTACCGCTACTCGGCTATCATTCGTTTGCTCAGAAAACGTAAACATCGTAAAACAGCTAGCGCGCCTCCTGCCTTTATTCTTGCTTACCAGAGTTGAACGCAAATTAGTATACCAACCTGTACTTTTTTTCATATTTTTTTTTTTTTTCTCTTTACTACTTCCACAGTAGTATTATATTTAAAGATCCAGTTAAATTGATCGTTTGTCACGGCAATCGTCAGCTGATTTACAAATTTTCACTTTCACTAAACATATAATTAATTATACATCTCGCCCTACGTGCATACATCCAAAGTACCCGCTCGTGAAACAGTCATTTCGAAATACACAACTTGTCTTCAATTATTTGAATTGAAGTTACACAGAATTACGTAAAAGTTACAATTACTAATCAATATTTTTTTTCTTAATTGATACTTTATAAGTATGCAACGTAGCAAGAAACAATAATAACATTTTTCAACGTATACAATATGATACCCGTCTTTCGCACTTGAAAGATATTTTTCTTACAAAACTGCCCTCAAGTTTAAATGGAATTCTACGAGAACAACAGATGATGGACATCGATGACTGGACTGTAAAGAAACTGAATGTATATGTATGTAGATATAGAACTGTCATCTGAAAAAACAATGTAGCCCCTATATCCGAGTACGAAAGGAACACTAAAATACTAATAGTATAATTATATTTAAATATTTTTTTAAATCCCCCAAAAAATAAAAAACAAAATTTAAACCCTCTCACCTACACCTGCTTCGAAAAGCCTTCGATGACGCCCCTAATCAAAACGAGTTTTTCAACCACAAAACAAAAACTCAATCAACAACTCTTCCACTCGTACATCAACAATCTATAAACATAAATATACTGGACGCAACTACTAACGACTCCTGATGTACATGTAATATCAAGTATGTATTACATATAGTAATAAGGTTGAACTTGAGAAACGGACGGAGGTGTAATTCGACAATACCATATAATACGCATGATAAAAAATTCTTGTGATCCAATACCCGAGTATATATAGGTACTGACAGGGAAATATGTATAGGCGTGTGTGTGTGTGTGTAAGTACTTACTGGGCGAGCTGCTCGACGAGATAGGCCGGGGTCGTGGGGTCGGGCCTAAGGGGCGGGCTGGTGACGAGCCTGCGGGCCTTGGCTGCGTCGCGGCCGTACTGCTCGGCCCCGTCGATGCCGAGACTCGAGGCCAAAGGCTCGCCAAATATTGCCGCCCCGTCCGCCCGTTTCGCCGATATTATGTCGGCCGCCGATTTGCTCGTCACCCGCGTCACGTATAGCGGGCAGTTCAACTGCAGTTTCATGCCGATGGTGGTGGTTTTATTACAAGCGATCATATTATAACAGTCGTCGTGGTGGTGGTAATCGTTTAGTTTATACAACGTGTACTTAGGTGAATAAAATGTAGGTCACTTGTTGGTGTATTTCATTGTCAGGGCAGTGTGTATATATATATTAGTTTCTGCAGAGAGTGTACGTTATATATACGCGGGGACGAGAACTACTACGTACGTTAATCAACGAGTTTTAATTAAGCAAATACTGTCATTTCTCTTGGGTCAAAAAATTTTAAAACTATATCCACTCCTCACTTTTGCATTTAATCATATTTATTCAAAAAATTAAAAATTAGCCTGCTGATGTACAGGGTTGACATGTCCATATTGCTTGTCCACGAGCTTGACATAAATTTTGAAAGCAATTAAACTCATCGTCGTTTTTTTCGTGCGAATATATTTATGTCAAAAAACCAAAGATAAGTAGTTACCGGATCGAAAAATAATTTAATAGACGTTTTTTGTCGTAATTAAATAAAAATGTTTTCCACTGTAAAATTGTAAAAAAAAGTTGACTCTCCTACGTAAATTATTTGTTCAGAATTAAAAAAAAAAAGATGAAGTATCCTTGCATTTTAATACAGGGAAAAAAGAGAAAACGTTCATTTGTTGACTGAAAAAAAGGGAAGAAAAATTTAATGTTGGAAACAATGAAAATAACGTCGAAAAGTTAGACTGATGATGTAAAAAATAATACGGACAAATGTGTAACATAATCATTAAGTGGCAAAATCGTGCAAAAGCAAAATCGTAAAGGTACAACAATTGATTCCTTTTGAAAAATATAGCAGTAGTGACCATGCATTGGATGACGCAGTATCGGTGTCGGGCACTTACTTTGTATATCTTACAATTGTCAAGACATCTGTGTAAATTAAAAATTAGCTTCTAATAAGCTTCTACGCACTACAGGGACTTTTTTATACGTACCATCTACCGCCCGTAATCTGATAGTAGGCTACATATACCTACTTTTTTTCTATACTGGAAACCTCGCACGTGTTCAAATAAGAGATGTATGTATATATATATATTTGTTACGATTTCTTACCAAAACTCCACTATTAAGTTGATATTGGTTATCTAATCTCAATCAATGGATCGATTTATTTATTAACACCATCGTCTTTCACAGATTTCAAAACTACTCGATTTTCTTTCTGAGTCCCTCCCGTGTTTATTAATGTATTCTTATTTCTTCTTGAATAAACATTTGAAACGTTTGTCGTCCATTCAATAGGTTGAGAAAAAAAAAAATGTATTTTAAGAATAAAAGTTAGCGCTCAGGTTTTCCAAGAAAGGTGCCTATGTCGCAAGTTGTGCGTGGGAGTACGAGAGTGCGTCCGCGTCTGTCATTGTAACATCTACGTAAGTTTATATGCGTGCAATAGATATACAACAAACATATGCATCTGCAATTATAAACTATAATAATGGGCTTGTATACGATGATGCAGATTGTATAAAAGTGAACCAATACTTTTTCTAAGTAGTATAATTGTCTACAGATTGATGGGTTATTGGGTTGTGCAAAGCAGTGTAAAAAATACATTGGTAGATGGTTGCTAAAATATAACGATTTACAAATAGATACGCATGCATACTGTAGTCACTTCAATGAGGTAGTTACAACATACATAAATTTCATAGGAAAATTTAATGATTGGAGCTATTTGCAGGATTTAGACCCGTGGATCACCAAACTGGCGATGACAACCTCTTCCTCGTTTCTAAGTTGTCCTATGCTTTAAATTGTATCACCAATAAAAAAAAATGGAATGAGAGAAAAAAATACAAAGCTTTAAACCCTGAGTATACACATGTAAATCAACTTAAAATCGAATGACTATATTGGTATCACTTCCTACTCTATTCCTAAGCTCACCATCTCTACGCCCAGCGAATACAATTCAATTACCCCATATGCACCTTATATACACATCTACCACATCATCGTTACATTAAGCAAATACCATATGACTGCTGTGCTTAAGTTCATTCGCTTGGTTGAAAAAAAAAAAGTATGCAATGGAAAGGTAATCCGGTCCATCAATCGACTCTCCTTTGATGGCCTGCAGCAGTCGCGGCAAGGCATTGCGCCTCTGGCTGGTTTTCTTTTACTTTTTGAGGGAAAATACTGCGCAACTAGCAAAGAAAGTTGCCGAGACCTCGATGATTTTTCCGTGATCGCTTACTGCCGCTCAGTAAACACTGCATTTGTCTGCTTCACGACGTGCGCTTACCACTACAGAGGGAAGCCGAAGAGGAAAAAAAAAAAAAAAAAAAAAACATGTTTTTTGACCGTACAACTTTGCGAATTGGCGTTTTACTAAAGTGAATTTCGAAGAGTAGTCGTACATCTCATTAGTTTGAAATATTACCTACTTTTACTATAGCTTAGTTGCGTGATGTTAACTTTCTTCTAGAGATAATAAAATGAAAACTTTGAATCACCAAAATGACTATTAATTGTTATATGCATGTATAAATGCATGCTGGTTTTTTACAGTGTTTACCGCGTTTCAGAGCAAAAAAAGTAATTACCATTCAACTATACAATATTTGAGATTTACAGCCTTTGCTTACACAATTCATTGTTCAATTTATGAAACTTCAATCAGCAACATTGTTTTAAAATGTTTTTTCAAACTTTTTAATATTATATTTGATGACTTCTAAAAATTTTACATAATTTTAGAAACATTAAAAAAGTAAATACATA
>NW_019379624.1:529863-540711 GCF_000648655.2 Copidosoma floridanum | reverse complement strand
CCTATTATGCACGCGAAGAGTATATATATATATATAAACTTCAACACATCCTACACCGTTTATTTGCGTAATAATGATAATAATCGGTTTATACTGGCTGGTTAAGTATATACTTACTAAGTACTGTAAGACTCGTTTTACGTTTATAACTGTGCGCGTAAGAGTGCGGGTACTTACGTACGATGCAATCGGATATTATACAGTTATTGATACATGTCCGTTGAAGGAACGCGGTAAAAGCATTGCACGTGTAGGTACTTGACTCTGGCGTTGGCACGTTAATCTTTAGAAGAAAAAAAACTGATTGCGGAGTCGCAATCACAGAAGTATTGGAGTATACGTGTGCTTTTGCCAAATAATAGCTGATAACTGTGTAATAATAACTTAGTATTATGGCGCGAGAAAAAATGTACTGATATAAATGAGTACCACTTTCGACTTGTAAAGCACTTGACGTATTTTTTTTTAAATGATTTGGAAAATTTCTTGTAAATCGAATAGAATGCAAAATAATCGCTCGCTATGATTTTCGTTTCCTTGACGTATGTGTTGTGCCTTGACGGAGACGCAAAAATCAAAGGAAATACAAAAAAAAATTTGCCAATGTTGAAAATAACTACCACGAGTTGTGTACACGTGTACGGTAGATAGTATCTTCGTAGTCGAACGATGTATGGATTATTCTTATCGGTGAGGCAATGATAGGTACAAGATCATCGAGCTTCTTATCGAAATCTGCTGATGCAGAAGAGTTGGCCAACGATGATGATGATGATGTATGTATATCAACCTCGGGACTCGGGTGAGAACGTAAAAATGTTATAAATGTGACTTTATCGCTATCCGTGAATATCAACGCGATGGAAACTCGATGGAAGCGGAAAGTTTTTATTACCATAACTTTCCAGTAGCTTGTATTTGCTAAAATTTTCTAAAACCACATTTTTTATTATTTGAAAAGGTATAAATCATTATTATAATGAAATTCGTCTAAACGTACGTTTTATAGTGAAATTATAGTCTGAGTAATAATTTTCAATTTGAGGAACAGTGATTTTACAAATTTTTTCTAGTTGAAGATTACATTTAAAAAAAGCTACCTACAGCGTCAACGGTAAGATATTGGCTTGAAATTTTGTGGAAATGTTACCCTTTATTTTTTCTATCTTAATTGATAAAAAAACTTTCAAAGATATTATCATTTTCGTATCATCCAGCGTGTGTACTGGTATATCATTCATCTTGTTATCCGATAATTATCATATCTTAAAATCTTGAGTCAATTTTGATGATACATGGCATACATGATTTATACTATCTATTGAAAGGACTAACATTTTTATCTTGGATAAAAAATTTTGTAATTATCTCAAGAATGAGACGAAGAAAGCTAATGACCATATTAGTAAAAAGTTGACAGTGATTTTCACTAATCAAATTTACATTTTTAGAGCAATATTAATAATTCAAGTCTAAAAAATATTATAGTATTAAGATATCAACTGGCAACCTAAATTCTTGCGGTCTTTTAGAGAATCGTGCAACAGCATTTCGCCTAAAAAAAAATACTGTGGCGGCCGGGTCACGTTTTTAACTACTCCTCAACACGCGAGAAAGGTGTGGGTACACCTATGTAGGATAATTCACCTGCGGTTATAGATCAGCCCCAAACTTTGAGTCGATCGGCAAGTATTATAAGGTCAAAGTAATTAAATACAAAAGCTCGTACCTCATAAATGATATCGCCGTTTTCGGCGTGCACCATCGCCACAGCACCAAGGCTCTTGCATATCTTGAAAGCCTCTATCAGTTCTGGATCCCTCAGCATGAACAGATCACGATACGCCATGAAGAATTTGAAACTATTCACACCAAATTGCTGAACCAACGCGGCCATCTCCTCTTTCGTCTGTAAAGTAATCAATGCCATTTTGGTTATTATTATTATTTTTTAAATTCAATTCATCAAATATTAATCCAACGGTGGATATAAATTGCATCCTGCGAAATGAAATATCATCGATGAAACAACGCTGCCACAGTGCTATCATCGTTTTGGGTTATCCCATCAAATACATTACATGTTCATTGTACACGTATACCAGCATCAATCAAGCATATCAACCAACGACCTCTAAACTCCGAACTTTTCAATATTATTGAAGTTGGTCGTTCTATTGACCGTCAATAATACCTACACATCACGTGCACGCATACATACACTTAGATTGTGGAACAAATGTTTTGGAATATTTTCGACGTGAAAATAGGTGTCAATTTTAGGTGTATAAATGTATTTAAACTAAGAAAACTTCAAGCTCTCGCAAAGTATACTTAACGATCGTTACATTCTCGAGAAAGTCATATCAGATTCAAATTGATGCCTTTTCAGTTCTACGATAAGAACATGTTTGAAAGGTCAAAGTATCACGACCTCGTAAACGAGTAGGAAAAATAATGAATATTATACAATCTCTTGTCAAGGTGACGTTTGTGATCCATTAGGAGAAAAAAATAGCAGCGCAGGAGTAGTCGAAACTAGCTACTTGCGAGTGGAATGGAAAAAACCGAATTCAGAGTAGGTAGATCTAAACTCGTGATATTTTGGTGAGCTTCGATCGGGTCTATGGCAACAGCTGGCGCAGAGACCTAAATATACCACACGCAGTGGATGAATCTAGCACCTTGCCTGCCGGTACTTATGACTGGTGTCAAAGAGAGAAGGAAATATTTGGCTCCGCTCCACAAGCCGAGTTCGTCGTCTGCTCCTTCAACTATTTTCATTAAGCTTCGCTCCAAAAGGTTTAACGGGGTTGCTCAAAAAAAGTAAACAAAAGTGCTTGGAGAAAAGTCCAAACGGTAAACAATAAAAAAAAAAGTAAGTAAAGTGCTTGGAGAAAAGCCCAAACAATAATCGTAAGAAAAGAGGTGTTGAGCTTTAAAATTCAAACCTTTAAGAATTTTATTGAATTTTTTGAGCCGAAACTTTCTTACAACGACCACCTTTCGTTAAAACACATAAATTCAAGTTTATTTTTAACTCTTTACTTCCTTTCTTTTAACGAATCTGCACGACATTTTGGTACTTAGTTGTTTTGAGATAAAAAAAGTGCTTGGTTGCATATACATATTTATATTGATAATGCAAAAATTGATAAATCGTTATTGTTGTTATATTTGAAATATTTAAATGTATAAATAAAAATTTCAACTACACGCTTTAAAAGTACTATATTAACACACTTGGACATACATAAATATACAGTATGATAAGGAGCGGTGTGCGAGTTATATTTGCGGAAAGGAATTTAAATATGATTATATAAATTACAAATTTTTTTATAAAATGTAAAATCGTTATGATGGTTCTTTATTTAAATTATATTTGAAATGACACTCTTAAGGTTGTTCGAATGGAGCGCACAGAGGGATGAAAGCGATATACAAGTGCTTAATCACCAAGTTGTGCGGGTGACAAAAAATTTTTTTCAAGCTTACGAGACACCAAAGTTGAAATTTTCGAGAGAATTTCTCATGTATTTGCTGACGGAGCGTTGAATCACACGCAGATATATACATGTATATGCGTCCATTAGACTACGGAGAAAAGCAGAGCAGAGCCGCTTGCACCGCAGCCAAGAGAGCACATCTCTCTCGACGAGGTCGTCGCACCGATTGTCCCGTACCATACACATATATAGTACCTATTATGCACGCGAAGAGTATACCTGCGCTTACATAACATCATATATACACATATACATGCAAGTAAACAAAGTACAATACCTGTTCTCGGCGCATGATATACGTCACAATGTCACACAATGATTCACACGGCCGCATGCGGATCTGTACATTTTATGAATGTATGTACCAATTACCTACCTCACTTGAATTAAACGCTATTATGTATACCCTCCCACGCGCGATACCTATGACGTACCCCACAGATGTGAACGCGTCTACGTCATATTATATACATCCGACGTAACGAGATAATAGAACTACTTTACTATATAACATTAATTAATGTGAGTACAACTGCACGTAATAAGTAGCTTTGCATTTGGCTTTGAAAACGTTTATGGTAAAAATATATTAACTAATTTGTACGAGGTTCACCTATCTATAGGAAAAAAAAAAACTACGAAACACAGCAGCGGATTTTAAAACGTTTATTGCCAACAACCATTGGAATTAATCCTGAATTCTGATTTTTTTTTTTTTTTTTTCTAACCGAGTACCATAAATGAATAATATTGATAATACCATGACAGTGCAGAGCAACAATAAAGTTGAAGAAAAAGTACAAAGAGACGTATTACGCGCATACAATTGTTCGTGTAACATATGTACAATGTCGTATACGGGCTTACCTTGTTGTTCCATTTGGTGATGGCCACGTGAAGGGCATAGTCGCAGCAGACCTTCTCGTCAGCGGAAGTCCTGTACCTGTCGTAAGCCTCGAGTAGGGTCTCGTCGGCCCTCGGTATGACAAAGTCGATGACGGTGGTAGTGCCACCGGCTACGGCGGCCTTCGTGCCCTGGTAAAAGTCATCAACCGACCTCGCGCCCATGAGCTCGAGCTCGAAATGCGTGTGCGGGTCTATGCCACCCGGCATCACGTACCTCCCGCGCGCGTCTATGGTCCGGGTACCCCCGGGGATTATCAAGTTCCGGCCGAGTTGCCTGTAATTGCTCGTTTTTCATCCCGACAACACCCGACAACATCGACATACATTTATATATAAATACTCACTTGATGATGCCATCTTCGATGTAGACATCGGCATCGAAAACGGCATCCTCGTTGACGATCTTGCCATTTTTAATGAGCAATCTATTCTGCGAGCTCTGCAACAAAAACCATTTTCCCAAATGTTTACTTCTTACATCAGTTGCAAGCAATTCGGGTGGACGTGATATAAAAGTACCATCGATCGGATCGTCGCAAAACCACCACCACCCACCCCACATCTGCAACGTTGCGTCGCGACTTCCGATACAGTCGTTTGCGTGGAAAAAAAGGGGACAATATAGAAAGGGGAATAAAAGGCCGCGACGCAACTTCATCCCTATTTATCTCCCTCTCTCTCTCTCGTCAACCCCTAAACTCCATACATGTTTGCAAGTTTCACGGTTTATGGCTACCCGAGAGTGGCGACGGCGCCTGAGCACGGAGTATGGATTTTATTCAACGGTGCCGTCTCGGTGCTGCCACACCATGCTGGTGCTTTTCAGAGCCCCCCCGCTCGCATTAATAGCTGGCTCGACGTAAGAAATTTGTTGGCAAGAAGATTTGGGTCGGAGGGAAATTTTTTTTCCCTCTACTGCTACAACGCTGTTTTATTAAATTAATACGATTGTTTGAATTAATCGAAACATCTTCTTTTTTGCTCTTGGGATACATATATATTATGTACTGGTATTGAAAAACAAAAAATGGTTGTTTAGCATACAGAGAATTTTTCCTGATAAATTAGGGATGATACTTTTAGCGCTTTTTTTTTGCCCAGTAATCAATTGTCGCGAATGCACGCGTGTCACAGGCTTGTCTATGTGTCTATTGTTGTTTTCACCTTTGTATTTTCTTTTGTACACGTGTACATGTGCATTCGTGAGTGTAGGAGAAAAGAAAAGTCTACTATACATGATCGATTCCACTGAAAACGATATTTTTTCGAGGCACGTTTTCAGCACAATTGTTATTTTTTTTTATTTTTTTTTTTTATACCTCCATCAATACGAGCGAATTTGCTAAATAAATTAGATCTCGAGATATTTTAACCGATACAGTTTTCGAGTAAGACTGTCGCTATGTTTCAAAATTGCGATTTTTCAAAATTGTGTAGTTCCAAATCAAATACAATGAGACTTGTTGTTAATAACTTCAAACTTTATATACATGGAATAAGCAAAAAAAATCCTAANATCAATTTTTGCATTATCAATATAAATATGTATATGCAACCAAGCACTTTTTTTATCTCAAAACAACTAAGTACCAAAATGTCGTGCAGATTCGTTAAAAGAAAGGAAGTAAAGAGTTAAAAATAAACTTGAATTTATGTGTTTTAACGAAAGGTGGTCGTTGTAAGAAAGTTTCGGCTCAAAAAATTCAATAAAATTCTTAAAGGTTTGAATTTTAAAGCTCAACACCTCTTTTCTTACGATTATTGTTTGGGCTTTTCTCCAAGCACTTTACTTACTTTTTTTTTTATTGTTTACCGTTTGGACTTTTCTCCAAGCACTTTTGTTTACTTTTTTTGAGCAACCCCGTTAAACCTTTTGGAGCGAAGCTTAATGAAAATAGTTGAAGGAGCAGACGACGAACTCGGCTTGTGGAGCGGAGCCAAATATTTCCTTCTCTCTTTGACACCAGTCATAAGTACCGGCAGGCAAGGTGCTAGATTCATCCACTGCGTGTGGTATATTTAGGTCTCTGCGCCAGCTGTTGCCATAGACCCGATCGAAGCTCACCAAAATCGCAATTTTGAAACATAGCGACAGTCTTACTCGAAAACTGTATCGGTTAAAATATCTCGAGATCTAATTTATTTAGCAAATTCGCTCGTATTGATGGAGGTATAAAAAAAAAAAATAAAAAAAAATAACAATTGTGCTGAAAACGTGCCTCGAAAAAATATCGTTTTCAGTGGAATCGATCATGTATAGTAGACTTTTCTTTTCTCCTACACTCACGAATGCTTATAGCGTAGATTTTTTTTTCAAAAATTTGTTATTGGGAATTATTTCAATAACATTCAATTTTTTAAGATACGCTAGTTGTGATTATTATTATTTTTTAAATTGAAGAACACTACAGAACTGAAACGTTTAAATAGGTAGTAGGTAGGTAGGGTTGTTTTGTTTGGGAGGATCAATTTTTTCCCAAACCCTCCTCACCACTGTCGGGATACAGTGTCCAGGAAGGAAGGGAAACGGGGCCGGACCCTCGATATCCTGACAGGTAAATTCATCCAGACAAACGATGTTTGCGATGTAGAGCAAGATCGGTTGGTGGAAATAAATGGGAAAAAACGGATTGGTTTGACGTCAAGTAACATCGATTTTTGGATACCTCGCAACACATCGTTTGCCTGGAAATTAACCATACGGTCTGATGACGGACTTTTGATTTTGATGGAGTTTGACTTTAAAATTTTGGCAAATATAAGTAATGTGACGGTCCATCTCGAAGACTCTCTCTAATATCAACGTCCGCAATCAGACCCTACAGTTGTAGCTCTTCGGCTATGCCTACACTTAAATACTATACTTGGGAAGTGAGCGCTTGAGCGCATCGCTTGTTCGTAAGTATAATATGTGAGTGTATGTATGTGTATAGTTACGTATACGTGAGTATATTGTGCGGTAGAGAGTGATGCTCGTCGCTCACCTGATTGGCAATGATGCAAGCCCGGTTGACGGCTTCCGCCTCGACTTCCTCGGGCCGAGACATCTCGTGGCCCTCGGGGCCCGTGATACCCGCGGCCAGCAGCTTCTTCGTATTCTGCAATAGCAAAGTGCCGACAGTACGGTCATCAAGCGCCAGATAAATTTTGCCCTCGAGAGAATAACAATTTTTACGTAGTGCTAAAGAAAAAAAAAAAAAAAAAAAAAAAAAGTGATAATTTTAACAAAATTTAATTAACTGCCGAGATGTAAACACACATATCAAATATCTTCTTCCGTCTTTCTTTTTATACAAACAGTTACATAGGTAAGTGCGAGTAAAAAGTCAGAACTGGAGTCGAGTGACAGGAGAAACGAGCAATATGAGAAACATGGGAATGCTACGGATGATGTCAAGATATGCATGAGTGAGTCAAAGAGATGAGACGACGTATTTCGCGATTAATTTGAAAAAAAAGACTTGTACACGTGCCACAATAGCCTTTTGTTATAGATTAATTCTTTTTTTTACAGAATAATTTGTATTTCCATCGTTCAATAAAAAATGTAACAAATCATGTGCTCTGCTGTGTCGATAAATATTTTCTCTCCGACGCAGTTATTGTTTTATTCTTTTATCCAACATTCATAGTTCACTACTAGTGAATTAAAAAAAACAATTTACACTTAATTAACTTTTAAGCTTCCATACAAATCTATGTAAGCTTGCCTATAATAATAGTATCACAACAATTTAATGTTACGTGCTGGTTTGCAACAAATTATTGTATGAATCATGCCCGAAATAAAACATTTGTTTTCATATACCTCGAAGCTTTATAATCATTGAAAAAAGAAAAAAAATAATAATAATCACAACTAGCGTATCTTAAAAAACGAAACATCTTCTTTTTTGCTCTTGGGATACATATATATTATGTACTGGTATTGAAAAACAAAAAATGGTTGTTTAGCATACAGAGAATTTTTCCTGATAAATTAGGGATGATACTTTTAGCGCTTTTTTTTTGCCCAGTAATCAATTGTCGCGAATGCACGCGTGTCACAGGCTTGTCTATGTGTCTATTGTTGTTTTCACCTTTGTATTTTCTTTTGTACACGTGTACATGTGCATTCGTGAGTGTAGGAGAAAAGAAAAGTCTACTATACATGATCGATTCCACTGAAAACGATATTTTTTCGAGGCACGTTTTCAGCACAATTGTTATTTTTTTTTATTTTTTTTTTTTATACCTCCATCAATACGAGCGAATTTGCTAAATAAATTAGATCTCGAGATATTTTAACCGATACAGTTTTCGAGTAAGACTGTCGCTATGTTTCAAAATTGCGATTTTGGTGAGCTTCGATCGGGTCTATGGCAACAGCTGGCGCAGAGACCTAAATATACCACACGCAGTGGATGAATCTAGCACCTTGCCTGCCGGTACTTATGACTGGTGTCAAAGAGAGAAGGAAATATTTGGCTCCGCTCCACAAGCCGAGTTCGTCGTCTGCTCCTTCAACTATTTTCATTAAGCTTCGCTCCAAAAGGTTTAACGGGGTTGCTCAAAAAAAGTAAACAAAAGTGCTTGGAGAAAAGTCCAAACGGTAAACAATAAAAAAAAAAGTAAGTAAAGTGCTTGGAGAAAAGCCCAAACAATAATCGTAAGAAAAGAGGTGTTGAGCTTTAAAATTCAAACCTTTAAGAATTTTATTGAATTTTTTGAGCCGAAACTTTCTTACAACGACCACCTTTCGTTAAAACACATAAATTCAAGTTTATTTTTAACTCTTTACTTCCTTTCTTTTAACGAATCTGCACGACATTTTGGTACTTAGTTGTTTTGAGATAAAAAAAGTGCTTGGTTGCATATACATATTTATATTGATAATGCAAAAATTGATAAATCGTTATTGTTGTTATATTTGAAATATTTAAATGTATAAATAAAAATTTCAACTACACGCTTTAAAAGTACTATATTAACACACTTGGACATACATAAATATACAGTATGATAAGGAGCGGTGTGCGAGTTATATTTGCGGAAAGGAATTTAAATATGATTATATAAATTACAAATTTTTTTATAAAATGTAAAATCGTTATGATGGTTCTTTATTTAAATTATATTTGAAATGACACTCTTAAGGTTGTTCGAATGGAGCGCACAGAGGGATGAAAGCGATATACAAGTGCTTAATCACCAAGTTGTGCGGGTGACAAAAAATTTTTTTCAAGCTTACGAGACACCAAAGTTGAAATTTTCGAGAGAATTTCTCATGTATTTGCTGACGGAGCGTTGAATCACACGCAGATATATACATGTATATGCGTCCATTAGACTACGGAGAAAAGCAGAGCAGAGCCGCTTGCACCGCAGCCAAGAGAGCACATCTCTCTCGACGAGGTCGTCGCACCGATTGTCCCGTACCATACACATATATAGTACCTATTATGCACGCGAAGAGTATACCTGCGCTTACATAACATCATATATACACATATACATGCAAGTAAACAAAGTACAATACCTGTTCTCGGCGCATGATATACGTCACAATGTCACACAATGATTCACACGGCCGCATGCGGATCTGTACATTTTATGAATGTATGTACCAATTACCTACCTCACTTGAATTAAACGCTATTATGTATACCCTCCCACGCGCGATACCTATGACGTACCCCACAGATGTGAACGCGTCTACGTCATATTATATACATCCGACGTAACGAGATAATAGAACTACTTTACTATATAACATTAATTAATGTGAGTACAACTGCACGTAATAAGTAGCTTTGCATTTGGCTTTGAAAACGTTTATGGTAAAAATATATTAACTAATTTGTACGAGGTTCACCTATCTATAGGAAAAAAAAAAACTACGAAACACAGCAGCGGATTTTAAAACGTTTATTGCCAACAACCATTGGAATTAATCCTGAATTCTGATTTTTTTTTTTTTTTTTTTTAACCCCCCCGCCCTTCTTTTCTCTTTCAAAACGACGGCTCAAAGCTATGCTGTAGTATAGTAAGGTGCAAAATTTTTGTTTTTCCAGGGACCCAAACGGCGCAACCATGTCAACTCCAACGCCGTTCTGGGACTCGTACGACTCGATCAATCAGGTACTATCGGAATGACTGTTATTATTTATAATTGAACACATGTAAATATTAATTTATGGAGTGTATTGTACCCTATTTTGAGGATGACTGATTGGGCTACATCAACTGATGTTTTGTAAGATGGATATGAAAAAAATATTATTGTCGGCTGTTTTATACAATTATATCACCGAATAGGTGCAATGTATAAAAGTATTAATTATACAAGTGTATGTTACACTAATAGACAAATTAGCATATCTGCAATGTAAAACTTGTTCTCCTTTGTTGTAAAGCTTGTTCACCTTCGTTTTTGCATATATATATATATATA
>NW_019379624.1:463213-527435 GCF_000648655.2 Copidosoma floridanum | reverse complement strand
ATTGCAGCTCACATGGAATAAGCAAAAAAAATCCTAAATAAAATATTTATAAAATTTTGGAAAAAATTGAAAAATATTTATAAAATGTGCTCAAAATGCATTCGAAAATTATACAAAAGGTTCAATGATCACGCCTGATTTGTTTATTTATTATTCAATTGATGATAAAAATTTTTCCTCTACTGCTTGTCCTGAAGATGGGCTTAAAAATTTGTATCTTACACTTGTGAGAACTGGAGTTTTTTTTTTTTTTTTTTTTGTATGCATACTCATGAGAAAAAAGATTTTATAACAATGTACTGCTTTGCCTACAATAGACGGCTCATGGTAAATGATGTTCAAGAGATAAATATCATAGTTTTGTTGATTAATTAAAAAAGACGATTGAAATCACGGTTAGGATCAATTGAAGAATAAAATATTGGTGAAAAAATAAGAGCATGATAATTAATACCTGAGAAATGAATAAAAAGTAGAGTACAAGTCACAAGTATACAATATAATATTATATGAAGGTGAAGGAAAGATAGCGGGACAAATAAGTTTGCGCATGATATATGGCTGCTCGAACTACTAACTGTTTCTTCTTGCGCTTTGGCCTTTTAAGAAAACAATAGCGTTGTTAATCAGTGTTCATTCGTAACATGGAGAAATAATTTTAATCAACTTCGTTCTTCTTTCGCTCAATTATGCGTGAAATACATATGCACACAGATAAATGCGCGTAATTTTATTCACGAATCAAATGTGAACTTGTCGATAGTACTTGGTTCACTTAATTTCGTCGAAAAGAATAGCAACATCATCTTTAGATATATATAATGTATAACTGATGTAATCCTTGTTCGAATAACTTATCAGCATTGTAATGAAATAAATACATCGAAGTTATTAAACCCTTTAAAACAAAAATGAAAACAAATAAGTTTACCACACAACGAGTGCAAAATATAAAAATGATTTGTTTAACGAATGAATATTCACTTTGTTATCAGGGAACAAAAATATTGAAAGAAGGTTTCGTGAGTCGACGGCTGCGAGCAGGTGCTTTGCATCCGCTATACTAATGGAAGATAAAGTTTGAGCTCTGAAAATAAATACCAAATGTTTATCATTTATTGGTTTAGCCTGAACGTGATGAAAGAACTGTGTGTATCACAACACTACTGGGTATGTTTTTTACATAATAATCAGAGTATGTGTAAGCATATAATAAATAATAATCGCGCAATGTTGCAATGACGTTGTCGTCAAACCAATAGGAAATATAATTAAATCAGCCAAATGGCACTTGCACGTGAACTTGATAGCTGTTACACTTAATATGCACGCAGTGAGTAAAGAGAGGGGGGAAAAAAAAAGGAGGCGGTGGCCGGAGCAGGTGCGAGGCCGGTCGCTCTTGGCACTCGTTTCCGGCGCATGCATTCGCCGGCGGTCATTTGCAAATGTGAATTAGACCGTGGACAATAATACAGAGAGGCACAACCTCTATCTCTTTCCCTCCTCCTCGTGCACGCTGCACCCATTATTTTTCCTGCGTATATACGGAAAGGGCTCTCTTGTCTGCCTGACTACCTGTTCCGCCGCCGTAACGTGCCCGCTGTGAGCCACCACGAGAGGATGGTAAACACGCCACACTGGATTTTCACTGCGTACCTCCCGCCCCCAGGCCTTATCACTTTAAGAACATTTTTTTGTTTGTTAATACAGCCTAACTGCGAGGGGATCTGAGAATGGGGGGGGGGAGAGATAAGCCGGAGGTTTTGAATTAAACAGACCCTACGCGTTATCCAGGACAGCACACAAGTACTATATGCATTGGATAATAAACTAACTGCGGGGAAATATTACAACGTATGTGCAATGGTGTGTGTATTTTTATGCCTGACTTTCATAGTACCATCGAATAACTATAATATACAACATTTTGGTAAAAAAAAAAAAAAAAAAAAAAAAAAGTGATAATTTTAACAAAATTTAATTAACTGCCGAGATGTAAACACACATATCAAATATCTTCTTCCGTCTTTCTTTTTATACAAACAGTTACATAGGTAAGTGCGAGTAAAAAGTCAGAACTGGAGTCGAGTGACAGGAGAAACGAGCAATATGAGAAACATGGGAATGCTACGGATGATGTCAAGATATGCATGAGTGAGTCAAAGAGATGAGACGACGTATTTCGCGATTAATTTGAAAAAAAAGACTTGTACACGTGCCACAATAGCCTTTTGTTATAGATTAATTCTTTTTTTTACAGAATAATTTGTATTTCCATCGTTCAATAAAAAATGTAACAAATCATGTGCTCTGCTGTGTCGATAAATATTTTCTCTCCGACGCAGTTATTGTTTTATTCTTTTATCCAACATTCATAGTTCACTACTAGTGAATTAAAAAAAACAATTTACACTTAATTAACTTTTAAGCTTCCATACAAATCTATGTAAGCTTGCCTATAATAATAGTATCACAACAATTTAATGTTACGTGCTGGTTTGCAACAAATTATTGTATGAATCATGCCCGAAATAAAACATTTGTTTTCATATACCTCGAAGCTTTATAATCATTGAAAAAAGAAAAAAAATAATAATAATCACAACTAGCGTATCTTAAAAAATTGAATGTTATTGAAATAATTCCCAATAACAAATTTTTGAAAAAAAAATCTACGCTATAAATATACATACTATTGTGTTGTGTTAATAAAATTTGCACAAAATTAAGTCTATTCGCTGCGTGAAAGTGTGATGCTGTCCTCATTTTTTGGAACTCTCCATTTAAAATCTGATTATATGATAATAAGTTGAAGCGAATAACGCTGGCGTTAACTTTGGGTCTTCTTTAATCCGAGGAATCAGAGTTGTTTTTTTTTTTTTAGATGAATTAATGAGTTAGGGAAAATATGTGTTACAAATCTGAAGTAATGAAAAGAACAAAAAGAATCTACAAATAGTAACAACTATGCTATGTCTGCAACTTTTTAAAATACGTGTACCAAAATCACTAAATTGAATAAAAAATTCAAGAAACAACTCAGCGAAACAGCGTCGCATTGCAGCTCATGCATTTGACTGTTTTTCACTCGTTACTGGAAAAAATTGTACAAAAACTATAGAATAGTAGTCCAAGGTTGTCTCTTAATTTCTTGAGTACGATTCATTAATATTATTGTTTGAGTACAGCAGATACGCATAGTGGTCGACCCTTTTCTGAGTACTTCAATTCAGGTAAGAGAAATGTTTTGAAAAAATTACATGAAGTACTCCAAAATGTCTCGTATTTCGTATTTTTACTTGGCATCGAAACATCTGTTTATTTAATTTAATACAAGTACAATATTGAGACTTTGCATGCCACTGCCCCTTTTGGATCTCAATTATATTCAGTTGAAAAAAGTTCTAGAACAGAATTCATAAAATTGTACGTATAACATTGCGAAAAATGTCGAGTCACCGGCATATGACGCTATACCCATCCACCTATCGATCACAGGAAACTCGGAAAAACTAGCGGACTATTCGTTTTATTTTCGAGATGTCAGTAATTATATTGAATGATAATTTTTTGTATTTATAAATAGCGTGGAAAATGTACTGTTAGTAACTCAATTTGCAAAAAATATCAGCTGTACTCGTGATTCGTGATTTTTACAGTGTATCGTCAACAACACTCTACGTAGAGTCAGCCGAGTGAGGTAAGACAAACATTGACGGGCGGAGAAATAACAAAAAAAATCTCAAGTACTCGATGAATTTTCGAACGTGGTAATTTCCAATTTTCAAATACTAATATAGGAAATGACCGCATGAGTCTATAAGTACGGTATGGTATATTTTCAACACGGCATTAACGCGTACGTGATATGGAAGGGTAATTTTTTGGCTAACCTAGAAGCGGGTGAGAAAAATCGATCGCCCTCCGTCCCGCCTCCCCCTTCCCCACCCGGCAGTCAAAGCTAGTGTTCTGAAATGTAAAAGCATAACACAAATAAACGTATAGGTACGTACCTGTAGGTGTATCGGCACCTTCTTCACCGGCGTACTCATCTCGAGGATGCTCCTCCGCGGACCAGGAAATAGTAGACGCACACAGGACTACCGCGCACGGAACACCAGCCCTTGCGTGTATAAGGACAACGGGAGAGCCGACTCGAGGAGGACGAGAAATCGAAGCCGGGGAAAAATAGTATATGAAGCCGGATCCCTGCTGCGACGAAATGTAGCAACGACGCAGGCGCTCCGAAACTCACTCAATCGAACTTGTAGTTTGATGTCGTAGGGCGTATATACATATATAGGTGTTTACTTGGGTGCTCAACTATATCAGCCCTGGCGCTCGGTGGATTGATGCTGCTATTCTTCTCGAGTCCTTGTCCCTCCGTTATAAATGTAGGATACTTATTCACACCTACAGGTATAAAAAAAAAAAGGCAACGACTTTAAAAACCCTGATGGCATCTGCAGGTGCACGTCTATTATACACATGGGTGATAAAATCTATGCAATATTCTATATATGCGCTCGGAGATTCATTGCACAATTTTTGCACGGCTGACGGCACATCGTATAAGTATCGTAGTAATATATGCGTACGCACACACACACACACACGTGACGTGCAAGCATATTATACAGGCGTACCGGCTCGTCGAGAAAACAAAATATTACATAAATAATTATGCAAAGGAGATGATGATGATGATGATGATACACGACACACACGCGGTCTGTTATTCTATAACGGTCTACTAATAAACTTTCAACGTTGAAATGACATGCATGGGGGATTGGGAGACGCTCAAATTAACTCGGCGTTTTATACCTACACTAAGGGGGAGACAAACACAAACAAACAATTCACTAAAAGGAATTAGGATGCGTATGAATAAATAAATTAGGTGGTACACCGTTGATATTATTGATCGGCTGGGGTAAGTATATGTGTTTACGTGTTAACACCAACGAAACAGGTACCTATACTTGGAGAATCGGACCCTTAGTTGGCCTGGCAAACAAATTATCAGAGCCGGGCTTTCGTGAGTTTGCCCCTGTGTACAATAATTCCAGCTATAGTTATATGACTCTGTTTCTCTGCATAACACTACCATTCATAAAATAGCCTGTCTATATATCACATATACATTGCGGATAGGGGGCTGTAACTGCGAATTTATTGAATTAAATCTTATACGCATACAGACACTGTTAAGTATACATGAAAATAAATTTCAAAGCTGTAAATTTACGATGGTCAAAAACAATGGAAACACTTTCTCGTATTGGCTAGTCAGTTCCCTTTTATATAATTTGAACGTGCACAAAACAGCCATACATCTCTTTCGTCGTCACCTACTATTTTTTCCTAAACTTTCTACTGTAGTGCTCCGCGCGGTCCTCCTACTACAGAACTACCACAATGTACTACATTACATGGTACTACTACGCGATTTTTCTACTATATATATATATACATAAGTACTACCAGTAATATTGCTAATATTATTGGTACTATGCTGTTGTTATATATACCGCCTATACCTCAACGAAAGCTACAACGGGTCTGTCTCGCACACACATTAATTATTAACAATTAAGAAAATCGTGTACTTGTGTAATATATATATATGTAATATTATGTTGTATGTACCACCGTCGGTTCAGAGCACTGGCGATCGACTGGCGCGCGCATCAACTCGAGGCGGCGTGTGTATAGCACACGCTCTCGTGTGTAGTTACAGTAAGTATAGCGGGCGCGTCTCGCCTTTTTGCCTCTCTCGCTATAAATACGTATATATACTTATACCTGCCTATACATCTTATACTCCGTTTTTTCTCTGATCTCCGTTATACTTACCCACTCGCCGTAAGTACTTGCCTGTGTAAACGTACCTACTATCCTACTAATAGATCGGGATTTAAGGATAGAGCACGATAAGTAATCCCACGTAACTCCAGAGGAGACTGCATGAATTACCCCGAGAGTGATCTTGGGAAACCCGAGCGTGATCGATCTCTTTTTCACCAATAAAAGCACTGTTGGGTAATCGCAGGAATTGCGGAAAGGGTATACATTATAAGTAGGTATAGGTATATCATATAGGTGCACGGGGTTAGCGGGTGTAATCTATTCGAATTGGCCGCTGTACGCTGATGGGTAATATATGATCTCTCGAGCGGAGCTCTTTCATAGACATGTATTTCAATAATTGGGTCATATTATATATGTAGAAATGGCAATGTGTAGTATATAGTGCCTGGAACAGGGTTGAAACAAAAAAAAAAAAAAAAAAAGGGTTGCAATAACATATATAACAGACTGTAACGCTTTTCCCCGTGGTTTTTCAGGGTTGAAAATGGCTATAGTTCAGCGTTTTTTCACAAGTTTGTTTCTACATATCCAAAGAATTTCATTTATCAGCGATAAGTGCTAGGTGTATTCCAGGACTATACGGTTTGGGCGCCCACGGTGATTCCGAAGCGTTGAAGTGTATATCTTTATAGGATCTATGGTAAATAAGAGTCGTGGGCGCCTGAAACCGAAATCCTCGAAACCACCAACTACACCCATCTTACATCCACTTAATGTGGCGAGTTGTGGAAATATTTAGCGATACACCGCAGTGGGTAAATTAATTTTTTTTTCTTATTTTTATGGGATTGTTCATTAATCACCGTATACATCGGATGTGTATACGGACATATATATTGACATTCCAAAAGTATATGTTATATTCACTTTTAAATTATTTACCAAGTATTTACGACAAGTCATAATTGAGCCTAACTTATCCAACTTTATAGTTGAGCGGCTGTTTGTTGTGTTAAAATATCTCTTGAATTGATGAGTATCATATTTTTTTTTTAATTATAAGGGATCACAGATTGAGAAAAAAAAATTAAATGTGAATGTACAAGGACAACACACGGGCTTAGTTTCTTTTTGGCTGATAAATATTAATCCGGAGACTCAAAGAACTTGTGACATTCTCAAAAATGAGTAAATCATGTTATAAAAAAATTTTGTCGTGAAAAATTGTCAAATCATTCCGGCTTGGACTCGTTTCTGTCTTCGGTGACTTGAAAAATACTATTCTGATAAATAGTAGAATTATAAATAATACCACAAAAAACGTGGTATTGGTATGAATATAGGAATATGAAACAAACGATTAACGTCATTAATAGTTTAACAATACTGTACAGAAGTCGTGTCATGTGGATACAAGTTCGATTTTCAGTTTGAGTTAAGATAAAAAACTGCCATGAATTTAAAAAAATAAATAAATATAAGTCCAGTAGGGGCCCCAATTATACATTTACTATATTATAAATACATCAGTACTACCAGTAATATTGCTAATATTATTGGTACTATGCTGTTGTTATATATACCGCCTATACCTCAACGAAAGCTACAACGGGTCTGTCTCGCNCCTATATAATATATACCCCGTATGGTAGATGTAGGTAATTAAGTCGACGGGGGCAGAGAAAACTGAAACCACCAATCGTACCTGAGCGCAGGGAGGGAGGGAGAAGGAAAAAATCGGGCGCGACAATAGCACAAGCTTCCGGTGAAAAGGCGAAAAAGCGTATAAAAGTAGGTATATAAACGGGAGGTGGTGGAGATAAAAAAAAAAAAAAAAAAAAAAAAAAAAAAAAAAAAAATTACAACTGCCTCTTCTGCGCAAAAATTGAAGTAAGTCTCCTTTTTTTCTAAAAATTGTATCCCTAATACATACTTATTCATTTACTGATAATATTACGTACTTGGAATGGTTACTCCAATGCTGTCTGATAATTTTTCATAAAAATTCGATATACTGTTAATTTGAAGGATAATTTGCATTACGTCTATATTATTAACAACCGTGAGATATAATTAATATTATTCACATATCAAAATTACTAACTTTTATATAAACTAAACAAAAAAATTTCATAAAATTTACCGTTAATTTGTAATGCAGTTTGGTAACGTAAAACAAGTAACCATTGTTTGCACAAGAAACTTCCTTCATCTTTTAGCTATTGATATGGTAACGGAACAAGTTATGTTCAACTGCATGCATAGATCTCCGAAAAGTGTAATCTGTGTGCGATAATAATTTTATTTGATGCCAATCTTACCATCTGCCGTTATGTGCTCCATTGCTCGCAAAATTTTCTCTCATATATATGTTGCGAGTGACGTAATTATATTTGGGTATCACCTGATCGTTTGCAGATAGACAGTAAGGGAAAAACAAGTTGATTTTTGCGGTTTTCTAATTTCAGAAATGATGAAAAATATAGTCGGCAATGTCGGCATATGGGGACTTTTGATCGTTTTCCCCGACGTTAGTCACGTTCTCTATAAGATAGGTGGCGTTAATCTCGGCAACCTACGTTACCACATAATATAATATATGTACTAAATATATTCAAAAATTTTAACAATTAAAGTTATTAAATGAGGTCAAGTTGTTATTCGTACAATTATTTAAACTGAAATGTTAATCGAATTTCATATAACATGACAAAAATCTGTATTCATAATTCATACCCGCAATCTTCGGACTGTAGAGCAAAAGCTCAATTCACGGAATTATTTGTATTCCTCCAGGAATGTGTTACAACGTGCGGAACTTCGTATGATCATCAGCTTACGTAAATGTTATGATTTATTGTCTCATTAAGTGCCTGAAATCCTTAGGTTTATTTAATATAATAATTAACTACATTTACTCAGGTGCTTTACAATGACGATTTCAAAGTAAATATACATATGTGAAAACCGCGAATCTGGTAACTTTAGGCCATCTATATGCTTAACAGATATTTCTATTATGTTTTATATTAATATATCACTGTCAGAAATACGTCAAAATTAACAGGAGCAAGCGGTCAATTAACAACTTGTTTAATACATTTTCCTTCCCTTTGCCGAACAATAGTTATAAATCGCTTTTCTCTTTTCTTCTCTGCGGACACTTTTCCAATAAAACCGTATCCAATAGAATTTACTTCAACGTTTGATTTTTCGTTATTGAATTTTAGTATGAGTATTATTTACTACTATTATTTTTATTCTATGTCAGGCTATTCTGTTTTGCATTACTATTACTATTGTCATTATTACGATTATCATTGTTTTCATAATATAACGTATATTTACTTTTGTAAATTAGTTTAATTTTCAACAGTAGATGTATGTTTATTGTTTAAAAGCGAGAAAAAATATTAAAAAGCACTGTATTTTTTTTAACTCATAGAGTTTTCTGAAAAAAAGCATGATTCTAAATAAAATGCGAAAAATCAAAAAGCTAAATGGTGCAGAAGTACGAGTGACTTGTGTTATTTCGACATAATTTTTTAAAAAATTTATTATCTATAGTTTTAAGTATATGTGCAGTTTCAATATTTTATCCTAATTTCTCTGATTTCCATTATGTGTTGTACTCCCGTAAAATTTTCGACTTGAAAATAAGTTAAATAACATCTATAAGTTCAACGATAAATTTCATTAAATGATGAATCAGCTGAAACAATATTATACTTAACCAAGATCGAGTCATTTTTGGCTGAATAACTCGTAGGAGGGGTGATTAAACATTTATCAGGAATGAAAATGTTTTCTTCTTCGCCCCGTACTGTATATACCTGCGAATATATAAATGACTTAGATGACAATCTCTCTCTATTCACTCCCAAAAATAATACAAGTTACATTATTTTATTGCAACTCAAATATTGGTGATGGAATTGTGATAATTGTTGAATCGCAATGAGTAGTATTAAATAGTACGAAACAAACAATATACAATTTTTCATGTACATGCTCTGCCAAAAAGTAAACACACACCTATAAATACACGGTCATGCACGTATTACACTCACGCTCGAAACTTTCAATTCATTTTTTTTTTTTTTTTTTTTTTCCAACAGCCAACATAATATCCGAAAAAAGTTTGTCCGCGCGACACCCAACAACCCCACATGCGAGCCTCACACGTAATCTCTCTTCCCCGTCATTGTTCTTATCCCCATCACTCCAAGGGTCAATCAGAGTCCCCACGTATTTTACACACTCTCGCGGGGCGAAAGCGAAAAAGGGAAGGAGAAAAAAAAAAGAAAATAAAAGGAGAGCCCATGCACGCTGGCGTACATATATATATACCTATACCCTTCTCTCTCTCTTTTTTTTTATAATGGCCCCTTCGAGACACGCTGCTACCACCACCGCGGCACCTGGAGCCCAAAACTAGGTGGCCCTGCTGTGTGTACATGTGCGCATTCACCCTTCCTCTCGCACGCACCCGATTAAATGGGGCCAGCATCCGCGCGCGCGTGCATCAGCCTTTCACCCCCCTCGTCATCCTGATCAGCAGCTATACATGCTGTACGCTCGACTCTGACACGGCGTGGAGGTAACATATATATATATATATATGTATATGGGGAAAGGGGGACAGGGAGAGAGAAAAGAAGTATAAAAAAGCGTCACCCTACCTCTTGGGTCTGGTAGGTATATATATATATATACAAAAACGCGTGTACCCCCATGTGCATGCACGAGAGAGTAGAGTTACGCATGCCGGCGAATCTTCGGGAAAAGGAGCGACCCCACCCCTTTTGTGCGCTTTTTTACAAGGGAACAGCTAGCGAGCGAGCCTCTCTCTCTCCCCGCTTGCACCCTTAACTCACGCACGAAGGGTTGTTTTAAATAATAATCATAATGACAACAATGTGGAGGCCCCCCCCTCCCCCCCCAAGCTCTTTCGCTCTGCTCGAACGTTTTTTGGCCTCCAACGGGAGCAGCAGCCTCGAACTGAAAAGCGCTACAGCAAGGCTTTAGTCGGTCGTCGGGATTTTTACGGACAAGACGCTTCTCGTGTCTCATCCCTCTTTCTCTCTCCCAACTGATCTTACCTATACGTGCAGGGCCACAGTTTTACATATCAAACGAACGTCGTACAGTGAATCAGTGCACAATTGTGTGTGTGTGTGTGTGTGTGTGTATGGATACGTGCAACTATATATGTTCATTAATGCTTCGGACGCCGAATACTTTACAAGTATAGGTATATATTATTTATATATGTATATTCTAAAGGGGTGGCTTTTACTTTTACGAGCATCGCAGTGTTCGAGAAAACGTAAATTTATGTGGTGCAAGTGCTACATATGTTACGTTACGTATGCGCGGGCTATCATTTTTTCACGAAAAAACCACGAGGATGTGGCTTTTGTTTGAATCTCTTAAAACCGAATGAAGCACCCGGCGACTAATATAGATTAATGGGGTGGGTTCATCGGCTAATTTAACGGAGAGAACGGACTTTTGTGGGGATCAACGAATTACTTTCAATTCTATTTTTAAGATTATCCCATTGTCGAACGTGCTCTTGTACTTTTGGTCAATGGAACAACGTACTGTTTATGCAAGTACGAAAACAGAGCTAATAAAAATTTAGAGCACAGCAGTAATTAAATTAAAGAAAAAAAAAAAAACCAACACGTTCTTCGTACTTTGAGCAAACATTGCCAATGTATAAAAAATCAAAAGGCCAATAAAGCGCGTGCAGTCAGCCGAAGTGAAAAAAGATCGAGTACCTATATAATATATACCCCGTATGGTAGATGTAGGTAATTAAGTCGACGGGGGCAGAGAAAACTGAAACCACCAATCGTACCTGAGCGCAGGGAGGGAGGGAGAAGGAAAAAATCGGGCGCGACAATAGCACAAGCTTCCGGTGAAAAGGCGAAAAAGCGTATAAAAGTAGGTATATAAACGGGAGGTGGTGGAGATAAAAAAAAAAAAAAAAAAAAAAAANGTATTGCCCTCAATTTTCTTTTCTCTTTGATTATTATAATCTTCAAAATATGGAATATTCGTAATTTTTGAATTAGTGCTAGGCACTGCACTGCTCGGCATCGCGAATATTTTGCCAAATCTAGTATCTCTTTTAACATCTGAGTTTGAATAAACTAAAAATCCTGTATAAAATAACGTAAAAAAAAAAAAAAAAAAAAAAAAAGGTCGATGCGCGGCTGGTTTTTCAAGGGGGTACCACACATCGAGCGCGTGTGCCGCTGCACCCCACGGGTATATCGATACAAAATAATGTGCAACTAGCTCACGGAGAAGCTCAATTTCGACGACCCCCCTGTTTAAAATTACGTGAACGTGAGTCGACGGAAATTAACGCTATCCCGTGTATCATAGGTACAACGCCAAAGTTGACGTACTTGCGCGTTCTTACACTATACGCTTATAATCATGTGGAGGGTGAGCAAGATATAATACGTATACACGTTTTACGATGGATTGAGGGGAAAAAAAAAAAAAAAAAAAAAAGAATCGGGAAAGCAACTGCGTATAGACGTATATTAATTACTGTACACACCTTTGTATTTATGCGTATACAATGGACCCCGCATATCTCTATCGACCATCGACAACGTAAGTAACGGATGTTTAATGTAATATGCGATTGAGCCGTCGAGGGTAATCGTTGGATGCTAATTTCGCGATTACAGCGTGGCGTCTGACTCTAATCTGTATACTTGGTGAGCGAGAGGTAAGTAGAAAAGCACAACAATCAAACTCATCGGTGAATAGATTGCGGCGCAGATTTCATCCGAGTGAATCTTTTTTTCTCGTTTTTTTTTTTAACGAATTCTATTGTCATATTATATATTATCGTTATTGTACAAAATAAGTGGTATTTACACGTTTTTGAAATTTCCAATGATTTGATGCTGGTGTCGCTGACAATTTCACGGTCGGGGGAAAGGTTTTCAAACTGTATACCAACTTACGTATTCGCTTGAGCCTGTGTTACGATTCATTGCATCAAAATTCATTAATTAAATAGTATTAAAAAATCCTAAAAAGTCCCTGAAACGTCTTGTTTTTTATGCGTTACAAAGAGGAAAAGCCTTGAAACTTGCTATTTGTTGGGAAAGCGTTGTTACCTCAACTCGGAAACTTGAAACGATTAATAATGAAGCATCTACTGGAAATTATCAATCATTCGATTTTTTTTTTTTTTTTTTTTTTGTATAAAAATCCCATATTATTTTTTAGTAACTTTTGATCGACTATACGAAATCCCATACAGAGATATTGAATAAAAAACTTGTTAAATTAAATCCCGTGAAATTGCGTTGTAGTGAGCCGTATATAAATATATAATGCAGGCTAGGGTGTACTTAAATGGCAGACGATGCTTTTTTTTTAATGAATTTAACGGAGGCTGATAAATTATATCTGTTCACGCTTTTGACTCGTATTTTTTGATGATGATCAATTACTAATATTTTTCGAATCGTACGAGCTTTCCTGCATTAGTTTTGCGTTATAAAGGTACTCTGTTGTATGGACTTTTTTTGGATAATGATGTACAGAAAAACAAAGTTTTCCACAAAGCTTATGCTACAAATTTTTTGATTTTATTGCAATCACTTGATAAAATTAATACTAATTCCCGACGATGTACAATTAATTTATCATACTTGGTGAATTTTACAAAGTAAATTTAATGAAAATGGTACAATTTGGGAAGGAAAAACAAAGCAGGTATTGCTAACGATAACAAAAAAAAACTTAATTGATGATAGTAAGTATAATGCACTGCACTTGAAAATTTCGTAAAAAAGAGTAAGTGTAGAAAAATGAAAACATATTTTTCAAATACTGATACTGATGCTTCAACCATTAAATATATAGTCGTCATTTTGGTTACCAATAACAACCGTAGAAGATATTTAGTTTTCCTCTCGACAATTCAGACGGCACAGCTCGGTATACAACAATGGATCATCACTCGTGCGTACACGGTTGTATCGACAGTGGGCAGTAAAAAAAGCGCCGGAGCGCGAAAATTAGCTGTATTTCGAAGCAGCCATTTTGGAAAAGAAAAAATCGTCAGGGACAACGCGGCGAGCATCGAATGAGAGCGAGGGGGTCGAGAGGGGGAGTAGACGGCCGATCTTGGCCCGTACATTCAAACACTATAGGTTGGTATATACATATGTATAGCGGGACAGAGGGGCTTTCCGCGCTTGGGCCGGCCGTGTGTACACGGACACGTATTATATAGGACGGACCTTGAGCATTAGGGGTGGGGACTCGAACTATACGTGTGGTACAGACGTCCAAGGGGGACTCGATGCGAGGGTGGAAAGGGAACGACAATCCAGCAATACATGTGCAAGATATTTCGTGGAAATGGAGGGGGCGCGCCTCATACAAAAACCTTGCGACAATAATAATAATAATAATATATATACGGTTGTCGCAAAAGTTATTATGTTATAACTAAAAAGGCAAAAGCAAAAAAATCCAAACGCATGTATGCATATTTAGCATTTTTGTATAGGTTTCTTTTTTTGGCTCGTTTGTCGTGTAACACCACTTCTGCGTGAGGTGCAGTTGAATTTTCCGTGGAACATGACCGAAAAGTAATTTAAGCGAGTTGCATTGCCATTTTTCATTTGTTTTCCTACTCAGACCGAGATGATGCGAGAAAAAGGTTTGTTCCTTACCTGTTTTTTTTTTTCTCGAAATACATTCGCGGACGACCGCAGCAGGACACCCTCTTGTTATTGTGACCAAAGCGACCGGTTCATGAAACACCTCTGACCCATCGAGAGAAAACTCGACAAACGCCATGAGTACAATATTGTTTCAAGTTGTGATAATTGAAGTGGTCGTGGATTAACTACTTATGATATAAAATTGAGGCGAAGCCAGGAGTTGTCGCCGTGCGAAGGAGGCCGCCCATTGGCCGGTTCGGTGGCTGCCCACTCGCTTTCTTTCTCTCTTTTCGATTACATTCTCGATTGATCTTCCCTTCGGCCCCTCCTTTGGCTACCATACACCACACACTGTGTCGCTCTTCCCCCCCCCCCCTCTCGAACCCATCTCCTTATGGGTTATATACATATAGACTTTTTTGGGATATTCTTTGTATAAATTGCTGCGGAAAAACATGTTTCGCTTCACATTCATGTATAAGTGTGTGTCTTGTTTCGTTTGTTTGAGTTTATATTTACCATTGATTCGCAAAAAGAAAAAAAAAAAAAAAAAAAACAATTTTCGGTATGTACGGGTTCACGTGATTATTTAGCATATAAAGTTATCACGGAGTTTTATGTACATAATAATTGTATACTCTGCTTTTTTTTGTTTTTTTGTTTTTTTTTTTCATCATTTAGAAATCTGACCTTTGGGAAACGATGGAATTACTTATACGAGGAACAAAATATTCGGAACATTTTTACATTGTCTACATGAAATAATTACCATCTTTGGTACGGAATGACAAAAGTTTTCATAAAACATACGACCCGTACGTGTACATGGACGATTAATTGTATTAACAACCGTAATATCAATCACGTAGATGCGTTCCACAAGAATACGGTTATAAGTACGGCTCCTCGCATACCGAAAAATAAGATTTTTCGTCATTCCCGACAGTAAAGTTTGTTGTTTACGTCCGCTTAGTAGGACGTAAAACGACAAATGTATACGGCCGCTGGATTTCTTAAAAAAAATGAAGGAAACAAGGAGAAAGAGATAGCGAGAAAAAAAGTTTGAGAGGAGTATAAAGAATAAGTTGGTGTGTGGGGTATGTTGGGAAATATGTACAGATACGTTTAAACGCGTGTAAGCGGCGGGACGGGCAGAAATAAAAAACTGCGGCCCGATTGGTGCTTCGAAAGGAGACGTGATGCGACACACAAACCAGCGGAGGTATATTGTACAGCAGGTATAGGGTACCTACACTTCCAGAGCAGTATATATAGAGCAAAAGAGGGAGTCTTGTGTGACGGAGGAGGAATAAGGAAAAATGAGAAAAAGAGGAGAGACAACGAAAAGAAGGTAGGTATATGTAGCGTGTACAAGTCATAAGACGCTAAGTACGAGGTAAAGGTGCACGCGGCAACTTACTCGGAGCCGGTGTCTCTTTAGTCTTCGGTGTCCAAGCAAACGACGTGGACGCGCCAACGGTTCTTCGATGAGGCCGTTTGCTGGGAAAGTTACGAATTTTTCGGGGTTACAGTATGCTCGCCGAGATTACCGCAGGTAAGCAGCATAACCCACCTGTCTTACATCTGTTTGGCCATTTTTTTTTTTTTTTTTTTTTTTTTACTCCGCGCAATAAATAAGTTCGCGCGTGTATCGGTGAAATGTGAGCAGATAAGACGCGAAAGATAAGCCAAGTTTTTAAAAATTATTTCGTATCTTATAGCGTTGGGGCTTTTTGTTTCGTCTTTTAGTACATGGTTATCAAAGGTGAATTCATTGAAAGATAAAAGTGCCGAAAACGCTGATTGTTCCAAACGTGATGGGCGTTGTACGTGTCGATACATTTTGAAAACAATTTATATTCGAAATTTCTATACTTTTTCGGGATTCAACCGAACAATGCGTTTGCGTGGACGAAATTTAATTTAATTGTTTTCCAAAAAAATGGATGGTCAGTATATAGGCATCACGTAAACACTCGTAGTAATTATCATTTAGTAAATCTGCCTGGATCAGAATCAACGATTAGTCGTGATACGTAATCGTCAGAGGTAAAAAGTGATAAAAAGCGACTCGTCGAATCTTTTGAATCATATTCAGGTATATACAGCCGTGAATCACGTTGGCTCTATCATTAATCGCGTTTTTATGCACTTGATCGGTCGATTATTCCCAAATGTATACCGAACCAACGAGATCTCATCGGAATCAATGATTCAAATGAAAGTAGTGCTGGACTTTTGGAAAAAAAAAACTGATCAATTGATCTCCAATATTGTACTTACGTAAAATTTTGCTATTCAAGCACCGTCGGTATGGATAAACTTGGAAAAAAAAAAAAAAAAATCTTTGTAAAAGTTGATCGTGAGAGCAAAGAGATCATTATTGACCTATAAAATCGATCATTCGTTACAAATCGTTTTTCTCGGCGGCGGTACGCTGTACGGCTTAATAGCCATCGAAGCTTTTGTGGAACATATCGGTACACCTCTACTCCATCTCTTTTTCTGTGTGAATGGAGCGGAGAGTTTATTTTTTCTGAAAAAAAAAAAAAAAAAAAAAACCATTACGATGCCGGAAACTAAGAAAGAGAGTGCACACTAATTTGTAGGATACAAAAGACGTACACCTTTTCGTTTCCATTATACGCCTCTCCTTCTTCTCGATGGTAAAGTCAATGGGCAAGTGTATATACGACAGTTTCGTCCAATCGGCCGTACACATATATATATATTCCACAACATCATCCAACCGGAAAATGGATAATTATCTGCTCTCGTTACGCTTTGTGTATAGGTGCATTTCAAGACCAGAGGCACCAGCCGCCACCGCTTTGTAGCGGATCGTAGTTGTGTTTTTTCGTTCCTTTTTTCGTCCACGACCCTGCACCACACGGATTTTCCTCGTCACTCCGAGACGCTCAACAACGCTCCTTTTGTTTTCTCCCTTTTTCTTACCTACACGCGTATATATTATATAGGTATTTATCACCTTTTCATTCCACTTTACGGTTCGAGATTCGAGTCGAGACAAATTTCCCCTCCCCCCTACCAACTGTCTTTTCGCTGATCGATTCTCCTCGTAAGCTATGTAGCGTTACATCTCTCACGCGGACGTGCAAGCTATATTATATGTACGTTGTACGCTAATGTTTTTTTTTTTTTTTCCAAGTTGATTGTTACAAGCTTTTTTGACAGGTGTTCTATTGCTGTACTTGTCAACTTTTTTAGATACATATAACTTACATTTTGTTTCGTTCAGTTATTTGTTTGTTTTCTCGTTTGATCCTTGGTATCTTAGTTTATAAACAAACAAGAAAAAAATGTGTCCCATCGTGTACTTAAGTAGGTACAAAAAAATGTGTAAAAAAAGTTCCCTACTTGCTCCTCTCTAAAACCGTCATAGCGACCATATAATATATATGTATGAGTATACATGTAACATGGCTACTTCTTTATATTCCTTTTATCCTGTCGAAATACCCTTGCGCACATGCGCCTAAGGGGAAAAAGCAGAGAGCATATCGCACTTTTCCTTTGCTTCCAATACTTTGGTGTGTTAAGGCAGAAAAAAATTTTTTTTTTTAATAATTAATTTAGTGTTTTATTCAACAGTGTCCTGAAATTCGTTATCTTGTAAAAGTTTAAATGACGAACAATCGCAATTTGTCAAAGTCTTGGGTTTGTTAACAGCTTCATAAAAATCATCAGAATTACTTTATCTGGAGTATGATTTGTCCCCAATGAATAACTCGTTTTCAAGTTTTTGCTATTCGTGATAATCCTATATTAAATCGAAAAAAAAAATAAAAAATTATCCAACTCGTATTACACGAATTTGAAAAGGTTAAATTCTATTTCCATCGCCACGAGTGGAAGAATGTTTTTGAATCCTCGTCCAAGGGTGAATTAATTACGTCAGAAGGGAAAGAGCGAAATGCATTAAATTATTCCGCACTAAAAGCACACCAGCGAGCGATGCGCACCGTACTATTGATTGATACGATTCTCGAGTCTAACTCGATTAATCTTGTTTAATAATGACTTCCTGCGGCTAGAGCTGAGTTTATTTTTTCACGCTATCATCGGAAATTTCGCACCCGTTTATTTTTACCGTAGCTGGTAATTGTTTTATAGAAAAAAAAAAAGGAAAAAAACCCTTAAGCATCACTTTTATAAATTGAAAAAATCTCTGCGGTCTTAAGCAATACTTTAATTTTTTTAACATAAAATTTTATTCCTGTATTCTAAGACATACCTACATTGTCCATCGCCTTCGAGTATATTTTTGTGCAATATCATCAGATAAAAGGAAAACAAAGACGAGACGATGAAAACGGTAAACTACTGTAACAGACATGGATGATTAGAAAGTTGGAGGAGTTCAACAGAAGAAGAAAAAAAAAGAGAGATAAACGCTTAAATTTTCCACGTACTTTTATATTGGTCATTTTATAATTTTTACACCCAAAAATTGATTAAACAACGAAGCGTTGAGACAAGGTTTTGCCACTGTTATTTTATGACTTGATAATTTATTCAAAATTTATGTTGACGCGTATAAAAAATGAAAAATCACCTCGTTTCGCTAAAACGCTCCATATCGAACCTTATTTAATCCTCGTGGAAAGTAACGATGAGACAACGTTTCTCTACACGCTAGTCTAAATCTGTGGACATTTTTAAAAACGTGGACGCCCCGAGTCTTGTCCCCCCCTTTGGGACCTTTGGGATCACCAATAAATTTAACACATCAACTTGTGCACGGCACCGGGTATAAAAGAGTTTGGAGGAGCAGAACACGGTTGCATATCCATAGTTACGGGAAAAGCCAATAATATTTCTAGTACCGATCGATTTGTAATCCGAAAATAAGCGTCGAGTCGATGCATATGTATACACCGGACTTATCACGTGCAAGGGTTCCATTGACAATGACTACGATATGTATTATTATTTGATAAGAGGAACAGAAGGTGAAATAACAACTATACGCCTGATATCAACGATGATAACAGTATAGGTCTGAAGTGAGCGAAAAAAAAAAAAAAAAAAAAAAAAAAATCGGGCGCGAGAGACTGACGCGGTAGACGAGGAGAAGAACGCGCGGATGCAGGGGGTGTCGCGCGATAGAGCGAAGGGGAGCCAGACCGTAGACAAGTATATTTTACAGGTAGGTATAGCATATAGATGTAACAATCGGTACGGCGCGACGCACTAATGGACGTTTGAAATGATTAGCGAGAATTGACAATGGGAATTGCGAGCCGATAGGTATACCCATCGGGTACACATATATATATATAATATATATATATGTGTGTGTATACATACGAATTGAGATGGATCGCATGCGTATGTATGTATAAGGTCGGTATACCCACCGTGCGCCTACGATCCTGTCACCCGCGTCACCCCCTTGCCCCTCAACATATAACGAACCGGGAGTTCACTTATTCATACGTCGTCCCTCTCTCGCGCACTTTTGCCTCCGAGAAATCACATGCACGCATATGTATACACACACGCGCGCGCAAGAATTTTATGCCATCTTCCTCCTCTTCTGGTATCAACACCCTCGGGTCAAACAAAAAATCGGTATAAGTGATAGAATCGAATTTTCAATAAAACGATCTTTTACACAAACATATTTATCTAGATGCCATCATTCATAACTGTATTGAGCGAATAATTAATAAATAAATCCTTCTCCCAGTGCTCGTTCAACAATCATACATATACACCCATAGATTGAAGATGCTGATGCATGTTAATGGGAATTACTTAAGGTATTAGGATATGGTATCAAAAATGTAGTAGTGAAGATCGAAAAATAAGAAAAAAAAAAAAAAACTACATGACACGGACATGTTCAAAGATGAAATTACAAATATTAAACTAGGGATACAAATCGAGATGTATAACTAAATGAATTAAGATAGTGAGTTGTAATTGCGAAAAGCCATAAAAAACTAAAGGATGTTACGATGAATACCCAAAAGACACAAGACATGAAAAATAAAAGGTGGTTAAGAATATTATTTGACGTTGTTACTTGTGTAGTTGAATTATCATTTTCGTTGTAATTGTTTGTGTTATTATTATTATTATTGTCGTTGTTGTAGAGAGAAAATACACTTTTAAAATAAGTGGTGAAAACGAATAACGAATCCATCGTATATCCCTAAGGGTGTCGCCTGGCACCCCCCGATCGCATAACCGATCAAACTAATCGAAAGGTCAAGATTATGTAGACGTATGTATTGTAAAAGATGGGTAAAGTATGTGAAGCGAGAGAAACAGGCTCGGGTAAATAAAGCGTAAACCTGCAGTGAAAAAGACCGAGTCAATGTCCTTTTGCTCGCCGATTTCCAAACCAAACCGGGCGAATGCATCACCCTCATGGTCGCATGTATGGTTTTAACGTTACATCTGTGGATGATATAATACCTATGCATTTGCAAAACCGCGCAACCACCGAGGCAAGGGGGTGGGAGGAAGAGCCCAACCCCCGCCGGCGCGTGCCAGCCAACTGAAGACCAGCTGTGCACCCTGTTTTGCGTATACACCATATACCCGCGTGTTAGGGAAGCACGTGCGCCTGCGCTCGCGTGGACGACGGAGCGCATTACCCAAGCTATGGGTCCCCACTCTCCTGCCACGAGGAATCCCGTGCAACCACCCACCGAGCGATATTATAGGTGTACCTACCACACACCTATTTCCATCTTGGCTGATGCCGGTTGCTCCCGAGCCTCGTCTGTCACTCGGGAGCGCGCACCCGATCCAGCCGGACGCGTTGTTGACCCTTCCTGTACACCGGGAGCCCCATCGCGTTGACATCGTCCCACCGCGCGCTTTCACGCACGCATCGCGTAATAATATGCATAAAAAATTGTTGATATACATCGGTAAAGGGAACACCGGTGGCGTAAACGCAGATAATGCCGGTACAATGAGCGGCAGTAGAGGGGCGCAACCCCGACAAACCTAAGGGTTGACGCCGACCACAAAAAAAAAAAAAAAAAGAGGTGTGACGGCCACGCGTTCGCCGTGACCGAGGTGAGTTTAAACTGTCTCTCTGTATGTGTAGTCATACAATAATATATTATACCTACTGTCATTATGCCCATCATCGTCTCTCTTTGTACTAACATTTTTGTCTCCACCTTCGTTTTTTTTTTTTTTTTTTCTTTTTGCATGTACTCGGGTAATTACGCGGTTGCGTTTTCGGGAAAGGACGGGAGTTCGATGACTTCTGGGGGTTGCTGACCCGCGGGACTGCTGACACATACCGGTATTTCGCGCGGGAAGCTCGTTACGGCGACGAGCAATATTTATTATCTCGTTTCCTCTCTCTAGTTTGACACTAGAGTGTAACTACGAAACCGCAGTTGCTGTTCCTAGTTTACGCACTGCTAAGTAGCCGTTTACCCCCTTTTTTTTTCCTGTTTCTTCACAAGTTCCATTGGGTTGTTCGTCTATAAATAACATCGCTTTTGTTGTTACTGTTGAAAATGCTTCCTCCTCCTCTTCTTTTTTACTGGCAGAATGGCAGTTTGTTTTTCTCAATTACTTGCGCATTAAAGAGATTTCAAATGTTTGCTAAAATGGGATTAAAATTGCTTTTCAAGGCAAAACAGTAAGGACCATCGGCAGTGCAAGGTGTCAAAAATCAGGGGTTTTGGGTACTTGAGTCGTGAATGAACCATTGGAGACACGGGCCATCAGTATGAAGCGCTCACTCGTGACAATCTCATCATAAAGGAAGGAAGACGGCTGGAATGCGCCAACATTTTTTTTAGCTGCCCCGACAAAACGGTAATGTAAAAAGTTGCTTTTTTTGACACTTATTTATTTACTCATTTCATTCTTCTTATTATCAATAATTATTGGATGCGTAACTATTTTCATACTGGTCATTATTTCGAATCATGTTGCGTCTTATTTACTACATTTTTTTGTTTTTTTTTTAAATCATTGCAAAGTTATACACTTGTCTGACAAAACTATTTTACATTTCTCATCGCGTAGACTAACATCTGTGGAATAGGAGAAAGACCAGGAAAACCAGGATAAAAGTAGCACGACGATTTCTGTAGTGTGAACAACAATGCAAAAAGTGCTGGCACCTGCTGTACCTCGGCGAGTGAAAAAAAAATGTAATTTGCACTCATGAAAAAATGTTTGTTAATTATTTGGTTTTTTTTCTTACAATAAAAATAACGAGGATACTTATGTTGGTGTTTTAGTGTAGTCGTAGGTCTAGTTGAAATCTTTGTCAAATGTAATTAATTTTTCTTAATTTTAGACGACGCAATCTCAAATTTCCAGTCTGCCGCTTCACCGAAAAATTTCACGCTCTCGACGCTTTTGATTGTTGCTCTGAAAGCCTTGAATTAGATACCGGCTTTCGGGCAATAATCATAATCACATGAGAGCGAAATTCACCGGTACTATACGTGTGGCTTTGGTGCACATCTTAGCCACTCGATACACAACATTTTTGCTTGCATCGACGAAAAATATTACTCATCATGTATGAATATTTTGTACAAACACATATGCGCTTATGTTTTATAAAAAAACTCACTCCTCTTCGTTGTATTTTATTATATCTGTTTAATGTGCAGTATACGTATGTTAAAATTTTCTGTACCGTATACACGCGTCTCGTATATTTTTGTCAAGTTGAACGGAAATAACAAAACAGTCGACCAACTTGAGGGAAAAAATATAAAGCAAATGAATCTAATGATCATTTATTTTTCACTTTTGTACCTCTGGATCTCTTTTTTTTTGAATGTTGCAAGAGCCGGCGTATATATATACTCAGGTACACTGCACCGTGTATCGATGAACTTAACTAATTTGATGGAACCTCAAGTTTTTTTCCTTCTCTTGCGGATCATTGAGGGGTGAAGAAGAATGCGATATGACAGAAACAAGGGGAGGTTGCTCGGAAGCATTTCTGATCTTCCTTTTCCATTGAACGGACGGTAAAAGATTGTGCGGTGCTAATCGATGGAGCAGAGCAGAACAACATTTTTTATCTTTTTTTTTCCCGGTGACGTAGAAATCGATCATTTTTTGTTCCTGCACCATCATTTCGAATAAATTGTTATTCGCAAAAATATCAGAAACCCCCTGGTACAATATCCATACAACAGCTACTCGTAAAATTAAACAAATGGAGGTCGAATAATTTCATATGTGATTCTCTTCACCCTCAGAAAATTGTTTTTGTACAAAGGGTGGTTCGTTAAAAAAATTGCTTGAAAAACATTTTTCCAATGCTCAATACTTCCATTCTCTGTGTACGTAAAAAATCGCAAGAAATGAGATATTCCCGACACCCCCCTCTTACGCAAAAATAAATATTGGATTCGAACTTTGAAAAATCGGTTCTCCATCAACTTTTTTAAATTTGGTGAGGTAGTGAAAATTCAATATACATAATATATGAAACACATAATGTTATAATGCATGAAAAAAAGAAATAGTTTTTAATCGAAAGAAAATGAGTTACGTATTTCGCCTCTTTAAAATAACTTATTTTGCACAAATGCTATAAGATTAATAGCTTCATATTTTAGAGAAATCGTTAGGTTTTGAAATTACTTCAATGAACAAATATTGAATTTGTCTCAGTATATATTCTACAGCACTGAATTTCATTGCAATTTTTCAAATTCCTGTACAGAGTAGGAATAAAATTTTTGTCCAATTTGGTAAACCAAATTAAATTAAAATTCAAAAAAATAAGTTGTAAAAAATACTAAAGGGGGTATCTCACGTGGCTAAAAAATAAGACCAAAGTGTACATGACCGCGAAGACAATTTCGTACTCGGAGGGAAGAGGGAGAAAAGAGCAGCAAAAAGAGGGGTTGGTGGGGGGGGAGGGGGCAAAAAAAATGCCATGAGATCATTTTCGTACACTGTCTTTCAAATATCCCATTATAGCCGTGGTGGTCAAGGAGGGTCCGTATCGGAAGAGAAAATGAGGGACAGAAGAGGGTAAGTAAACGTAGAGAGAGGAGACAAGCGGGTATGAGCTCTTATAAGCCCACTGTACGGTATGTAAATATATTATCCACTTGCTTATCACGCGTGCCAAATTTAAAAGCTTTTCCGGGTACGCTCGCATGTTGGAAGTTGATTGGTGAGTATTAAACCCACCTCCTTCCGACCCTTTGTCAAATTTTCGGCCCAACGAGTATGATATCGAACACGTAAATACTTATCACATTCTATCCACATGCATGCCGACTATTAACACGTACTAGGTAAATATATAGTATACATACCTGTAGATATTTGTCAATCATTATTAGGGAGTCGTGCGCGTATTGCAAAAACTCGTTGGAATTTCAATCTATATTTCCAAGGCTTAGTTCTCTGGAGTAAGTATGTACTGTTTTAATACTGGCAAATTGTGTGAAGTGTATTTTCATTCTGAAAAATACATGCTCTCAAAAAATTAATATAAGATATGAACTGTTAAATTTACTGATTGTATACATACCTGCATCTATATTTATTATCGACTGTTTTTAATTTCTGTAAAGGAGTTCAAGCATATATCTAAGTCCCGTTTTATTGGTGTTTAAAAAATTGCTCGTTTCGGGCTACGTAAATATCGATATGAGCATCGAAAGCCACTTGGCACCTTTTACACTGTTGATGTATTTTTGAAAAAAATTAACATAACTGTAGTTAAAAAAAATGAGAATAAAAAGTGTATCGCTTCGTTCGTTAAACTGTAATGCATACCATTTCGTAATTTCATGTATAATATTACTAGATGTAAGAGCAAACAAAACCATCGTTGTGGCATCATATATTGTGCTAGTATTGAATAGTTAAGGACTGAAAAATAAAACTTTGTCGCTAAGCTGCGATATACTTTAGCGATTCGTATGAAAAGACAGTAAAAATGCCAGGGAAGAAAATTTCAGCGAAACATATACTTGAATTCACTTGAAACAAAGCGAGCGGATTTTACGCATTTTTCGTATAGAGACTATATATTATCAGTTGAGCATATTTAGCGACTTCGAAACATGTGATAAGATAAAATTCGTGTTCATGTCCTTCAAATATTAAGGACTGCCACGGTCACTAATGTATACACGTGAAAATCATTTTAGGGGCTGCTCTCCCACTCTCCTATATATTCTGCTCACTCTCGTATTTAATTTTTACATTCCACCGCTTCAAATCACACATGCCTATCTACAGGCTTGAACGAGTTATCAAAACAAACATTTTTATACGATTGACAAATCAGCCAAGCTTCGTAGGTAAATTTTATGTAATTGAACCCACAAACTAGATATAATAATTATATATTCATGTATAAAATTTGGTACGGAATGAATGACCAACTATTATAACGTGAAAAAGAAAAAAATGATTTCGTATGTTTATAGTTTTGGGATGTACCAAGGGAAAATAAACATACACTCGCGAGAGGTTTAAAACAAACTCGCGGGAAACCGACGATATATTCTCGCTCCATCTCCCATATGCTGGCTATAATGGGCTCCGAGCCCTTGTACACAACTTTGGATGAAAGAAGCTAATCTAATTTAATCTCCCACTCCTTGGGTTTATATCTCGATTTTCCCTGCCCGCGGGTGCGATCGTTGCGTCCGTTATACCGGCGTAATTAAATAAACAAAGTCAAAGGTGATGCAGGTGGATGTGAAAGAACGAGAGGAGACGATGTCGGGTGGGACTGGCAGGGGAAAGAACCTTCCCTCGGAGCGTTACAGGGGAGGGCGGGGGATATCGGTCTGACAGATTGACATTCAGTCGCGCGAGTCCACCTGAATATTTCATCTCGTTTCACCTGTCAGACCCGCCTGGCCCGAGACTGATCTAAACATAGCTCGCCTGACTGCGGAGTCTGACTGCTGCTCGCTGCCCTGACGAACTTTCGACCCCAAGTGACCCCGAGGATCAACGCACATGTCGTCGCCGTCGCCGATGCTCATGTCGACACCGTATACACACCGTATTATCATGATGTGTTATATATATATGTACATATATATATATTATGTGCAAGCGTGTAATCATTTTTTTTTTTTTTTTCCTCTAATTTGCAAAGTTATTTTGGTTTTATGCATATGAAAACCAAAGGACAACAAGTGAGAGTTTTCGCAACCAAAAATATGCGCTTGCAGTAATGAACCATCGTGTAGGTGCACAACTCAAACATCTAAATTGGCATCTTTGGGCGGTATCATCTCTGCGGTGGCTGTTTTTTTTTTGTTTTTTTTTTTGAGGAGTGGGGGGGGGCGATGAATCATTCGAAAACTTTATTCGGCCCGCCACTGTATGTACCCTTTACCTGTATCGCTCGCTTAATCCCTCCCTCTTAATCCGTTATCCGATTGGGCATTAATCACATCACGCGCGTACAGTTTAGAAGCTGTCCCTCCGGTCATTTGAAATATACAATTTACCCATTCATACGTATACGTGTGTATGTATAAAAGCTTTTTGCTGTTACGCGCTTTGAATATGGGAATTTCGGAAAATCAAATACCTTTTCAGTTTGAATTACAAATCAAAGGACTTTTTTTTTTCAATAATGAACAACAAAATTGTATCCATTACGCTATGAAGCTCGCTCGCGGTCATTACTTTCTTTAGAGCACCATGAATTTTCTTCTCATCAAAGATTAGACTAACCGAAAAGAAAAAAAAAAAAAAAGTGCATTATTTAAAAAAAAAATAATAATAATCATGCAATGAAATTAGTTTATTATTTATATAAAGTTTTTATACAATTTCTGTAACTTTTCGTAGAACTAGTATAATCTTCGCCCACTTTTCTAGCATGTAGAGCCGCGACCGCTTAACTTAATCGGGAAAAAACATTCTTACATGCACTTGATGGGTATTAGATGGTTTCAACTGTTTCAAGCAGCAAGCTACGTAAGTAATGGTTGGCAAAGGCAAATAGGTATTCTAAATAAGGCTCCTGCGTGCATAGTATGACAGAAATTGTTTGTTACATAAAATTAAAACGTTAAGGTTTTCCATAAGTACACAACAACCACTGCACTCTTTAGGTATGTTCCGCAATCGCCGCTAGCCATAATAGTTATACATATGTGAGCGCGCGGTGGCTCGGTCGGCTGGGCCCTGGATTGGCACGCGGGAGACCGTGGTTCGATGCCCGGCCAGTGCGACTTTTCAGGCAAGTACCTCTGTTATTTTTCGTATGTGCTTTTTCACCACGCAATGCTCCTCGAGGAGGGTTTAGGCGACCTTCTCGCAGCAAAATTGCCTAATTTCCCCCTACCCCCCCTCCCAGTAATGGGAGGCCTCCCATCCCTTTCATAAGTGCTAAGTGCCCATAGTAGTGCCCTTATTAAAAGGAGCCGGATGTAGAGCACTATAATATATAAAAAAAAAAAAAAAAGTTATACATATGTACATACGTCATACGACCTACGACGTGACAACGTTGCGTATGGTTGGGAGCGCTACTGTCGATTTACCATGGTAAATCCTCGAGGAACGTTGGTACCTATATAGGTATAGGACCTATTTCAAATGACGCGACACTTGGGTGTCACGCGACTCATTAGTATTGGTTTTAATAGGACTGCGTGACACTGTCGCGTCATTTGGAATGCTCTAATAGTATAACACAGGGTGTATTCTGCAATCGCCGCCAGTCATGGTTCCATGTTTATGTACGACACGACCTGACTGTTGTTTATTAAACAACTGTTGTTACGTTGCGTATGGTTGGGGGCGCTAATATATCCATTCACTGGTGATATGTGATGTGTTTCGCAATCTCACCATCAGTATAGAATAACAGACGACGTTGGTCAATATTTATACATTTGCTCCTTTTCGTGCCGTATTAAAAAAACTAATATACAATATAGGTAATTATAGTGTAACTATATTGTGTATAGGTAACTATTGTGTTTGTTTCAACTTGGCGTGTTGGTCTGTGGTGACGTTTATTTGGTTATTCATATAATATATATATATATAAGAATAACTTAGCCAAGTGTGATTATAAGTACATTTTCAATAAATAGTAATGTTTCGGAGAATTCCAAAATATCAAATCCTATTCATCTCAGCAATCAGTGTGGTTGGCAGTATTTACACCTGGAAGCCAGAGTTTGATAAACTTGCAAGAGAACGACATCAGCTACTCGATAGTACTGAAAAAAAACTTTGATCAATTGAATTAGGCAGCCGATGGCTATGGATTAATATGTATTTAAAAATAACGACATTAAAAGAATTGTTTATTATAAGACCCAAGTTATTTGCTTCATGTATAACCTACTACTTGTTGGATTTTGTGTTGTCAAGTTCTTATGTAATATTAACATTCACAAATACTTTCGCTTTTGAACTAAATGTGTATCGTTATTCTTTGTTTTTGAAGTCACCTTTGAATTGACGAAAAAAAAAATTTTATTTTTTTTCCATAAGCTCGGAAAAAAAAGTTTGATGAAATTCATAATGACATGTCAAACTTAAGATCAAATAAGTACAGTTTTCATAAATATTTTGCGATTTTTATTTTCGTTATCTCTAGTAGCTGTGATAATTGAGTTTTTCAGCACAATTCATCACATTCAGTTCTTGGAATGGTTGAGCATTCGGTGTGTTTCAAACCAAAGCTGTAAGCTGGCACACACTCTTTTATCTTTGGAAAATACGCTGCAGGTCCAGGACCGATGCAAGGAGTTTTAGTTTTTGGTCTACCGATTAAGTTAAATGCTGGTGAGGTAGGCTTGATCAATGAAATGTCTCCAGGATCCCTTATCGGCGGGTTAAACTCGCACTTTCGGTCTTTTCCTTTCAACCCACTAGAGAAAGATTCAAGTTGTTCATGTACTTGTTAATTTTTCTTTCTGGGAGTAAAGTGAAGTAATAATCGTAAAAACGACTCTAAATATAATTACAATGGAAAAGATGGTCCTGGCGGATATTTTGGAGGATCATAGGGACCTGACAATGGAGGTGGGCATCTAGTTTTTGGTTTGCCTACTATCGTGTAAGCTGGGGCTGTGAAATCAGGTAGCGTATACTTGGGACCAGGGCTACAGCTTTTCACTGAAATTACCGTTAATATGGTAAAATAAATATTTCAAAAGTTGTTTGCAATTTTTTACATTTTTTTTTTTTCACTTGATGACAAGTGCAATGAATTTTAAATTAGCTCATACCTTCTTTGTAAACGGCGCGCGGAATAGAGTAACCAGGTATTTTTGGCAGCTTGGGAAAATATTTATTTGGTCCAGGACCTACGCAGGGTACCTTTATTTTTTGTATTTTTCCAATCGTGTATGCAGGATATCTAGGCTTTGAATGACAGTGAAGATCGTATCCTACTACCGGCCGTAAATTGTACTTTGGACCGGGGCCTTAAGAAAAAAGTAAAGATTCACACGTAAATCACATAACTATGCCCACAAAATAAGATATAACCTGTAATAATTGGCTTACTTTTTGTACCACATGATAACGTCTTATTCTTTGGTTTTTTATCGCCTTCTGCAGTAATTTTTTTGGACGGCATTGTTGGTTTTTAATTTTTTTTCTTAGTTACTTTATTGAAAATAATTTACTGTGAATTTTGAGGGAATTTCGAAAACTAAGCCAAACAGAACTAGAATGAATTTTGTTACTTCATGTTTATTTATTTAACTGACAAGTAACAAATGAAAATCTGACGAATGTGCATCTGTCAAGGGTTAATGTGAGAGTACAAATTTCATCGCGTGAATAAATTACTTAAAAGTATAAGGAATAACTGATAAAAATCTTTTGACAAATTTTTTCATTAACATAATATTTTTATTAATTTCTTAAATACATCAATCATCATTCTCTAGAAGCCCTACAGTCGTGCATTCACTATACTTGACTCCGAAAGAGTATATGGGTTGTCGCTTTTTTATTAAATTCAAATTGTAACTGTACTGAGGTCCTGGAGATTTTTTAGCGAGGTCAAACAAATTATGTCGAAATTTCATTGAGTATGCCGGATTTTGCCGCTTATAAGTGGCTAGTTTGATGCTGTACGCTGCTGGACCAGGACCAAGATTTTCTTGTCTTTGTTTATGTTTGAAGGCCCTAAAAAGAAAAAATTATAATGACGATAGTTGTACCGCAGTTGCTTTAAAGTTTCAGCATAATTAATTACATTGAGTATGCTCCTTCAGCGCGAATGTCTGGGATTTCGGGTCCGATGCAAGTTGGCAGCATATAAATCGGTCCTGGTCCATCTTTGTAGGGAATTTTATGATGTCTAAAGCGAATCGTGTAAGCAGCTGCTCTGCGCTGATGATTGACAAGAGGACCTTTTTCGGGAGCGTAAGCACCAGGACCTGGCACTTTATCGTGAACTGTGGGGGGTTTTTTTTTTTACATTATTACTTTGACTTGGAATAAAGTTTTTTGAGATCGCTTTTAATCCAGCTTACATCTCTTATAGTATTTAGATGCTATGGTATATGCAGGTGATGATTCTAAGCCATGATGCGTCATTTTGCCGGTTACCGGATAAGGTCCTGGTCCTGTGAGGGCAATTTTTTTTTTGCCTCGAAATTTAAGGGAATAAGCTGGATATCTTCGTTTTGATGGATCATGGTCATCGAATCCCGTTAGTGTTTTGAGCATGTACTTGGGCCCCGGTCCTTATCAATGTATCAGATAGCAAGTTTGATTATCAAGGTTTTAAAAGTTAACAAGGTTATTTTTCTAAACGTATGTCAAGCATACCTCGATTTTTACAGCTGTTTGATTTGGATTTGTTGCTTTTTTCATAGTCCATTTTACAAAAATATTTGAAAAATTTATAACACCTCTAAAATTTATGTTCACAAAAAAAATCTTGCGTTTATTGAAAATTTGGTTAGATAGAAATCACAGAAAAAAAAAGAAAAACCAATTGTAACAGATTTCATTCTTATAATTTTTCAAAAAAATTGAATGCTCATCCAACAGTGTTTATGTTTTTTCCAAGTATAGTTATTCAGTGTATTCCGGATTTTCGTCATCGTCATCGTCATCGTCATCGTCATCATCATCGTCTTTGTCTTCCTCTTCCTCCTCCCCTGACCCCTGTTTTTCAACCATCAATGATTTTAATTTAATAATTAAGTCATCGCGAACGTGTTGTGTAGACTGTTGATCTTCTTTGGTGTTTTGATCAAGATCTATCTTCTCATCTACTACAAGATACAATTATTTTATAAATTACAACGTATTTTTCACTCAAAAAGTTACAAACGATTTCTGTATACTTACTATGTTTGTTCATGTATCTGACAAAAGTTCTCCTCTTTCTTTCGGGCAGTGTTTTAAGCATTTTTTGTATTTCAGGGTCCAATTTCAGCTGTTCCTGTTCATTCACTTGTGGCACAACTAGTTCAGCTTCTTTTCCACACTTTGGGCAGACATTCCTTTCCTTTGCACAAGCCCTACAGATAGTATGATAGGCATGTTTGACAGTTTTTTGCTCACAATAGTTGCACTTTCCAGGTGCCTTTGGTTGCTTATATTTTTTATACTTGATTTTCCATTCGATGATCTGTTTGCATCTCTGGCACACATTGGTTACTTGTAAATTATTAATTATCTTTGTCTTGTTTGATGTATCATGCAGACTATTTTTAAATGCAAACTGATTCTGGTACTTCTGCGGTCGTGAACGATGAGCATTACCTTTTTGTGTGCTCATAATATTTTCAATAAAATAAAAACCTTCAAACGTTGAATTGTACCTCTCGATGATTATATTTTCTTTTCCAAAGACGAAAGAATAAATGTAAGTGACTGTGTACACACCTGATGTCGTATATATATATATACGGGTAATAATGTCCACTACCTGGAAGATTTTATTTTTTATCACTAATTAAAATTGTTAAACAATAAAATCGTACTGGTTTTGACATACGCAGGTACAAATACTTTGTTTGGGGTTACGTTAGCATGCACGTTAGTGTAGCTTTCGCATTTTCTCAACTCTCAAAACTTGTTGTGAGATCGATCAATCGGAAAATCGATTTTTACAACAACATCAGTTTTTTGTGCATTGATTTAAATTCGAATCTAATCAAGAGCAGAGTCTTTTTGTTTAATAATAATTTAAGTATACATTTCAAGTGAATTTCTATTTGTTGTCACTACCATTTGTTTATTGGGAAATGTAATTAATTTAGTCATACTGCTTGATTATTTTTAAAAGAAAATAATTCCTGATTTTGTTTAACTTGTAAGATTTTTATAAAATGTATTTTCGTAATCAAAAAATATTTAAAAGATTTCTTTTTTTTTATCAATTCGTCAGAAATAGATCTTTCACACCAACCCAAATAATCGAAAATCGAATTTTATGCCTTCGATTCGATTCAGGAATAATCAGGAATATCCATATTAAGGACGACAACGACAAAGCGCTGGCATCGATCACGTGACCCTCTCCTGCAGTCCTCACCGAAACGTACTTTTCAAATGTTGTCGCTTTAAGTCTGTTACAGGTACTATGATGTCTATGATGAGCGCTAAAACAGAAAAGTATTTGTTTTAAAATTGTGCAGTAATAAAAACAACAACAATATTAATGAGTATAAGTACTGAAGCAGCATCGTGACACAAATCAAGGCAAGGACATTATCATCAAGAGATCAAGGAAAAGGTGAAGATACAAAGGGTAATTGTAATGTGTGTTTATCAGTCGGCAGCCAGCAGTCAAACACACTCTGCACGTTAGTTTTTCGAATAGGACGCAACGACATTATAAGGATGAAGTCGAAGGACGTCGATGGTGAGTCACTCTTTCCTTGACTTATCAATTTTTCCATTGAAAAAAAATATTTTTCCTGTTATGCAAATGCACCTGCTCGTAACATCGAGTAAGTAATGAGTAAAATTTGTATTTACGGGTACCCATTACTATAGTTTATGTACGTTATGCATACATTCGGTGAGAATTCGTATCCCTTTGGAAATCATTTTATTTAAATAAGATTAAATTGTTAAAAGTTATGAAATGAGATAAAAATATAGTTTAATACAATTTTATAACAATTTTTGATGAGCAGAAAAAGATGTGAAGCGGTCAGCAGAAGAAATGGACGAGATCAGACAGAGGACATTGGCTTACGAATATTTGTGTCATTTGGAAGAAGCTAAAAAGTTGGTGAATTTTTTTTTTTTAATTTTAACACAGTATATACTGTTCTCCATTTTTTTACGAAAATAATTTTTTTAGATGGATGGAAGCAACTTTAAGGGAGCAATTACCTTCTACCACAGAATTGGAGGAAAATTTAAGAAACGGGGTGTTTTTAGCAAAACTTGGCCACTTTATGGCTCCCGAAATTTTGCCTCTCAATAAAATATATGATATCGATCAAAAGAGGTATGCAGTTGCTGGATTGCAGTTTCGTCACACGGATAATATTAATTTTTTTTTAAAGTGTCTGAAATCCATGCAATTGCCTTATGTAAGTCTCTCATTTGTAAATGTTTTATGATAATGACCATCATTTAATGTTTTTACTGACACTAGAAAATTATTTTTTTACCAGACATTTCAACCCGAAACCACTGATATTTATGATAAGAAAAACATGCCTCGTTTAATTTATTGTATTCATGCCTTAAGTACTCACTTGTTTAAATTGGGAAGAGCAACGCAAATTCAAGATCTTTATGGAAAAGTTAACTTTACTGGTATGACCGAGTAGGATTTTGTTATTTGAAATATTTTTCAAATATTATTACAAGAATGGTTTCATTGTATAACACATTTTTTTGTCACAGATGAGGAAATAGATACCGTCAGCAGAGAGTTACAAAAATTAGGCGTAAAAATGCCTGCTTTTCAAAAAATTGGTGGAATTCTAACAAATTGTATGGAAGGCGATATCGCTGCATTACACGCGGCAGTTATAACAATCAATCAATCTTTGATACACCAAAATAAAAAAACCATTTTTTCTCTACTTCAAAACCCTGCGGCTCAATTACAAAATGTGAATCCCGACTATGTCGACTTCTACTTCAACATTTTAATTATTGCGAAAGAGAAAAAAGCCGAAGCTGCACTGAACCGAGTAAACAATAATGATAATTTAAGTATTTATTTGATCATCTTTTTTAATAATATTGTGAAATAAATTTCTAGTCTTTGAATGACAGTTATGTACCAGACGCCTATGATGAACTTTTAACCCAAGCAGAAATTCAAGGGCACATTAATAACATCAACAGTAAATACGCAATAATTTTATTCAAGGATTTTATTTACTGGCTAAAATTTTTATTTTATTTTCAGTACAATGTGCCTTGGATGTTTTAGACGATTGCATTAGGCAAGATAAAAAAAATATTTCATCAGTTTTAAAAAGGCCGGATTTGCAGCTGCAGCATGTCATTGAAAAAAATGATGACTTATACACAAAACATTTAAAGACATTAATAGATGGTATTGATTGGCAACATCGACTCTTAGAAGAAAGTTCGCGTTGGCAAAAGAAAGTACAGGAAATTATTATTTCTGCCAATGATGTTGCTGATGAATTAAACCAACGTAAATTTATATGAGTTGTAAAGTATCAATAAACAATTAGAGATTTTAATTGAAATAAATTGTATACGCAGGCAAGGAAATTGTAAGACATCTCAATCACGTTTTGGAAAGTGGGTCGGAAAAGGATTTTTATAGAGTTTTAACAAATCCAAAATTAAAAATCTCTAATATGGTCGACGAGTTTGCAATTCCACTTTATTACGAAGAAATGAACATAGATCATTCGGAATCCCAAGTAAATATTTACATATTTTTAAATATTCTAAAAAAAAACACTAAAACTTTCAATATTCTTAGATGGATTTGCTTTATGACGATATAGTAGTCAGCATCCGCGTGTTGACTGCAATTGCTAACGTTACCAAAGCCGTTGATACAAATAATCCCGATTTGGTTTATAGATCTTTGAATTGTTCAGATGTACACATTAATGTAGGTATTTTAACTCCGCCAATGTAATATTTCACGCGTAAAAGTTACAGGAATTGTTTACTCTAGGGTCTTGAAGAAAACAATAAAGTGAAATATTTAAGAGGGCTACTGACCATTCGTAATGAAAAAAAAATTAAGAAGGAAAAATGCCAATTATTGACATACAGCGATATACAAGACTGCATCGATTTTGTTAATGAACAATGTGCAGAAGATAACAAAGGTAAAATTATAAAATACCCAATTCAATGTAAGGTCGGACATTTTTTAACGATGCGCAAAATAAACAAAACTTTTCATTTTACTATAGCGGTTGATATTTTACAAAGATTAAACAAAGCTGTACAATTCAATAATAAAGTTGAAATGTTGCAAGCTTTAGAAGAAATTAATGTGAAATCAGATAAGTCCACGTCCTTAATGGATTCCTCCTTGTATATGAAATTGTTTAGACAATGCTTGATCGATAAACACTCGGATGGATCTGAGTTGTGGTTGGAAGATGTTGAAGATATTGTAAAAACAGTGTTATTAGAAAAATCGCATATCGAACGGAGTATGAATCAAATTACTACTTTTTTATTTTTATTGGTTGTACTAAACTATACAGTATAAAATATTTTTGTTCTTTTCAGTGTGTTCCATACTTCACTACGTCAATGCGAGTATTGAAAAAAATGATGTATCCCTGATGATTAAGGCTTTAAAATTGGAAGATGTACAACTACCTGAGAAGCATAGTATCGCATACTTTGAATTTTTAAGGAATTTGAGAGCAGAAAAGGTATGTGTGCTTTTTGTTGTTTTTACTTTTAATCATGAACCAATTCAAGCTTCATTAGTCACCAAAATGTGGTCCACAGCAAAAGAAATTTTCATCTCCATTTGTAAAGTATACAACCTCATTGGGCAACACTGCGTTTTTAGATATCGAAAAATCTTTGTACACATGGGATACTCCAAAGGATACGGGTGAAACGTACTTCATTACTAAAGAAGATCTAGAGGTAGTTTAAAATGATTTCAGGGTATGATAAAAATTGATTTTTATGTGAAAAATAAAAATAAAAATTTTGTTATTTTCATAGCAGGTGATATTAAAAGACGTGACGAAAAACAACTGCGATAGCAAAATATTCAGGGAAAAAGAATTGACGAATACAATCATACTTCTGCAAGCTTACATACGGGGCTATCTTGTTCGTAAAAGATGTGCAGAATATGTAGGAAAAATTATAAAGATCCAAGCTTGGTGGCGTGGAGTTTTACAAAGACAAATTTTTTCCAAATGGCTAACAAATGGCCAAGTACCGAGAAGTGGAAAAAACAATGAGAAAACTCTTAATTTTATGGATTATTACGCGGCGCACGTATGTTATAAAAAATTTTTTTTTTTCTGACTATGTTTAATGCAAAATGCTTTGACATGGTAAAAAAAAATTAAAAGAAAATAATTTCAGGAAAGTAAAATTATTAAAATTCAAGCTTTATGGCGCGGACGTTTGACCAGACAAGCTTTTCACTCGCTTTTGCGCCTAGACAAGCCTCCATTCTCCATAGTCAGGCACTTTGCTAGTATTTTAAATTTTACTGCCCAAGATTACGATAAAGATCTACAGCTGCAGGTATGCAAACAATTAAAACTTTCGATTCCTTATACTGAACCCTTGAAAAAAATTTTTTTAGCAATTAAAAAACGAAGTGGTAAAACTTATCAAGCACAATCAAAACCTTGCACAACAATTGGATGACATGGACATAAAAATAGGCTTGGTCATTCAAAATCGAATAGCCTTGCAGGTATATCGCAAAATTCTGTTGTACAAAAATGTAACAATATTGTTATACTAATACGTGTAAAATTAATTGCGCGAAGGATTTGGTTGCACACGGAAAAAATTTGGAGAATTTAACAAAGGACAAGCACGTTTTATTGAAAGAAAATAAAAATGTTTCATCTGATGCGCATTGCTCTCTGAAAGGCCTGAAATCATTGACGAAAGAAGGTCGCAGGATGCTCGAAGGCTATCAGCATTTGTTCTATGCTCTTCAAACGAATCCTGCATACTTGTCAAAGCTCCTTTTTCTTTTGCCGCACAGTAAACTAAACAAATTTTTGCACGATATGATTTTGAAACTGTTCAATTACGGCTCTAATTCGCGAGAGGAGTATTTATTATTGAAACTTTTGGGAACTGCCTTACAAGAAGAGATAAGGTAGCTCGATTTTCGAATAATATTTAAATATCAAGTATGTGAATTTGCATGTAAAAATTTCTATTTTAAAGGTGTAAATTTCAAAAACCAATGGATGTTGTGAGCGGAAATCCTTTGGTTTTAAAGATGGCAGTAGCTTACGCGAGGCAATTACATGGCCAACGATCTTTGAGGGATATTCTTGGACCAATAATTAATAAGATTCTTGCTGATAAAACGATCATGATAGAAACGAATCCCGTGGACATTTACAAGTCGTGGAGAAATCAACTTGAAATGGAGACTGGTGAAACCTCGTAAGTTTAGAAAAGTAATAAAAATATACCACAAATCTGTAAATCTATACTAGTGACGTTTTCAAAATTTTAGAGATCTACCGTACAACGTTACTTCGGAAAAAGCACTGCAATACGACGCGGTGAGAAAAAGATTGGACAACGGAATGAGATTACTTCAGAAGACCGTTTTGGATTTACTGAATAGAATTATCACGTCTCGAGATTTAATTCCGTATGGCATGCTGTACATGGCTAAAGTATTGAACCACACTCTGACTGAAACGTTTCCAGGTACTCCTGAGAAGGACATATTGAAGGTTGTTGGCGATTTCATTTATTATCACTATATCAATGCTGCCATTGTTGCACCCGATGCATACGAGATTGTGACTCTAACAGTCGATAGATCACTTTCCAATGACCAGAGAAGAAATTTGGCTAGTATTGCAAAGATTTTGCAATTCGCTGCGTCGAAGAAAGGAGTAAGTACAGAGTCGAGATTTTTTTTTTTACAAACGTATTTTAATTAATTCAATTTTTTTTTTCAACACTTAGTTTGGTGAGGAAGCGAAACATCTTGTGTGTTTGAATCCATTTATTGTTGAATGTCATGAAAAATTCAAAAAATTCTTCCGACATTGCTGTCGTATCCAAGAACTTGACGAGCGCTTTAGTATGCACGAATACACGGAAGTTACCTTGATCCACAAGCCAGAGATTGCAATATCTCTTCAAGATATTTGCGATACTCACTGTCTGCTGCTTGATTACGAAGATCAGATAGCTCCGGATCGAGATGATCCTATTCATGAATTACTAGAGGATTTGGGCAATGCTCCGAGTGTAGCATCGTTAATTGGATTAAGTTAATAAATACATTTTGTATGTACTTAAAACTTAAAGTGTATTTCCAGCATTAATGTTTAAATTTTTTTAGACGAGACTGATGCGAATGAAACGAATGTCGCTCGAATAGCCAAAAAAGAAGTCTACCTTGTTTTAACGAATAAATTTGAGGTGCCTGACAGTGACGATACTAATTACAGCAGATTATTTATCAAGACGAAAGAACTGCTTGTGTCAATCATGGAATTTTTAAGAGGTGAAACTCTGGTCGAAGCATTAGAAACTGAAACGCTGGAATGCCTCGAAAATGCTTACGCCAAGAAAAATATGAATTTTGCTTTCAAAACGCTAGATTGCAACAAGTAAGTTTTTATTTTTATTTTTTTTTGCGCCTTTTTTTATACATACCATGTTTATTTCGTCAGCCTATCATTGAGCGATTGCAAACGTCAGCTCAACACATATCTGAACAAATTGCAATTGAGCGGACTTGTTGCTCGAGAAGACGGCTATCAAACGATCGTAACCGCGGTAGCCAGAGATTTATGCAATAAAAGCCACTACAGGGTTTTGAGAAGCAAAGAATTGAAGATGCTTCGTAGCACAAAGCAACGTTTGGTGGAAAAAGAGCATTATTACAGAGAACAAGTAAAATATTACAGCGAGTACATCAGGAGATGCTTGCAAAATCTCAATGCTGGAAAAGGGTATTTGTTGAAATCATACCGCAGCATGATTATTTAATGGTAGTTTTCGTATCTGGTGGCACCTGTCGCCAGGGCAAGCACCAGGCCTTGTGTTTGTCCTGGTTGGATGCGTACCAGGTGCGAATCCTGTTTTTCTTACCAAGGGCACACCCAACTTTAAAAAATGCCCGAGGTAAGAAAACAATTTTTTTTTCTAATGACATAGTTTTTATTTATTTTTTAGAACAATGCGTGCACTAAAGAATAGGGAAAAAAATGGTCACATGAAACTCAAGTCCAAGAATACTCTCAAGTATTCAGCTGCAAAACTTCAAGAAAAGGGCATTCTGCTCGAAATAGCAGGTTTGCCGCAGTCACAGTTCAAAAACGTAATATTCGAAATAACGCCTACGGGCAACGACGGAGTATTTACGGTGCGAGGTAAATTTATGGGCGTGGAGATGGAAAAAATTGAGGTTGATGTTACAAATTTGCTTACACTGCAATACGAGGGCTCGTCCATCATGAATATGTTTGGTAAAGCGAAGATCAATGTTAATTTATTGCTGTATTTACTTAACTGTAAATATTATGGTAAAAAATAGTATCACGAATCAATTGTCAAAGATGTGGAAAATCAGTTAACTTTTGTTATGTATTTTATTTGCTTTCTCATAATCAAATGTATTCGCACTATTTTAATTTTCTGGTCAAAGAAAATACCCTAATTATTGTATCAAATTTTTAAAAGGAAGTAGATCTAAGTTTTAAATGTAAGTGATTTGTCGATTGTGAAAGTTGAAAAAATTTGTAAAATCAATTATACGATATGGCGTTTCATTGATAAGTTTTCATGCGATATTTATTCTAGTTGTGTATGTGTATATCATAATTTTATATATTTTTATACATTCTTTTAAAATAAAAATTTTTACATCCATAATCTTGAAGTTTTCCGAAAGTTTCCCTCCAAGTAATATGTGTCACAAAATAATACAAAGGTTTTTATCCACTACGTATATTACTTTCTGAAATGTCTGCGCGACAGTACAGCAAATTGTTTACTTATATTATACAAAAAGTGGATTTTCACAAATATTGTTTTGAAGTTTAAAATTTTTTACATTATTTTGCTGCTCGCTTCAGCAACATACACAATAAAAAATACAATACATTTTATTTAAAAAATCACCTTACTTTGGATTTCAGTATTGGCAAATGACCCAAATGTTCACAATATTGATGATTTTTTGGATGATGTATTTTAAGCCAAGTCTAAAAATCAATGGTGGATCTGAAGTATTCGACAAGTAAAGGAGTGTTCGAAAGTTTATAGCGAATAGGAAAAATATAGGGGAATATTTGTTATGTCCTTGAGAAGCCGAAGTTTTTCCTTTAAAATTTCTAAAAAGCTTTGTTACCTATGTATTCATCAAGTTTTCTTAAAACGCTTTATGTACAAATTTCTACAATGAGATCCTTAAAAACAATTTTGTTTTAAGGAAACGACAAAATTTTTTCTGTATTTTTCGTTTTAAAGAAAGATATCGTTTCAGGAGCTTTATCATGTTCATTAAAATATATCTATAAAATTAACTGTTTTGATCGCTGTGCTATTGTTCTTCTGCAAGTCTTCTCCTCATCTGAAAATGGTATTCGGGTAAAGAAAAGTGACTATTTTTATAGACCTTTGGTTAATGATTTCAAAACCACTTAAGCGTTAGTTTTTTGCTTATAATTTTTTCCAAAATATTCGCAAATTATCGCTCCGAACCTCCCGATTTGCTGTTGTGAAAAATTTCTTATTACATGCAAAAGAAATTATGTCGTAAAAAATTATTCAACTTTTGTAATACTTACACAATGAAAAAAAATATATNACATGTAATTGTATAACTTTTTTTCCCTTGAAAAAAAATTTAAATACCGAAAAATCGGTTGGATTAAAAAAAAAAAAGAAGGAAACGTCAAAGATTACCGAACCGGTAACCTTTAATAATTTACTGGTGGATCCCGAGTTACCGAACAATGTGTATATTTATAAAGGTACTTATCGATTGCGGCTCGTCCGGTTTTAATTTACTATAATACAAAGGAAAAGCCCGCGCAGCTAAACAAGACGATTATTGACTCTATTATCGTGCCACCGCAGCTGCTTATTATTATTATTATTATTATTATTATTATTATTATTGTTATTATTTTAAGTTTTTTTTGTATTTTTGTTACCCTCGTACCATCATGTATTTAATCTACAATGTTGCATCATCCATAATGTTTCATTGAGCGTTTGAACTTGGTGAAGATTGAACGAAATTTCGGTTTTTCCGAATGCGACTGCCTCGTCAGAAATACCTCCTGGCCGGCAGAGGTGGTCATGACTCCTCGCCATTTATTTCTGTTGGGAAAAAAAAAAAAAAAAAAAAAAAAAATAAAAATAAAAACGAAAAATATTATTCCAATAAAATATCAGTAGATTGTCTCTTGAAAAACAAAATAGCGATAGTCAATGAGTCGTAAAAAATGACGCTCTGCGTTCGATGATTAGTCCAATACCGTAATATTAATTACTGTTATCGATGGTTAAGAACATTGGAAAACTGACGATATTTGGACTGCAGCTCAGGCATCTGTGCTAGGGCTTCTTCCATTATATTTCTAAGTTTTGCTAAATCTGGCAGTTTTTCGCATGATTCGATGTTTAAAAGCTCTGTAAAGTACTGTTCCCAAACGGCTTTTTTGGCATATCTTGGAGATGAAAATATAGAAATTTAAAAAATTTGTACACCGGTTTATTTACAATGAAAACTTCAATGAATTAAGCTTACGCCATATTTACCTGGGCAGTTTAGAATTGATGTACCACTTGTCTCCGCTCATCGAAACTCTCATGTAGTTTCCAAACAGAAGACAATGACTAGAGGCAGCTAGACAATACAAGTCAGTTTGATAAGTCCAAGGTTTTCCAGTCTGCATTTCAATACAGGTGAAATCTTCTGTTTTTATAATTTGTGTGAATTTTGTATCCTTTGGAAATAAACTCATATCTATACTGCAACCAAAGTCTATCAACTGAATCGTCGGTCTAACATCTTCGGAAGGCCTGAAAAATTCATGGCAAACAATAATAAAATAATATCCACAGAATTGAGATTACATCCCATGTAAAAGACGAGAGGAATACGTTACATGTGCATCAATAAAAAGTTGTCAGGCTTAATATCAGCGTGAATAATTTGATGTTTGTGCAGGTACTCGACAATTTGCAGCATCTCAATCGTGAAAAATATAGCAAGCGGCTCAACGAGAGGCTTACCCGTCGAGATTTTTATTTTGTTTGTCACCTCAAGCAACGTGCCGTATTTGGAAAATTCCGATACTAATACACTTGCATTATCAGCTATATAGGCAGTCTGAACGTCCATGAAACCCCTTAGCTAAAATAAAAATTTGGCGTTCGTAAATACTAATATGTAGTTTGTCGCGACGAAAAAAAGAAATTTACAAACCATGTGCGGATTAGTTAGTCTATTTTTTATCTCCCTAGTAATGTAGTACTCCCAAACCCAAGCAGGCTTCTGTGTTTTTAGTGCAATAACTTTTTGGCATTTTAAATCCGTACCTTTATATACGGTCCCGTATGTTCCTTTTCCAAGGCACTTATCCAAATCGTACATATCATTTCCTGACAACGAAAAATTACTCACGAGCATGAAAAATATAATTGTACAAAATATCAAAAACTAATTTAAATTCACTCACCAAGATTGATAGTACTAGAAGGCACAAATTTGACAAGATTGCCTGAAATCTTGACATAGCCATCCTGGTGGTGAGACTGAGGAAACTTGATGCTTCTCAGGAGCCCGGCAATAATAGTCTTGTCGAAAGGATTGATATCACCTTTAGGCAGTTCAAACGGCGGTTCTTCCTGCTTTGGCTCCTCTTCTTCCTCGGCCTGATCCATCGGCTCGTGGTACTCGCAGTCCATCGATGCATCCGTCTCTTGTTTCGCTTCTGTATCGTCGAGTGAAGGTAACGGAGGCTTTTCAGGGGGACTTGTTAAAGTCCCATTAAATTTGATGGACTTTCTTAGATCGCAGTTCGTCTTGATGTCACTTGTTATTTGATCGACGTTTCGCTGTACCGTCCGTGGACTTTGCGCGTGTACCGCCTGGATTTGAGCTCGCATCTTTTGCTCGTAGGCCGCGTGCTGTTGATTCTGCTCGTAGCTCATAATTTCAGGATTTGTTTGGTAATGATTCGTTGCCTCGTCAATTGTTGACTGCTCTTTTATCGTTGGTAAGTCTTCACGAGTTATCGTGAAACCAGTTCGAGTATTGGCACTACTGGCTGAACTATTGGACACGTACTCTCTCGTTGATTCCATTATCACACTCAGTTTTTCTTCCGATGCAGGAGCGGCGGCAGGCACAGGTTGAATTCTTCAAGGAGATGGAAAAAAAAAAATCTTATCAAAAAACATACGTGTATCTTACAACAAGTTACTTACGATGGTTGTGAAACAACAGGTTGCTGCTGAGGAGACTGTTGTTGTTGAGGCTGGTAGTGATGATGCTGCTGCTGTAAATGCGGCTGTTGGAATTGTTGTTGATGCGGGTGATGCAGTGGCATATCTTTGGGTGCCTTGGGGTATAATTTAAAGTGGTTGGTCACAGGAGTGGAAGCCACAAGGGGTCGGTTGAATGTCTCCGTGTAACAGGATTCGTTGACACCTTGTAGAGGCGAAATACCCAGGCTTTCATCTACAAGGTTCTCATTCTGCTGGTGGTGTTGTTGATGCAAGTGCGTCGGGACCTGCTGTTGCTTAACAACGCTGTCCTCAAAACCAGCATTATATCCAAGTTCTATCGCGTTCTCCTTGTTCTCGGCATTCTCGAGATACTTGAGATCACGTCTGTTCATTCCTGGGGATTTAATGTGCGGCAGTTCGAGAGGCATACGGTAGGAAGACGATTTGCCGCTGCTATTGTCGGTGCATGGTTCAACGTAGCCTGGTGAATAGTGTACCTGTATAAAATTACATGTTGTACAAATTTTTAATGAAATTAGACATACATTTTTGTCACGCAGATGCATCGAAAAATCAATATTTAATGCTTGCCTGCTTTGGCTGTTCGAGGCTAGTGTGAGCCATTTGAACCAGAGGAACTGGATATGGTTGTACTGGATAACTCATAATATTTGGCACATTATTATACGCGTGATGCTGAGGTGATGGTTGTTGATGCGGAGAAACGTGCTGATGATTATGAGAATGCTGCGAAAGTAATTGAGGATGTTGAAAATGATGCTGTTGGTGAGGGGGAAGAGGGTGATGCTGAAGGTGTTGAGATGTATTCATATGACTCGAGGTGTTCATATGCTGCGAAGTGTTGATATTCGCCGTGTGATTCATGTGTTGAGACGTATGCGACGCATTTATATGCTGAGACACATTCACGTGTTGCGATATGTTTATGTGTTGAGAGACATTCATGTGCTGCGGCGGCATATGCTGTTGATGGGATGGAATATGCTGATGAGAAAGCTGCATGTGCTGCTGGGGATAATGATGGTGAACCGGTGATTGTTGGTGCATGGCGTGGGGTGATACTTGATGATGCGACATCTGATGTAGCACTGGCATATTCGGAGACGACACTTGATGTTGATGATGATGCGGCTGCTGGTGCTGTATAAGGGCTTGATGATGGTGGTGGGGATGATGAGGTGACTGCAATAGCTGATGATGTTGGACTGGCTGTTGTATTGGGTAATGGTAGGAATTTTGTAGACCAGAGTGATTCCCAGAATGATACGAATCTCGATGCTCATATGAATTGTGATAATGATTCTCTTGATCGTTCAAAGCCGTCATGGTTCCATAATTCTGCTGCTGCTGATGCATCTTGTTGTTTACCATCACATTTTGAGTCATCGAACTGTCCATATGTATGTCAAACGAGAGCTTGTTTCTGGGCTCAGATTGCAGTCTATGCAAAACAGGGCTAGGCATTATACGGCTGGTGTTGCCGGGTGACTGCCATAAATCTTGAACGGCACTGATCGCTTCTTTCGTATTGACAGTCATGCTTTGACCAAGTAGATGCTGCTCATCCGTAGCCGACGAGTGATGTTGACCGAGGTAGCCGGAATTTTGAAGACTTTGATGTTGATGCTGGTGGTGTCGTTGTTGTTCAAACATCATCTGACGCTTCATTTCAGCTTCATGCAATCTTTGTTGTTCTTGTTGTTCCTGCTGCTGACGTTGGCGTTCTATAATTATTAACAATATACAAAGTTAAGAACCACCAACGAAATACTTGATCGTTAAATACAATGTTTAAAATTTAATATTACCTAATTCAGCTTCTTGTTGCTGATGCTCGATTTGCCTTTGCCTTACCAACTCGGCTTTTCTTTGTTGAAGTTCCAAAAGCCTTTGCTTTTCCATCTCAGCTTCTTTTAGCTGCTGCTGCTCCACAATCCTTTGTCTCTCCAACTTGGCCTCTCTCTGTTGCTGCTCACAACTTTGCTCTTGCACGTCTCGTTGGTCGAAATCTTGACTCATTTGATTATCATTTGGCATTTGCTGTTCCATTTCATTATCTTTAGACATGGAATGTTGATTCAAGTTACTGATATCTGTCGCTTGTCCACTAGATGCTGAATTTTTGTGCCTCTCCAAATACCTTTGAGCTCTGATTTCTTCCATACTTTTATCCTCATTATTAGAATAAACTAAGTCTTTGGGGTAGTGCGGTTTTAATATGATATTTGGATGAAGTGCATCTGGGACAAATATAGGTACCGAAAAATCGTATTTACTATCATCGTAAAATGAAATATGATTCGGAAACAATTTGATTTTATCATTTACGATTTCCTCGGTATCTTCATGGACTGAAATGAAATTGTCACATGTAGAAAAATGATTTGGCAAACGATTCTTAATGCATTCTATGATTATCAAAGTTGTGTTAACATACCTTTAAATGATGGTTTGACAGCTGACGATATCAATACACCTTTTCGAGCATGATTACTCCAAGGTCCAGGCTTAAGCATATTTTCCTTGTGAATAACCTCCTCAATAGGAACGTGATCTAATATACTAGAGCCTTTCATTTCACCAGGCATGTCATCCTAAATTGATTTCAGTGAAAATGATATTACCAATAATTAATTTGATGATTCGACATATAATTGTTTATGCTAATAAAAATTTTACCTGGTATATTTGTATAGGTGCATTTGACTTGTGAGCTGGATTCATTGGACCAGCTTGTGGCAGCACACCTGGTGTATAACCGTGTATGCGATGCCCTGTTCTTACGCTACCCACTTTTTTCCCTGCTTTGATAGCCTTTAAAGAGCTAAAAGCTTGTCGTTGTTCGGCTAAAGAAACCTCGTTTCTGTCGTCATTGCGTCCCAAAGTTTTTCGAGCTACAGCCAATTGAAAATTTCTACGAAAATTAAATTAAATCGAATTTTAATGACAATTGTCGATTAGTTTTTTAAAGGCAATCCGTACATACTTGTGAGCGTGATCCAATTCGTCTTTCGGTTCAGCTTGGCATCTTAAACCTATCATGTAGACTTCATCCGCTTTTTTATAATCTTGCAACAGTTCCAATTCAAATGCCCACGCACGATATAAATCCGCAACCATCGTTCCAATTCCATTGTGATAAAGCATTTGATACAATTCTAAAGGGTTTTTTAGAGCACTTATCTGTAATGGAAATATTTTTTCAAGATAATATTTTGCTACTCGTGATTTTAATTTTTTTTTCATATAACAGTGGTATTTACATGATTAATCCACAGTCTGATAAACCTACGATCTTGATGATACTTTGTTTCTTTTTCAAAATTTGTTAAACACTGCTGTAAAAGTCTCGACAAAAGAGACCCATGCCCTCCTTTGGGGTAGCTCTGCTCTACCCATAAAATATATTCGTACCAATTTTCTAATGGATCGTCCCCCACATAATTTTTAATGGCATCCTCATACACCCTAAAACAATTAAAATTGAAAAATTGAAAAAGAAGAAACGAAACCGAACTTCATATATTAATGATAACAGGATTAAAATAGTAATAATAATGATGATGAAGATAATATAATGATTTCAGTACTGTCTTTTTTGCTGGAGCAACTGCTGAGTTTCTGCATCTTCTTGAGCTCGTAGAGCAGTGCCAAGCTGCACTGGATTTCTTCCATGCCTTAAAGGCTGAATATTTTCTTTGCAGAGAGTTATAGTGGTCTGGAGATCCATTTTCTTACGTTAAAATACTTTTATACATCCTTGAAAAATAACATCTCATTATTATGAGTATTATGGCTCATTATGTCAAAATAAATATTAATACTTTCATTGGTTTAAAAAAATTTAGATATCAATAACAAAAAATAAAAATTGATGAAAACCAATTAGGCATTCATTTTGCACATGAGCTTCTAACTTAGAAAACAGGTAAAAATTGTATTTTTGTATGCCCAAAATGAGTGGAAAAATAGGATTCACCAGACACTACAAAATAATTCAAAAGAAATCTCATGCCCCCCTTTTAAACATTGTAATCAGATACACGTTTGTGTATATATGCTTAACTGAACTGCAACACTGGTGAGAACACACTAGGATTTATAAAATATATTAATGGCCCAAAAATGTAAGAACTCTAAGAACAACGACAGGGCAACTACTTAAAAATAAATTTTATAGTTGCAATATTTATGCTACTTCATTTGTTGGAGACTTACTTAAAACCGCAAACAGTCAGATATATGACGATCTGAGTCTGCACGTCCTGATGACGATACATGCACAATCCTCGAGGATGCAGAGTCTGAAAACTGTACCAAAGTTGTGAGTACTCAAGTACTTACTTACTTATGCGTCACTGCGTGAGAAAGCAGCGTAGCACAGCACAGAAAAACTACAATATTTGAAAAATAGAAATATAGGTAGGCATTATATATTTACGTTTACTTGGAGTAGATAGATATACAAGTACCTATCAAGGGGCTTTCGGTGCCGTCGATGGTCACTGGTCACACTGGTCACTGGTCAGTAATGATCGATGATGTCGATGTCCAACGTCCGTCAGCTACTTATTTGTATTTCTGATTCAGTTACAGATCCCCAGTAACATTAAAATTAAGACACTCACTACTCACTGACTTTGCACCTTGAGTACTTATTTGTGATATGATACTCATACGTATGTATTATTAAAATTACCTCGTACCTTTAACCTTATGCTATATGTGTGCAAGTAGTGGCCTAATGATGAATAGAATGGCAAAAACTGGCAAAAGGAATGCCTGCTAGGTTGTGCACAGAAGGACAAAGGCAGAAAATAAATTAAGCGAATAAAAGTAAGGATGCTGCACTTGCTGTTACAGAGATCAATGTTTCAAGGTTACAACTTGGGGCTGGAATTGAAAATTAATTTGACATTGCTACAAGTGCCAAAGTAAAAGGACCAAGTGCTTATAAGCGCAACAATAACAAGGATACACTAGGTTAGGTACATGTTTCACGGTAATCACAGTTGACTGCCAAGTTCGTGCCAACCAAAGGTGCCAACCTGCCTACATTTGTAAATTAAGATGCAGACACGCAGATGAGGTAGAAATTCTAGGGACAGCAAGTTTGTCTGGTGGTACAATTTTTTATCGTCGGTGTTACATTATATATATAGTGATATTTTTCTTTCAAAACAATTAGGGGGGGGGGGGTGTAAGGTATTTTCATTGTTACCCATTGCTGGTAATAACATTGAAGATTTGGCAAAAATACACAACCGGGAAATAATTCGTTCCCCACAAAATTCAAATGCTTATTTATTTATTTATTATTTATTGTACTAAAGTTTTGTCAACGCTACACGGTCAGTCAGGGTCAGTAATGGTACATAAAACCTACGCCTGTATATACTTGAATGAACGGGCTCGCTGGATTGTCACAAATCGAATTAAATCTATTAAAATCCAACTCAATGCTTGAACAAACCTACATAAAATGCATTGCAGACACAACCGCAGTCTTGGGGTTAAACATTTAATGTTACTGGATCATTGATCCACACGAGTGTAACTGTATATTTCTTAAAAATACAGTGATAAGTTGTGATAATTGTTAGAGACTAATTTTTTATAATTCATTCAATTTGTTTAACTTTTTTTCCAGTTGCTTTTCTACTCAACGAAAAAAACAATGTTTTGCAACCTGCTGCCGAAATAATAGAAATGAATAGAGAAAAAAATGATGATCTATTTTTTGCAATTTTCCTGACAAAGATTATTAAAAAATACCATTATAAATTTTTATATCATTATTTTATTACTTACTACATTCCTACAAAATTGTTGCTTCTTTGGAAGATGGATTTAAAGCTGCATTGTGTCTCAAATAACATAATTTCGTATTTTGTTATGAAACATTTAAACTGCAAAGATTATTTTGTTGATGAAAATTTATACGTTTTGTGTAACTGGAAATCTGGTGATGAATCAATTACAATGTTTCACTTGTGCAATAGATTTTCTTCAAAAAAATACTCAGTATTTGTTATTTTTACCAATGAAATCGAAAAGAATTGTGTTTATGTGTCTGAAAGCATGAAATTCAACATAACAAACCATTTAAATTTAAAAAATTCAAATTCCTCCACAGGCTATTTTTTAGGTAATTATTGTTCAACTAATTTTGTATTTTTTTTAATTACCTGGACGTATTTTATAATTTTTTTTGTTTGTTTTTAGTTGCAGCAGACAGAAAATTCATGTCATTTGCATCAGAAATGAAAATATCACTGATTTTTAATCCTTATGATTCCACCAACAATCTTATAAATATTTTATTGCAAAATTATTTTTCTACTCCAAAGTATCTTAGAGTAAATGATATTTTTACAGTCGATATAAAAAATCACGCACCAGAAATCAAGTACTCCACATCAGATTCAAAAGTGAATGTACTACATTTTAAAGTCAAATCACTAAAGGCTAAAGAAAATGATTTTACTGTTTATGGAAGTTTTATTGTTTATGGGCAAACAACTTTGATTCAAGAAACCCACATACACAGCTACCTCCCGCAAAAATGCCTGTGTCAAATTTATTTAAACAATCAGATACATTCTTCTGGCAGTTGGCCACCTGCTCTAAAAGAGTCACTGAATCAGCTACAATCTTGCATAGCTCCGTTTATGCAAAATAGTAATTCTATAATAAATAGATAAAATTTCAGTCATAAATAATTTCGACAAACTATTGAAAAATAAAAAATAAATTAATTACAGGCTCGTACATTAACATCAAGCCAATATTTCTCGTAGAAGGTTCAAACGGTAGCGGCAAACGTCGACTTATAAAAACGGCAGCCAAAAGTTTAGGTTTACATTTTTTAGAAGCTGACTTGGCTGAGGTCCAGTCGCTATCATCTGCTCAAACCGAAGCTAAATTACGAATTATTCTTCACAATGCCGAGACGTGCGTTCCGTGCTTATTGATGCTTCAAAATATCCAGGTACTTGCCTTTCTGGCTGAATGTACAGTCTCAGAAACATTTTCTTTTTTTGACTCTTGAATAATCCTGTATTGAATTTTTAAACTGCTACAGATTTTCGGTGTTAACGCTGAAGGGCAAAAAGACGAGCGAGTTCTCGCCACTTTTGAAAGTTATGTGAATAAACTGTACAGTGAAAAATCAAAGTACCCCGTGATAATCGTCGCAACGTCTACGGATTCTGAAATTCCAATTGACGTAGATAGAACGTTTGTTGAAAAAATTGTTATTGCCCATTTGAAGCAGGAACAGAGATCAGAAATACTGTCGTGGCACATGAAAAGAAAAGGGATAAAGTACGACGTGGATTTGCAAAAAGTAGCCGCGATTTGTTCAGATTTTGCATTGGCCGATCTTGAAGCCCTCGTCATGCATACCACCAAACGACTTTTCCACAGCAAGGACTCGTTCGAAGGAACAAGCCTAGTTTTATCAACCGAGGACTTTAATCATGCGATCGGTAAATACTCGTTAAAGTCAATATGTATACATAAGAGTATGTCCATACCAAAACAAGTTAGTAGTCTGTAGATTTTAATGCTATTTCCTTCAAAAATACTTTCCTCAGAGCACATGCAGTCCGCATTCTCGGACCAAATCGGAGCGCCTCGCGTACCAAAAGTCCATTGGGAGGATATTGGGGGTCTGGCCGATCTGAAACGCGAAATTACACGCAGAATCGAAATGCCCCTGCTCATGAACGTCACCTCGGGTCTCGGCAGATCCGGTCTTTTACTGTATGGACCTCCGGGAACTGGGAAAACCCTTCTCGCCAAGGCAGTGGCCACCGAATGCCAGCTCCACTTTTTGTCAGTGAAAGGACCCGAGCTGCTCAACATGTATGTCGGCCAGAGCGAGAAAAACGTCCGTCAAGTGTTTGCGCGAGCCAGAGCCGCGGCCCCGTGCATAATATTCTTCGACGAGCTAGACTCCTTGGCGCCCAAGCGCGGTCAGAGTGGTGACAGCGGGGGTGTAATGGACCGCGTCGTCTCGCAGCTGCTAGCCGAAATGGACGGGCTCGAGAACGCGGGTGGCGTGTTCATAGTAGGAGCAACAAATCGACCGGACCTACTCGATCCGGCTCTGTTACGACCTGGTCGCTTCGATAGAATGCTATACGTGGGCGTCTACGCAGAGCCGGAGTCCCAGTTGGGTGTGCTTAGAGCCCTTACGAGGCGCTTCAACTTGGAGGAGCACGGAGAAGAGCTGAAGAAGCTGCTTGCCGAGCTTCCTGAGAACTTGACCGGGGCTGATCTATACTCCGTGTGCTCCGGTGCTTGGCTCAGAGCCGTTCGGAGACTCTTGACCCACATAGAACCGAAGAATCAAGAAACGTTTTGTGGCCAAGACGTCGTTGTCAAATTGGAGGATCTTCTTTGTGCCAGTAAGGATCTTGTACCTTCGGTTAGCAAGGAAGAGTTGCTGCGCTATGAAAAACTTAGAAATGAATTATTACCTGTGAGGTGATTTTTCTTGGGCTGTGTTGAGTTGTTGTTTGTTTTTTTATCTATTTTTGAAGTCATTATAAATATTTTAATAATAAAAAAATAACACAATATTTATTTAATCTTTGCAATGTAATATCTATTTTCAAGAAACTCAGACAATAATTTTTACAAACAACCATTAAATTAGAAAGTTTTTAAACTTTCTCATTATATTTCACTACATGTATAATTGATACCTAAACTACACAGGTGATTGTTTTGTTAAATTTGTTGCTCGAATCTTTTAAGGCCTTGCATTATTGATTTACTTAATTATTACAATTGTCTCTATTTTATATATTTTTTCGTAACATACTTACATACGACTTGTTACAGAATGCGTAGGAGAATAAATTATTAAACGTAGAAAATTAAAATGGCACACGTATTAGCTATAGCGTGACACTTTTCAATTTCTTTTTTCAATTAAATTTTCAAGTGTTGACCAAACAAAAAATGTACATGCCAGCAGCACATATAATTCTTTACAAATACCACGAATCTCTTTTCTTTCTCGTTCTACGTGTGCAATGTACTATTTCTTGTTTTTTCTTAAAATATTTTAGTGAATTTATAGAATTATCAAATGAACTTTTTTTTTTGTATTCGATTTCGCTTTTTGAATTGTTTAAAATTTCTTTCATAAAAACTGTCAAAGAGAGATGCTATTTTTTTCCGTTGGTAAATCATTGAATAAATTTATCGATTCAAATTAATGAATATAAAAGTATGGTAATAATCTTTTGATTTTTTCGTAAATAATTTACAGAAAAAAATTCTGAGATGGTAATTTTTTGTATATTTTAGGGTGTACCTATTTAATAATATATATGTGATATAGCTCATTCTCGTAACTGAAAATAACATTTAATTTTACAATACATGTACTCTATACATTTTTTCGCCTTAAATGTCTAAATATTCTTCTAATGATCGAAAATAATTAGAATAATTGAAAATTGATTACGTGTCGAGTATTCATACCATTACTCTATCAAACTTTTCTTCCTTTTACATTTGACTACTTATGTACAACATACAGTTTTTAAATACAATGGTTACAAGGTACATTAGTGTTTTAATTTTCGATTTTAAAGTACAAAAATATTCAATTTTTTCCAAAATCTAATGTGAGTTATTTACTTTTGTTTACATTTGAATATAATTTTTTTCCCTATTGCACTAACTTGTTTAACACAAAAAAAATCAATAATTGCATTGAGAAACTTTCGCAAATTTATGAAAAATTAAAGCTAAAAATAAATTATTTCGTTAGATGTTTCTTATTTGCCTCAAGCTAACGATGTTGCAATCTCTGATGCAGAATTGAATTAAAATGATCAAATCGGCAATATTTTCTTTCCATAAACAAGTACAAACTTACTTGAATATGTAACACCAAGCGAGACTTATACAATCGTTGAAAATAAAATCAACAAACAAATTTTTTTATAATTTTCAGTATAAATTAATATTGCAAATTTACTAAATAATTTAATTTAACTTAAATTCACAACAAGAAAAGTAATAAACTGTTAATCAGTAGGAATAATTAATTATTAAGCATTATTTTGTTCACTAAAAGTTATTATGAACGCGTTATCCAGAAGATTAATTTTTACGTTTTACAGAAACAGCCACTAGCACACTATAACTAAACACGTAATGAATTCAAAGTACCAAAGAAATCACTATTTCCTAATTGGGGTGTTTTTCTTTAAATTTAGTCGTTTACTGTAGGTACCCTCGTTAAAAAAAATATTACCGATGCGCATCTAGTTAGGTAGGACAATTTTATAAGATGACTTACAGTTGCGCCAATTACGAAATTTACTACCGATCCGTCCGAAGAAATAACAATGAAAGAAAGTTTTTTATATCATGATTACACAAATATTGGTTTTGTACTATATAAATTAATTCTGAATAGCTTAACAAAAAAAAACAAAAAAAAGAAAGAAAGAAAAACAGTAAACAATTAATTGAACAATAATGTTCGTAAAATATTTAACTATACAAAATTCTTTATTTGAACACTAGATGGTTATTTAAAAATATAGTCTCGAAAAGACTTTTCAAAACAGATTTCGTCGAGGTGTTTGATTTATCGCTTCAGTTGTGATTTTATTGATTCGATTTCTCTAAGAGTAATTACATAAATAATAAGATTTGTTAAATTTTTTGATGTTTATCATAATTTTTAATCGCGATATTTGAGCTACGATATTTTTCAAAATATACACGTACATACACTATAGCATCAGTTTGATCTCGTATGGCGAATGTCGAGTTTGTTAAAATGACCTTATCATCCACATAATAATACTAGATCCGTATATATCGACAATCGCTTCGTGGGAAAAATAATATATTGGTGGAAAATTCAAAAATATAACAATCAAACAAATTCGATAAGAGGGTATAATAATTGTAACCTTTACCTCGAAAAAATCAGTCTTACTCAACACTTCCCCGTTTATGTTGTTTTGAATATTATATTTAATACAATAGACAGCCACCTTTCACACGTTTACACATCAAGAATTCGCGCGCACTTGCATACATATTTATATTATTGAAAATTTACGACAACGGTAGCTCGGGATCCTTAAATAATAATAATAATTTTTTTCATTTTTATTTAGGTGGCCATGGTCAAGTTAGGTAATGAAGTGACAATGGCCCAAAGTCTGTTTGATAAGTACATGCTAAGCGGAACTCCGAGTTTATTTACAAAAAAAATCGTCAGACACTTGTATACAAATGAAGAATTAGCTAAAAGATCAATTTCAGGAAATGCCGTAAACANAAAAAAAAAAAAAAAAAAAAAAAAAAAAAAAAAAAAAAAAAAAAAGGGATTTGATTTATATTAAACTCATTATAGATAGAGGAAGCACGAGCATTTACCAATTTGGGCTCGTCCCATCATTACAAGAGGAACTTTAAGCAAGCAATGACCTATCACAAGAACGTGCTCAGAATAGCGCGAGAAGTGGGCGACAAGGCCATGGAGGCTCGAGGTTACGCCGGTTTGGGTCACGCAACACGTTGCGCAGGTTGTGTACTTTTTATACTTAATACCAAAAACGCTACGGGTGTCGTTAAACTTACATTATCATCAGCATGTTACTCATGTACGTACATAATAACATGAAAAATGCACGCTCGTTGTCTCGTGTGTATAGGCGATCTGCAACAAGCCAAATTGTGGCACCAACGTCAGTTGGACATTGCGCTAACGACCAAGGACAAGACCGCCGAAGGACGAGCATGCAGCTGCCTCGGGATCGTGTACCATCTAATGGGTGACCACGACGCGGCTCTCAAGCTACAATTGTCGGCGGAAGGGATCTTTCGCGCTCTCGGGGACAAGGCAAGTGTTGGCCGGGCCTGTGGTAATATCGGAAACGCTTACAACGCGCTTGGCTACTACGAGCAAGCGATCCAGTATCACAAGATGGAACTGGCCATTAGCAAAGAGGTCGGTGTTGCTTTGTATATTCTCAACGGAATTGCATTGATTGTTGGGAAAAAAAAAAAAAAAAAAAAAAAAAAAATACAGTCCCACTGTTTGATCCATTTACGAAGCAAATAAATAAAGGGGTATAATAAATTCTACCTATGGTGTGGACGTACCTGCAGGTCAAGAGGACTTCTGGGCAAACTCGTGTAGTATGTCGCAGGCCATTTCTAGGTCGTTCCTCGTGATGCCGAGAGCTCGGACGACGGCATCCTGGGCGAAGCCAAGGGCCACCAACCTGGATATGTGCTCGACGTTGATGTTCTCGTAGGCAGCGCCCTCGGGAATCTTGGGCGCCGGCCGGCCGCCCTCATCCTCGGCCTCGTCGTCGTCTTTGTCCCTCATGAGGGCGGTCAGCCGTGCCCGGTTGCCGTCAAAGTTGATGTTTTTGACGACGTGCTGCCTCGTGCCCGGGATGATGATGGTGTTCTCGTACAGATGATCCTGCGAGTCCTTGCTCGGGCCCTTCGATGGCCGGGGAGCGCACGCGGGTAACGGTGGCGGGGACGGCGGTGGTTGCGCCGGAGGAAGAGGCGGCGTCACCAATGGAACCAACTGCGACCCGGAACTCGACGACTGTTGCTGCTGAGACGACGAGGATTTGTCTGGCAGCGGCCGCTGACCTCGGGAGCCGTGAGGCCGGATTGGCATGGCCGTTCTGGATGGCGATGTCGCGCCGTGCAGCATGTCGTACCTCGGCGCCTCGGTACTTCCTGTGGGGAACAACCATCACCCAATACGTGTGTGTTATTTACAAAGCGGTGGTGCACCGACAAATTTTTTTTTTTTTTTTCGAAAATGAACCCATATGCGTCATCTCCAACACAAAAATCGCGAATCATTACTGCGTAAAATTACACGTGATCCCCCGATTCATCAAGATTTCAGGCTGTCGATCTTATAATTTGCGGGATATACACGGTCATAACTGTGAGGTGGTGGAAATTTCAAAATCAGTCTTTAAAACAATGTTACACAATACCTTTGTTATTGTTGTTGTTGGCGGAGGTGGAGGTGGTGTTGCCGTGGCTGCTACTACTGCTGCTACTGCTGTTGTTGTTATTGTTGTTAATGGTGGTGGTATTGTTGCTGCTGCTGCCGTTGTTCAACACATTGGCATCACTGGGAGTCGAAAGTAAAACAGTGACGGGTGGTAGGGCCAAGGATGGTGGCTGATGGACAGCCGGGGAAGCAACCAGAGCCTGATGTAGCTGGGAAATCGGCGATGAGGGTGGTGGCGTCGGTGGAGGTGGCGCTATTTCTTTGGGCACAGTGAGGTGTCTGTGGTTCCGTGGGTGTCCGTTGTTCGAGGTGGGCGAGGATCGCCGTGGTGGTAAGGGCGGACACGGACCAACCTGACGCGCGGCCAGTGGCGAGTCCGCCGGTGATGACTCCTCGTCCTCGTCCTCTTCCTCCTCTTCCTCGTCATCCGTGTCGTTTGAGCCGCAGTTGTCGTTTATCAGCTCCATTATCTCCTGCGAACAGAGTTTTACCGTGTTTCTCACGTCATTTAATAAGTAGTTGCGAAACATTTTTCTCGTTCACTCAAATGACAAAAAAGACTTGCGTTTTTTCATATTAATACTTTGTCTAACTTAAAGGACATAAAGATATTCGTGGAATCTACACATTGTACATACATGATGGCAACTGTAATAAACTTGAATTACTTACTAAAATTGGGAAGCTTAAGCAAACATAGATGGGTATTTTCAGTATTACTCAACAGTTGGTATTTTTAATATTCACAAGGACAAGCCGAATTGCATAGCTGTAATGCAAAAACATAAAACGACTAACTGTACATTTTGGACAACTTACCTTCCGTTTCATTAATTTCAGTGGCCCTTTATTGGTTTTCATGAATTTGAGCACATTTATATTCGATTGATTTTCTCATGCAGCTAAACAGAGCTAATTCATTGACAAACATCTCAAGTCATACTATACAATACATTTTTTCATTGATACTCAATAGGAATGAAACAAAATTTTTAATAAACCCATGCAGGCAAGACAAAAATAATAATAATAAAGCAACATATATGTCGTTAACAGCATTTATTTTCAATTTCGGAAATATTTTATAATTGTTTTTTAATAAATGGTTTCACATACATTGCATTTTTTTATTTGAACACTAGATGGTTATTTAAAAATATAGTCTCGAAAAGACTTTTCAAAACAGATTTCGTCGAGGTGTTTGATTTATCGCTTCAGTTGTGATTTTATTGATTCGATTTCTCTAAGAGTAATTACATAAATAATAAGATTTGTTAAATTTTTTGATGTTTATCATAATTTTTAATCGCGATATTTGAGCTACGATATTTTTCAAAATATACACGTACATACACTATAGCATCAGTTTGATCTCGTATGGCGAATGTCGAGTTTGTTAAAATGACCTTATCATCCACATAATAATACTAGATCCGTATATATCGACAATCGCTTCGTGGGAAAAATAATATATTGGTGGAAAATTCAAAAATATAACAATCAAACAAATTCGATAAGAGGGTATAATAATTGTAACCTTTACCTCGAAAAAATCAGTCTTACTCAACACTTCCCCGTTTATGTTGTTTTGAATATTATATTTAATACAATAGACAGCCACCTTTCACACGTTTACACATCAAGAATTCGCGCGCACTTGCATACATATTTATATTATTGAAAATTTACGACAACGGTAGCTCGGGATCCTTAAATAATAATAATAATTTTTTTNAAATATAGTATATAATATCAAGTAATAAATTTTAATCAAGAAAAATGATGAGAAACTTTAACAGACCAAATAATACATATAAAAAAAGAACAACACTATATCTGATTTTGCCAAATAAATCTTATATACATTCAGTATTTTATGATGTAAGGTCCAGTCAAAGTGCATTGATTATTTTTCCTTAACAAAAAATATTTCAAGTTACCCCACGAAAATTTTATCCTAAATAAGTAGCTTTTTACACATTAAACTTAATTATTAAAAAAAAATCATTACTTCATCTACAAATATTTTAGTAATACTTATGGTGTATAAGATTTTTTTTTACCTACCTTAAACTCGAATGTAATTATGCGCAAAATTCAACGCCAGTTGAAAAATATACACGCACTCAATAATGGCTAATATTGTGATTGATCATCGGACTGAGAGCGCAGTGTTAATATCAAGTATAATTTTGTACACTTTACATTGAAAAGTGTTATTTATTTAGTTATTTTTTTTTTTACAGCAATATCAATCGTGGCGGGCGAGAAAAAGCTAATTTAGATTCTAGTTGTAATTTATACATCAACAGCCAATCAATAGTCAAGTTTCAAAAATATTTCAATATTTAAAATAATTTCTTTTGCAATCGTATATAGATACAGGGGTGATACAAAGTTTGAAAAAATATTTTTTTCTAAGCAGCTTTTTGCATAACTAAATTAGCTCTATTTAAATGACAGTCTCTTTCTTGACCGCAACCATCGATATACAGAGTTGAAAGCCAATATTTTGCAAACATCCAAGTAATCGAATACTTTTCATTGCTGAAAATTAGTGTGAAACTTTACAAATGTATTGATGATTCTAAATGATTAACTAGATGGAAGAAAATTTAGAATGAAACATTTTTTGCTATTAAAACTTTTAGTCGGTCAGTGAACCATCTTGCAAAAGTTTGAACATTTAATTAATTTTATTACATTACAAAATAATTAAAAAACTGGAAAATTAATTTATTTTGAAAGGAAATTAAAATATGGATGAGATGAATGAATAATTTAATCGATCAATGGAATCCGTAAAAATACAAGCTTTCAATGAAAAATGTGTTCTCGCACACGCACACGCATAATAATCAACAGTTTTTATTTGTATGAAAAAAATGTTTTAATTTAATGATCGTGTGCTTCATTTATGAATAAATGGTTTCGACGCGACGAAATACTTGATTTTTATTAATTTAAATCAAAATTTTTTTCTGATGTTTGCATATAAATCGAAAAAAAATTTTCATTTTTGTTTAATTAGTTAAATATTAAAGGCGATTGTAATTGAACACTTTCCAAACAGTATAAAAAATATGTTTTCAATAATGCATTTATTACACGTGACACTCATATCATGCTATTTTTAATTTATAAAATAGTACCCTATTTGTACAAAATTTCAACATTCTTACATGTACGTTGCATTATAAAAAAACTCAGTCGATTACAAAACATAAAACTAAATTTATTGATTAGTCTAAAAGTTTCTACAGCCAAGTTTATCACGCAAGACCTTTCATTCGTCTTAAAACTCATTCTGCGCAATTAAATTCATGAAAAAGAATAATATGACCGATTTTTCTCCTGCTTTAGAAAGTGTTCACCTACGTGCGACAAATACATAAAACTACAAGCGTAACGCGCATACATGTACAAACAAAAACAGATAAAAACGTTGCGTAGGTATTAGCAAAAATCAAGTCAGTAGCAAAAAGGCGTAAAAAAATTTGTGCATTCCTCAATGCTCGCAAGGGAAAAGATGCACGCATGGCGCGAGGCAAAGAATAGAAGAAGAAGAAGAAGAAGAAGAAGAAGAAGTAAAAGATGCTCAGCTATATAGGTATATGTATAAATATGTAAAATATATTCAATCTGTTGGCGTGCTCGCTGTGCGACCTAGTCGGATACCTCGGTGTCGGGGTCAAGGTCCTTAGTGGGCGTCGAAGCGTTGCTAGCAGTCACAGATTGGGCGCCAGTCCGGTGCATCCGTCGCGGATCGAATGGGTCAACGACTATTTGCTCGGTACCTTTGATCTCTGCTCGACAGAACGGGCAGCCTTGGCCTTCCGAGTCCTATGCGTTAAAATACCGATACGAATTAAAAACACGCGATCACATGTTGCATGATGATTTTTTATTTTGCGTACTGTTTTATTTCAACGAAAATTATTTTGCGAGAGGGCTAATTTATTATAATATTAATTGAAAAAAAAAAAAAAAAAAAAAGCTAACAACCATGTAATTATATAGTTAAGCGTATCGTTTATCGTAAGTATTATTATTACCTGCCAAGCTGTGAGACAAGGCGTGCAGAGCAAATGACCGCACGGTTCGATCCTGACGTCTTTGTCGTGTTCGGCGCATATCTTGCACAACTGGAAAGTACTGCCCATCTCGCAGTAGAGCTCGTACTGCTCGGCAGTGACCTTTATGTGTTCCTCCGGCGTTGGCTGGACCGCCCACGTGAGATCCGGATTTTGGCTCCTCCCGTCCGGATACAAATAACTAAAATTTTCAGGATACGACTTATTTGTCATGCCTGTATCAAGTATATTAGTGGGCACGGTTGCATTTTTTTTAACTTTTATCTTTAACAAACATACTTATCATTATGAGTTCCTCGAGCATTGGCTAACGTAACGAACCAACGATGAAAGATAAACAGCAAATAAAAAACGCAACCTTACGTAAACTAATGACAATGGTCCTAATGATTGTACAAGCCACAACAATTTACTACAGTAGAATGAATCAAATTCAAGCATAATAAAATTTAATTATAATGGAACACGAGATAATATATGAATAAGTTGTAAATTTATATGTCATAAGTGATTGTAATAACGCACAAGCCTTCCCGGTAGCCGTCAAGGAGAGCCTGACAGAGGCTCTTGTTGTGCGGTATGGTCTGGAGTATGTCACCGTCGGAGGTGACGTAGCCAATGGCCCACTGGCCGAGTCTCGTGCAGCTCAGCCGAAAGACGTAGCTGCCGGGTTTGGAGCTGCAGTACTTTTGCAGCCGGGCCTTTACCTCGTCATAAGTGAGAAAGGCCACGTAGCCGGGGTGCGTCACAGCCAGGATCTTCCAGTTGCGCAGCAGCGTAGACCACGGCTGGAACAACCTGCACGAGTATATATGTGATTAGAGGGACAAAAAATCCAAACATCTTTTCATGTTTTATCGTGGATAAAAATTATCATTTGGTATTATTATACGTAAATAAAATAATTCGTAACGATTATATTCATACCTTGTAAAAACGTCGAATTCGAAATTCGATATGTATCCATTGCACGTGAGGTCTATCGTTGATTTGAGCGCCATAGCTTGTAGTCCCGAGCTTATGGGGTGCACCTGATTCAATTCGTGCCTAAATACTTTCCAAGGTACCAATGTGCTGTAACAACAAAAATCAATAATACACATATATTTAGTGCAACTGTATTATTTCAGTGATCCAAATATTTTGAGTCGTGTACTTTACACGTACTACGTTATTTTTATATTAAACGGCAAATGGATAAATCGGTTTCTCATACGCGTAAAGTGTCTAAATTTTCTTATTGATTTATTCGAGTTATTTGCCGACCAATACTAACAACTGTTATTTTTACAATAACATTCGAAATGTGATTTTTTTTTTTTTTACTCTGAAAGTTTTGTTTGAAGACAAAAAATAACTTTTCCGCCCTCGGATGGTTTTGGGAGGCTGGTACTTCCTCGGGCGAAAAAGCAGTTTTCCGGAACTCGTTCGAAAAGTCTCCTTTACGAACCTCGTTACGTCCCTCGCCTTTGGCTCGGGCCGCAAACCTCTCGGTTCGCAAACAAAGACTTTTCAAACTCGTAGGAAAACTACTATTTTCCGCCCTCGGGTGGTTTTGGGAGGCTGGTACTTCCTCGGGCGAAAAAGCAGTTTTCCGGAACTCGTTCGAAAAGTCTCCTTTACGAACCTCGTTACGTCCCTCGCCTTTGGCTCGGGCCGCAAACCTCTCGGTTCGCAAACAAAGACTTTTCAAACTCGTAGGAAAATTACTATTTTTTTTTAATTCTAAAAGATACAGATGTTTTCTTTTTATCCTTTGCAAATATATCTTTAATAATTGTATTAATGTACAATTGTTGATTAATTATTTGTATAATGTCGGAATATTTTTCAATCAATAAATTATACGTATCGGCACGTAAAATCAAAAAATTAAAGTTTATTCTTGATTTTAAACTTAAAAAATGTCAAGTCATGCTGTTTCCTCACGTACATCGCTTTTTTGCAATGTATAAACGCAAGTGTTTTTTACAGATAATCGGAGTCAATACAGGTATACTATGTAAGTATTTATCGATACCTAATAGTTAAGTTGTTTACGGAGCCATTTATAGTGGCGACGTGTTTGCTTTAGAGGCCCTTTGTTACAACTTGGCCCATCAATCATGGATCAGAGGGGGTAAATCCATGATAAAACATAAATAATATTTTTATGTATCATAAAAATCGGTGAGGAGAAAAAAAATTGCGTATCTGCTAAGTACCACAAGATCAAGCCAACCGCGTGTCCTTCCGAAAATCGGCTACTTATTTAAAATTAAGGCAGTTTTGAGAGGAGCCAATCAAATCCAAGACAAACATGGCGACTTTTTGGGATAAGGGAAGTGTGCAGAAAAGGACGAAACAACACTCTCGCGCGCGCTCGCCTGCAGTTGCTTGTAGTTGTAAACCGTAAAGTTGTGTGAAGGTGTATACGAGAGTGACGCGTGTATTTTTATAGTAAATAAGGTTTACATAACTTACATACACCAACTGATTGATAGTTTGATTCTCCAGCCCGATAAAACTGAGGTATAAAAAATACGTATTGATACACATATTTCTACCACTGTTCTACTTATCGATGTTATTCATCATCAACAACGAATGCATTGCATGACAACAGGTATATTGGGAAGGTGAAGATAAATCATAGGTGACAGCTTTTTTACGATGTGTCATGAACTCCCATTGTCAAACAAGTTTATTAGACACAACAAACAATTCAATTGTAAACAAAATGCGACATGATAATGGTAGGAATCGATGAAGTGCAAAGTATTAGGCTGTAGGTACTTTTCGCGCGCCCACGTGCATGTTTGTTGGTATAGTAATAAGGCTGATAATTTCTGCATTAATGCTTCAGTGCAAAAAAATATATACCACTATGTAGGTAATTGTAATAATAACCGCTCGCTACAGCTGTAGAAATGCACTAGTTTGTAAAAAAAAAAAAAAAAAAAAAAGTGAGG
>NW_019379624.1:441946-462799 GCF_000648655.2 Copidosoma floridanum | reverse complement strand
AAAACATGCATGTCCGTGGAAGGTTACTACTGCCAAGTCAGTTTATGACTTTGTCGCGAAAAGTATCAAAGGGGAGGATATCTCTTTGGAAAAGTTAGCGTCTAATCAGATAATCGTACAAGTTTTTTTAACACACGTAAAATTTTATATTATTTTAATAAATTTTTAGATACAAAGGCAACGTATTGGTGATTGTAAATGTTGCTTCGAGATGCGGCTATACTTCAAAAAACTACAAGGAGTTAAATGAGCTCTATGAAAAATATGAATCTCAAGGTGATTTGTGGGAAAAATATTATTGTACCGTTTTAATGCAATTAAGTAAGTAACAATATTATTTTTAAGGTTTAAGAATCTTGGCGTTCCCGTGCAATCAGTTTCGTGGACAAGAGCCTGGAGATGCAGACAAAATTTGTCAATTTGCTGCGAAAAAAAACGTAAGAACCCAAGTAATAAAATTTATCCCTCCAATCTACCAATTTCTGTTATTAAAAGAAAAAAAAATGTTTTAATTGTACAGGTGAAGTTCGATTTGTTTGAAAAAATCAACGTGAACGGTAAAAATGCCCATCCTCTTTGGAAATACCTTAAAAAGGAAGAGCCTCGCACTTTTGGCGATTTAATCAAGTGGAACTTTACCAAGTTTTTAATCGACAAAAATGGCAAGGTCGTTGAACGATTCCCGTCTAGCACCAATCCCCTAAAAATGACCAAGGACATCGAAAAGTATTTAAATGCTTAAGTTTCATAGGTATATTAATAAAATATCAGTTTTCGTAAGTTACACATGTACCTTCATGGCTCCTACGCTTTTCTCTATTTTCATACTAAAAATCTTTTTTTTATTTTATGTATCAAACTGTTATTGTTTGTAATTTTAAATTACTAAGGTTTTTTTAAAAATGTTTACTTGTTCGTCATAAACAAAAAGAAAATATGTCTCTACTTCCAATAATACAAGAATGTTACAGTGTGTTGCTGTATGTATACAATTTTGTAGTACAAAATCGTTTGAGTTTTAAATAAAATTTTCTTTTCTATAATAGTTGAATTAATAATTGGATAGTAAAAAATAAGTTAAGTCGTTATACTTTTTCTATTGTACTAAAAACGCGAAAATTGTTTAATTATTTTGTTTCAATAAGCTATAATAGTCAAAAAATATATTATTTAAGATTTTTGATTATTAATATACATAAGTACACGATAACATAGGTATATGCATTATTAAATTTCGTAGCAGAAATGCAGAAGTGTATGCTATGTATGTGTGACACGTCAATGTGTTAGCGCATGCACGCACTGTAGGATTCATTTTGTGCGATCACTGCAGGCAGTGATTCACTATACGATAGTTCGGTGCTACCAAGGTACAGTAAGCACTACGCAGCAGTTATTGACCAGATGTGTCAGGGAAAAGATCTATTCAGAAATATTACAAAGAACTTGCAATTTTTTCATCAAACTAAAGCAATACACCAGAGTGCAAAAACATATTCAGGTAAAAAGTAGAAACCTCTGACAATACCACTAATTTTACAATAAATACATCATATTCTATAATTATAATGTCGTACCGGTTATTATTAATTTTCGTGAATATAATCGGATATCAGATTATTTATGTACTTATATATTTTAAAAAGAGCTTAAATGTTATTGTAAATGAAAAAGTAAGCTACAGGTTTCTTATCTGGTATACTTTTCACTGTTACGTGCTGGGTGTATTTTACACTATGAACACTATAAAATACTTGAGTAAATGGGTGATAAATGATTAAAAAGAGTTTATGTAATACTGCTTTGCACAATTGTAATATGATGAAATTCAGTTTGAAGAACAATTTTTTTTTCGAGGTTAAGTCAGTGAGTCATAGCGAATTTATACTTTAGCTAATACTTTTTTATGTATTTACTAAACTTCCTGCAAACGTCAGTTGTAACGATAACGATTGTTTAAATCAAAAATAAAACACTTGTTTTTGGCCATAGGCAGTTTCAACCTTAACCTTCTTGAAAGTTGTACATTAATTGAATGAAATATTCAAAGTAAATCGACGTGTTTTGTTTCTATGACATTGTTATTATTATGCATGTAAAAACGTACACATGTGTATGACTCCATTTATGCATGAAAATTTGTATGCGTGAATATAAGCTGAGTTAAGCATTAGCAATGAGTCTGCAAAAATTCAATTTCTTGATTTAAAAAAAACTTGAAAACTCGAAAATTTTTCAATTGAAAAATATTTTCTTTTTGCAGAAACTATGAGTGGAAACGCTGATTACAAGTCTGCCAAATCAGTTTATGATTTTATAGTTAAAAATATTAAAGGAGAAGATGTTCCAATGGAGAAGTAAGAATTATAGTTTTTTTACTCAAAATGTTTGGTGAATTTTTAAATAAAGAAACAAATTTGTATCTTATCATGTTTCAGATACAAAGGTCACGTCTTACTAATTGTAAATGTTGCTTCAAAATGCGGTCTTACTGCAGATAATTATAAGGAACTTAATGAACTTCATGACCAATATGCAGAATCCAAGGGTTTGATGGATTTTTAACAGCATTACAATTTAATGATGAGTTACTTCAAAATTATTGAAGTATGTATTGTATAACTTTCAGGTTTGAAAATTTTGGCATTTCCTTGTAATCAGTTTAATGGCCAAGAACCTGGCGATGCTGAAGAAATTTGTAGTTTTGCTAATCGACAAAAAGTAAGTCATATCATCAAGTTAGTACTTCTTCATTTATTGTATGAAACTGTAAGTAAATAATGGAATAATAAAATATAAACTATCTGAAAATTAGGTAAAATTTGATCTTTTTGAAAAAATCGACGTCAACGGCGACAATGCGGACCCCCTCTGGAAATATCTTAAGAGGGAGCAAGGAGGTACACTTCTTGACTTCATCAAATGGAATTTCACCAAATTTATCGTCAATAAAGAGGGGAAAGTGGTTGAACGACATGGACCCAATGTTAATCCCAGTAAACTTATTAGTAACCTCGAAAAGTATTTTTAAAATGCACTCTCACAATTTGATATATATTTTAAGAGTCTAGTACACATTAATTTTTTAAGAATTATCACCTTTTTTTAATATGAAAAATGACGAACGTAACTGTAATTTTTCATACAACATTGTTAAAAACTTTGAAGCCTTTATATTAAAATGATTTTTAAAATTTTTAATTGTGTTATACACATATACATTCTAAACAAACTAATAAATATAAAGTAAGTAATACTTAATATATACACATATTTAATGTATTTTTCTTTGCATAATAAAGCATTGGTTTTACGGAAGATTATTATTTATTTAATTTGTTAATTATCAGTTGGTTGACTGATATTTCCTTTGATTGCGATTTGTGCAGAGTTACGTTATTGAATTAATTCTTATAGATCTCTTTAATGAAAATCGATTCTCAAAGCTTACAGCAACACATTTTCAGGGGATTGATTCCTAACTCAGTAATAACAGATCCCTGCCTCAAGATCATGCTTTTGGAAACAGAGCTATAAACTAATCAAAAAAATTTTAATGATTTTATAAGGGGTTACGTGAAATAGTTGTATGAAAATAAATTTAAAAAATTAGAAATGATTTTAAATTTGAAAAAAAAATTAATACGTATTTGAAAACTTATAGCTCTACTCTAAAAAAAGTGATATGTATATTAGACGTTGAAAAATGATTTGACTTGCTATAATTGTATGATTGTTCAACAGTTGCGTGCACTTACTGCACCTACGTTAAAGTATATACGTATTTTGATTCTCAGAATTGTGTACCGATTTTATCGATAAATATAAGATTAATAATTGCAACATACAAACAGTAAATATGAGTTGAAAAAAGTGCGATGGAATCATTGACTTCCGGTGTAGTGGCGACAAAAGAGACGGACGTCCGCGGATTATTTGACCGGAAACCGAAGGTTCATGCATTGGCTGATAATTGCACAATCGTTCACATCCTATTTTCCCTCCCTATCTTCCTCTCTCTCGCTTCGTGCTAACTTTCTCTCTTTTTTTGGTTCTACTTGCTGATTCTAATGAGAATTTTTATTCGATTATCTAGCTCGCACTGACACTTGCTCGCTCTCTCATTGAACTCGTTTTTTTGAAGAATTAAGCCCCGTGTAAAGTAGATTGCACATTAAGATAGTAAAAAGTTTATTCGACGCTGCACTAAAATATTAAAATTTCCAACTATTGCATAGCATATTTGATATATTACCGATACGTCTGAAATAATTAAAAATTGCACGAGTCTTGTGGTTCAAGCCGTTATCTTGTAGAGAAATGTAGTGAACTATGTGATTATAGTTTTTGTTTTCATCATGTGAATAGACATTTAAAAAATACAGCTAAACTGCCGATATCTTAGTGTGTATTACTTAAAAATGTGATTTCATCGCGGTAAAGAGTATTTCATCTAGAGAGAGTATTCAGTTACAGGATTTACAATAACTTATTTTCCACTTTTTGTATTTCGCCACATTTTTATACAGTATTTAAAATTAAAAATTGTAAATATAAGATTTTACATACCTGTTGCCAAACCGTTCTTTCCAAAACTCGGCAGCATCTGACTTGGTGATGCGAAACTGATCACCAGCAAAGACTCCATTAGGAAAAATAGCTTTCAGTTCTGACAACATATGACTAAAAACTAAACTAAGTTTTGTTAAGTTTCTTCTGTAATGAGAATTCTCATCAAACATCTTCTCTTTTCCTTCCTTGAAAAGTTTAATCGCCTGTTTGCACTTTCTCATTAAATTATTTATAAAGACACAAAAGTGTTCATTGCTGTGCAGCACATGCATTCGATCCTCGTATTTGCCATAAATGAGCCTGAGTCTCTGATATGTGTCTGGCAATATGTCCAGTATAAACGGTGGTGAGTTTTTAAGATTCATACGCTGATGCTGACACAACTTGACAACTTTATCCATTAATTTCCACGTTTTGTCGAGCATTCTTTTGTCCGTAGACAGTTTTGGCGGTGTGGTCATTGCATCTGCAAAGCGACCCTGTAGCTTTTGAAAGAGCGAGCTTATTTGCACAGCCCTACTTCTGCTGCTTTGACCAGAAGACATATTGGCTCTAAAAAGAAAGACAATCATTAAATTTTTTTCTCCTCTATTTAAAAAAAGGAAGTTCAAAGGCCACCCACGCATATAACAATTTTATTGAAAGTATTCACTACAAAAATGATAATAAGCTGACACATTTTGCTAAGTATTGGGAAAAAATAATTTGAAAAAACTTAACCCTATTACTTTGGACATTTGATAGAGTTAAAAAAAAATTCGTTTACAAGAATTAATATAACAGGTAGGCAAAAAAGCAGAAAAATAAGCAAGCCATTGCAAAAGCTCATCTTACATGCTACACTTTTGATATTGTAAGTGAACAGTAGCAGACAAATGTGATAATCGCAAGTTGATTACCTATGGGATAGAGTGCAACTCCAGGTGTAGGGAAAAGAGCTGCAAACGTACTTCCTCCACCCCTGACTTCTTTTTCCTGCACTCCTCGTTCCTAGCAGAGTTCTTGATGCATCCTGAAGTTTCCCTTCATGGCCCACAATCTTAAGAAACTTCTATTTTGTGTCTCTCTTTACTTGAGACTTCTGCCCATTCTGGACAAAACCTTTGAGTAATTACGAACAATTAGGAGGGTCAAGGCTGACAATTATACCTACGAAGCCTCGTAGCAGACGTAGCCCATATGTCACTCAACATTATACGTCCACATATAACACTCGCCCCAGCGTCAATGATAATAAGTATACAACTGCAGCAGTAGCAGCATACTTATAGACGTAAGTATGACGTAGAAGTAAAACTATATAAGTACACAACAGAAAACTGATCTCTGACAACTTGACAACGTGTACACAAATTGTGTAGGAGCTCCACAAATCCACAATTCTGATAAGTGATATGAATGGTACTTATACAGGTGCGAGATGTATAAGAGGTAAGTAGTTATCATGTACATAAAAATAAAACACTACCTACGTATACAGTCAATGGATCACGGGCAACAGGCCACCTACATTATACACTCCCACGTTTACAAGCGCATACATCTCGATATGCCAAATAAATTTACTATTTACAGCGAACAAACGCACAAATACACTTAATATTAAGTGATTCGCAGATTCGCAATAGGTACTCGCAACTTTGACTCCAAAATGTACACACACACACGCATACACGCTCATGCGTCTGCTTCTCTGATTAGTGTTGTATACTTCTTTGGTGGTATAGTTCATACACTTTATACATATAGTACGTGTACATTGAGGATGCAGGATGCAGCAGCATCAGCGGAACTGAGATGCGCACACTTGATCGCAACCACCTGAAAGTCCTGTCCCTGATTTCCTGAACCCCGAACCCTGAACCTGATACCTCGTTACTAATGCGTGAGTAGGTATATAGTATACTCATCTACATTGTTTTCTCATAATCTCGAGAACGAGGCGACCGAAAAATATAATCATCATCATACGTAGGTAGGTATTTATAGTGAGCTGTGTTCAGAAGAAATGCCATTTATATACTTATAGCCGTTGCTCTGAAAAATGTTTCTACGGATCGCGGAATTAGCAATAAACGAAGTAGCGATCGAGTCGCGCGAGAGATAAGATGGAGATTTTATAGCGTATCGCGGAACGAACATTTAAATTGCTGAATTAACGACGACGGGCGGGCCCATTTTATTGGCTTAATTTAATGAGTTTTAATAAGTTGTTACGAGAGATTATGTATTATATATACGGGAGAAGATGAAGATACTTATATCGACTTATACCTTTCGAACAACTTATATTTTGGCGCTTTTCAGTTCATGAACAAGACCGAAATGCGTCATCGGCGACTCATCGCTCTTCTTTAGAACGTTATTTGAATCGTGATGACCTAATTAATCATGTTTTGTTCGTTCAATTAAATCTTAATAAATAATTATTGTACGTTATTGTAGCCATCATTTATTTTTTCATGACATAAAAACCGTAATTTTTTGTAATGCCCATAAGGTTTAATCACGCCTATTTGAAACTTATAAATTATTTAAATATTAAGCTGAAATTAGTTATTTGAGTCTATTTCGGCGTCCAGAGCGTTATTTGGCCCGATGATATCGCGTATGCGAAACGTTACACGAAAGAGCAAGTCCCGACTTTTCCACGCATAATTCACATGCGATCGAAAATTTTTTTTTCTGTATAACTTATGGGGATGGTTTCACCAATAGTAAATGAAGAGTATTTATTTAAACTTTTTAAATAAAACATGCATGTCCGTGGAAGGTTGCGAGAACTTAAAAAGTGAACAGATATTTTTTAACAGTTTTGAAATTTATTATTAATTTCTTTTGCATATTTCTTTATATTCTATTGAAAAGTAGTCAATTATTTTCTTTTGTCCACATAACGATAATATCTATAGTCTCAAACAATTGACCTATTGTCAGTTCAACCAAAAAGTAATCTGCAAGAACAGGACGTGAGCAATGAATCCTTTACCTAATATTTTGTGCTCATTCTAAGTAGGAATTGTTTTATTTGAAAATAAACTTCGATAAAACTAATTAACAACTTACTATTCAATCAATGTATGTATAAAAAAGTAAGGTCGTTAATTATTCTTAAGTTATTAATTGAAACAATGAAAAATTGATTTCACAGAAATGTACAAATAATAAAAATTATTCGACCTTAAGATAATTCATGGCAACTTATTTTTATACAACTAATATGTACAAGCTGCAGTAACACTTTTTATTTCAATATGAAGTAATTTAAAACAATCACATTATCCATTATTATTCAAGGGATATAATCATTACAATGAACATAATTATATAATAATCGCATGGTTAACGCTTAAGTTGCGCTTTCATTGTCTACACAACTTGAAACATCAATAAAATTGTCTCTCGTAAGTCTATTGACAAAAAAGAAAACTACTTGGAAAAGTATATAACACTTGTTTTTATAAAATAATAGTTCTTTTAATACGAATTCAGTATGCCATCCGAATAATATAGCCGCTATAAATTCTATAAAAATTCGTAAAACATAAAATAAAAAACAATTAAGTGGTGTATATACATCGTTATTAAAATCGATCGAACTATATTCTAGCGTAAAGTGTTATAAAAACAGCCTAGTTTACATCATAGTTTGAATATTTTTTCCTTTAGCTATACAGTTGGTTTCATTTTTATACACGAATAATTGGCCTAGTTGACAAATAGGTATATAATAATTATTGGTGGATTCGTATTGCAAAAATAAATGCGTCACCGACTGTTTAAGTAAATGCTTATACTTAGTAACATAAAACTACTCATTAAGAACCAGCTTGCAGGTATTGATGCCAATATGCGATACCTCTCATCTGAAAAATTAATAAAAATATAAAATTTGTATGATTTTTCGATGTCTACATTTAAATTTTAAATCAACTATATAGATGTTATATACCAGTCATCTGTGGAGACATCTTAATGGATGCCCAGCCAAGACTTCTTTGCACAGCCATTTTCCACTTTTTGTACCTTGCATCTCTTTCTAAAAAAAAAAATTAAAAGAATTAATAAATCCCTTTTTCGATCATTCATGTATTTTTTTTTTTTTTATAAATACCTTCTAGGGTCGTTGTAGGTAAAAATGTGTCAGTCAAGACTGTTTCAACACCTGCTCCTTCCAACTGCCAAAGTCCAATACCAGCTGCGTTTCCAGCAGCTTTAGCAGCCCCCAGGGCAGTTATATCGGGAACCATAGATCTAACTGGAATATGAAGTAATTTTCAAACTTTTATCCAGTGGAAAGGCTTACAAATCAAATGTAAAAATTGGATACTCACACACGGGAATACCAGCAATGTCGGCTTGAAGTTGCATCAATAAACTATTAACCGACATTTTGCCGTCTGTGTAGAGTTTAGTTAACGGAAAGCCACAATCTTTGAACATGGCTTCTAAAATATCTCTAGTTTGAAAACAAACCGATTCCAAGGATGCTCTAATAATGTGGTCCTTTGTCGTAAAGGCAGTCATCCCGCAAATAATGCTGTGAAAGACATGTTATTTTTATTGATGAGGAATCATTACGAAATCTGAATAAAAGTCAAAAGGAGAAAAAAAAGTATTGAATTAAAAATAAGACCAAGCAAACAAAACGCCTACCCTCGAGCATCCTTGCGCCAATATGGCGCGTACAATCCCGAAAAAGCCGGAACAAAGTACACGTCGCCCGTGTTCAAGACCTTCTGAGCGAGGTGTTCACTTTCATGGACGTCCTTCATCATGCTCATATTGTCGCGTAACCACTTAATCGCAAGTCCCGCTACCGCAACCGATCCCTCGAGGGCGTACACAACCGGACTGTTGGGTCCCAGTTGATACGCCACTGTCGTTACCAAGCCATGGGATGAGAAGACCCGTTGCGTACCGGTGTTGCAAAGCAAGAAACACCCGCTTCGATATGTGTTCTTTGCTTGCCCCTGCTTCAAACAATTCTGTCCAACAAGAGCTGCCTGCTGGTTGCCCAATATCTAAAGGACATCAATCATTATGAAAACAATTTTTTTTCCCCCTTATTACCAATGTGATAATTAAGATGGGTCTACAGTAGTTGGTCGTTAATTAAGTGCAATTTCAAAGCTCACCCCCGAAATTGGAATGCCAGCAAGCGCTCCGAGTTTGATGGTCCCGTAGATTTCAGAGCTACTGCGTATTTCTGGCAAAATATCCATGGGAATGTCAAAGTATCGACAGAGCGTTACGTCCCAATTCGTCGTCTCGATATTCATCAGCATCGTCCTCGATGCATTCGTCACGTCGGTTATGTACAGACCACCGTTCTTGCCACCAGTAAAATTCTGTTAAAAGACATTTTTTTTTTTTTTTTAATTTATTCTATACGAGCATTATACTATTGTTCCATGGGATGTGGAAAAAAAGATTGATTAATCGAAAGAAAAACGGCTCTTACCCAGACTAGCCACGTGTCTATGGTTCCAAACATGCATCGACGTTTGCGCATCGCTTTCCTGACACCAGGTACATTTTCCATGAGCCATCTGATTTTCAAGGCCGAAAAGTACGAGCTCACTGGCAGCCCGCAAATCGGCCTCAAGTGGTTTTTGTCGTTGTCCGGGAACTTGGCCGTTATTTGGTCCACCATTTCGTTCGTCCGTATGTCCGACCACACTAAAAATACGATCACGTAACTATCGCGCAAAGCTGACCATTTTCGCACGAGTATGACAATTACAGAGCCCCCATTTTTGTTGGCACTCGTTGGATTTCACCTTTGAGTGCCATTTTTCGTGAGATATGTCGAGTCGCACTAGTAACGAAACTAATCTATTATTGAATACGCAAAAAATAAAAATAAAATTTTCCGCAGAGTAGCAACGTCTTTACTCCAAAAATTAAGTTAAAAATCATCTTAAAATTGAAATGTCGACCAACCAATTTATTGTTGTTTAAATGATAGTTTTGGGTATTTCCCAGCCGCGAAATCTTCGAAACAGTTTTTTTCTTCCATGCACCAACGACGACGATAATAATAATAAATAAAAAAAGGACATGTGCTCACGTATGGCATTGTAGAGGGAATCGCCGGTCTTGGAGTCCCAGACGAGGGTCGTCTCCCGGGAGTTGCAGATGCCGACGGTGACGATGCTGCTCGCGTCCAGGCCTCTCCCTGCCATTTTTCTCAACACCTCGCCGACGCAGTCCTTGATCGCCGACTGGATCTCCTTCGGGTCCTGCTCGACCCATCCCTCTTGGGGGGTCAGCTGCTCAATGTCGATCTGATGCGACTGCACTTCGGTCACGTGTTTCGCATTGAATATCTATGGTGGCAAATTAAAGGAGTAGAAAAAAAATCAACAACTCATTATTCATATAGATCCACCTTCCTTTCTCCTCCTCATGAGCTGTATGTTCATTTGCTCAACGGAAGCATTAACATTGGTACATAATATGGGAGTGCGGGGGAGAGGTGGCGCGTAAGTTTCCTTGAATATACTCACAACAAACCGAACAGTTCGCGTGCCGACGTCAATCACTCCGATGAAGGGGCCGGGCTGGCTCGGGGCTGAAGGCATCGTGCTGCCTGAAAATGAGGAAAAATCAACGTCACTGATCGCAATACTTATGCAGCGTAACGAAAGCGGTGTACTGATAATAACAACAACAATGTGGGCGTCATCGTCAAAACTTTATTATTATTATTATCAATTGGGAAGTGGTGATTTTTGTGGGTCATGTGGTCGTTCCTGCGAATTGATCCAAACATCAGCCGATACGCAAACCTTGTCTGTGGTATATCGATACAGAGTATATGGCATACGTAGTTGACTCGAGGTCATGAAAATTTGAAAGGAGAAAAAATTAAAAACTTTATTTTGTATTTTTTTTTTTCTTTTTTTAAAGTAAGGACCGTGTGCCATGGTACATTTTGTTACGTTATCGAAAGAAATTCAATATTTAACTGGCTTTGGAAACAAAACAAAAATTTAATTTTTTTCATCTCAACTGTCCCATGTAGCAATCCAAAATATGTATATGAGACCAAAAGTAAAAACTACTATCGAATGCATGAAAAAATTAAAAAAGTACCATTAATTATGGCCAATGTTAAAAAAAAGTTAAACTATTGAAAAATCGTATACCAAATATAGTTAATTTGATAAAATTAATGAAGCAGCTGCCAAACACTTATATACGTACGCAAACAAGGATTTGCAATTGTGAGAAATCAATTTCGAGTTCTTAAAATCTGATCGATTAGGCAGGTACACTTTTCGATACTATGATACGTTGAAAAGGGCCCTTTATCCATACGCATCCGAATGAAAAAAAAGAAAAAAAATTTGTAAAAAATTAATACCAAGACATAGGTAAATGTACATGTAGACATAATATTATGCGCAGTTAAAAAAGAGAGGAGCGACAAATAGGAAAAGGAAAAACTTGACGACAGCGACGTATGATGAAGTAAGAACGATTTAATTGGGTACAGACACAAAACGAGCATGCGAACGGCCGAGGAAAAAGTAGCGGAGTCATCTCTATGGATGAAGCACGTGAGCTTGACGCAGCATGAGCTCTTGCTCGACTATGGCTTCTTATTGATGAAGAAAAAAAAAAAAAAAAAAGCTCTCACTTCCTACCCTCTCTCTCTCTCTCTCTTGCTTACGTTTTTAGGCGATATTCACGGCCAAAGAGCGATGCAGACTTTTATTTTAAAATGTGTACACGCGTGGTATAATCAAAAGACGCGCCAGCGCCCCGCTGTCAAATTTGAGGAGCATCACGATAGCGTGCAGCCGCGATACTTTTATAGACAAAAACGACAAGGAATAGAATTTTGTTCCGAAGTATTACGCAAAAATAATGATTTTGCAAAAGTCTTCAATGATCAGGAAAATGATTAAATTTTGACGCTAATCACAAGTAGCAAAGGTTAATTTGTTTTTTGGACCCGTAAGTAGTTGTGTTTCTTAAACTAATTATTATAGTTTAGTCTATTTTCATGAAAATTTCTTTAAAATAAATGATAAACAAAACACTTTGTAACGTTACTACGAGATTAAACTGGACGTATAGGTTTCTAGCATTTCACAAATGTACTCTTCAATTTGCCGAAAGTTTTAATTACTTAACATGTAAAAACATTTTTAACAGGTTAAAAAACTTTTTTAATTGCATTAGTAACTGTATCAATTAATTTGAAGGCAACTATTGTAATACCGTTTAGACATGACCACTGAATCAACTAAAAAACCTATTGTTTTTGTTAATAAATAAAGTACACTCATTATTAAAAAAATTCATTTGATAATATAACGTGGCGATGTTCCCAAAACACTTGTTAGCTTATTCATATATATCTGAAAAATAATTATTGTTTTTTTTTTAATTGAAGATTTCAACTGTTTTGATGACAAAAAAAATGTTCCCATAAAATAGTCACAAGAGCATAGATAATACCAAAACAACCGAGAAAAAAAAACTTGTAATTGTCATTTTTGCTTATATAATTGTTTTTCTTGTGTATACTAGGTATTTTTTCGCGGTACTTATAATTTTAGTCTTTGTTTTACGTATATTCGTTTATTAATTTTTTCAATCATTATTTTTCTTACTTTTAATTTTCATTAATCTTCATTCCTTTGCCGCTTATTTCATCATCGACTTGTACTATATTTTTTTAATTGCCTTTGAAAACCGCGTATTTCATCCTCGTTAATATTATTTACTCACGCGCTACACGAAATCAATGGAATAAAAATAATAATGAATTTATAAATATGACGACAATACTTTTCAAGAATTCAATTCATTTCATCTACTCATGTAAGTTATCGATCATTACAAACTTTCAAATTGGCCCATAGCATATAACAGTATAAGTATAAAATAAATTCGAATGAAAATATACATGTGTAAAACTTTGGTGCAGTTGTTACTATTATATAGATGATTATTGTGAAATGGTCGCAGATGCTAGGTTTTATTTAAACGCGACGAAAACTTACCTGTCGAATTTTGGCAGTCGCGCTTGTGTCCGATCTCATCTCCGCTGCCCTCTTCGTTTTGCGCGCCACCTTCCGTGGTCATGCTGATCGTAGCAGCCGCTCGGATCGTCGATTCAAATTCGCTCTCGATATAATTTTCCACCTCCTCGTGAATTTACGGGGCTGCTGGAACACACACAACATACGTTGAATTTTGACATTTTACTCGATAAAAACAAATGGGAGCAATTAATTTTTTCGTCACTTTGGAGGTTGCATTGTTTCCAAAAGACCTTCATTCGATAAGGCGCAGTTGACTGCACTGCGTAAAACATTATTGTATAAACATACATAGGCAAAGTCATAGTGGAGTATACGGTTTCGTAAAGTTGAGTAAATAAAAACAGTCCAGGGTATAATTATAATATCAACTCGAATATATTGCACGTTGGGTGTACATTGTTTGAGCAAATGAGTCATTCAAGGCATTGGTATACCTAATTCTAAATCACTTCACTTACACGAGTTGTGTGTGGCAAGAGAGAAAAAAGAAGATGGAGCAGACATGCGGAAGAGAGAGAGATACGTGTCGTCCCACGGGCGGCGCGGTCAAGACTAAGGCCAGATGTGTTTTTGGGTAACGTCTCGCGCAATCGCTACAGTGATATTCGTCAGAATGTCGCGCTTGAATGAGCGTATATATATATATATATATCTCGGGAAATGATCAACGATAAGAAACATATTTTCATGTTTATCACGGCTTTTCCTCCACCAATTTGGTTGACGGTACCTAAGTATGTATTTTTAAATGTTTGGAGCTGCTGACGAGACGCCCAACTAAACTTCTACCAAGTGCATATTGTTATTACTACTTACTTTTTTTTTAAATACATAATATATTATGTAATTGAGCTCCGTATAATTAAAATTACCAATTGTTTCGCGCATTCGACTATCCAACTATAATGTTGTCAATGTTCTCTCCAACCTGAACTCAAGTCTATACACTTTCGTACGTGAGATTCGTTAAAAAATTATCCAACCATATAAGAAAGCCTTGCGCAATTTTATCAAGTATTCATAGGAATTTTCTTAACATTTATTTTCATTTGTCAGATGACGATGAAAATTTTAGAGTCTTGTATTTTATTATTCATAACAGACGTGATAATTAATTACTTATAAGCTTACAGATTTTTTTTTTTTTACAGGTAAGGAAATTTAAAAAAAACGTATGTATTATATATTCATGTACCCAACAGCTGTTATTGACAAACTGCATCTCAAAGTCAGTTCAATTGATAAGAAAGTGTTTAGTCTTCATTAGCCCTTACACGCGAAATATAATATGTTCTAATCAAGACAATGATGCTAATATTAGTAGTAATTTTTGTAGGAGCAACAAATAATTAAATTAAATTAGAAAAGCAAACAAATTCCTTGAAAAAGACCTTTATACTGCAATGTCCCAAGACTGTATTTTAAACTTGTGGCTTGTCAATGTGTAATGTGCCTGATGATAAATCGCGAAGAAATTAATTGATAATTTTCTACTGGCTAGACATTAAAGAGAGAGAGAGAGAGAGAGCAGCGCTTCACGGCCGGTCAATCCAGCGATACTGAATAGAATTAGCGCTCTCGTGCTGCCCACCAGCAAGTTATCAATTTTAATGTATTTGCAAATACAATTACAGTCGGATCCTTGATCAAACAAGAGCTACTATTTTTACCAATAATTTTTGGCGATTGGGCGTATTGTTTGTGTTAAAATCATACTTTTTTAACTTGATTTTTTAGTAGTATTTTTTTGGCTGAGCCCAGTGGTCACTTGTTACACCGCTAATCTGAGTCATGACCTTTTTCTTATCAGTCGGCGATATAGGTGACACGTGTACACCAGCGTCTCTCAGTTTTGAAGAATATTCGAATAGTTCCAAATGGATTTGAATTTTTCCACGTTGATGCAATACACCTCATGTTATATTTTTGTGTTAATTAAGCACGAAAGCAAGCAACTTGAAATGCAAATAAATACCCAAATCGAGGTGTACCTAAGTATATGTATACTGTAAGAAAACAGCGGAAAATGTGAATAAAGTTCGTAATGTACCTATACGTTTTCGCTACAAGTACCACGCCGAAAGCATTGACGGAGCACGTACAGGTACCTATTGGCCAGGTGCATGTCATGCAGCGCCACTCTTGGTGTCAAAATCATGCAACCGCGAGTACCCACATTATACGTCAACAGCATACACCGATGCACACTTTTACTAATAATTAATTAACTAGCAAAAAATTAATGTATTTATTCATCTGATAATGGATGTTATCATAAAAACAGGCTTTAGGAATATCACACGCTCGATTTGTTTTAACTCTGAAGCTTTAAAAAGAGGTAAACAGTTGGTTGAAAGTAGTCATGGGTGCGATGTTACAGAATTTCAAAGTGATGGAGTTAGCAATTTGACAAGTGCCGTCGTAATAAGGCAGACCTCGATCGGTAACTTCAGCTCCCTACAAAGTTAACCTGCATGTACGTTTTGTTCAGATTATTTTGAAAATTGTCCAAGTTGCAATGCACATGAAAATTACTTTTATTTACAGTTGGATAATCATTGAAATTTATGTAATTTCACTCCATTTTTCTTTGCGCTACTGTTACACTGAACGACACAGCACTTTCTTACACCCACATTTCATAAACGTTAAAATAATAGAAATCACAATGATCATGTCTTATTTCGCGTATTTATCTCTCTTTTAGCCGTCTGCTTCTGAGTGTGTGCTCTGGATCGAAAACTAACGAGACTTTATTATTAAGTATATTGTTACATTCAAACATTTTACAACCGTTCTTGGCACCACATAGTTCATTTTTTTTACATTTGTGCAACTGCAATTTCATAATGTTGATACTATTTATGCATACGTGATGATAACATCTGTAAATTTCTTCATTAAGCAAAAATGACAGTAATTTGGAACCCCAGGTTTCCTATTTTCGCCACTACATACGCTGGTGTTGACTCATCTATCCCCTCCCATCACTTGCAAATACACCAGCCTTGAACTTCAGACTGGCTCTCAATGATGCATATACCTTTGCCCATCTTATTATTAGCATTTGGCTGCTAGGTTTACGAGTTTGACGCTCGCTCCTTTTTTTCACAGAAATTTTCATTAAAAAACAAAATATAGAGCAAATTAGGAGCTGTTACTCATTACGAACAGAGGAAATTATCACAGGACCGTATTTTATCAGATATACGCTCGAAATATTTATTTTTTTTTTTTTAGGTAAACCATGGAAACACTTGACAATTAAATTGTTTTGTATTTAGGGGGGGGTCACTTTTTGAGCACAATTTTATGATTCATATGTATGCTACCATTCTAGAAAAAAAAAGGGTACGAGTGCGAGCAAACTTTATTGAAAACTCATTTTTTTCCGTTATTACCATCATTGGATGATTTCCACGGGGATAGCTGTTGAAAATCACGAGTTTTACCGACTACGTTAAGGGCCTGAGCTACAAATGAACAATGAAAATTAAAAGAGTTTCTTTAAAACTCAATTGTATGATGTTCTCATAGTATTAGCTGCCAAAGCTCACCTCGTACAGGTTGGTGATACCTGCACGAAACTCAGTATAAGCGCACCTTGACCTTCAATTTCGGCTTGCGTATACAACACTTGGAATTATTGACTACGTGGTAATTATCGTTACGTATGTTTGATGAGTATTAAAAAAAAAAACCTTCAAAATATGAAGGGTAGGGTTATAAACTTTTTTTGTGCCATTTGTGCATCGTCAATTTAGTCCGGCTAATTGATTAAAACATTTTTTAACCGTATATATTCAATAATTGTGCGCACCTACGGTCTTTTCCACAGTGAACCAGATAATGCGCATATTCAGGGAACAAAAAGTATAAATACCAACTTACTGAGTTTTTTTTTCAATTATAACTGATATTTTTTTAGTGCATGATCTTTCAAGCACGAGCCAACAAACCTGTGCTCGCGTGGACCGACATGTGCATCAAAATCACATAAGCCAGCACTCAAGGTCATCTTTGTAATAAAGCACTCATCGCGCAAAAATGAGATAAGTATTTAAATTGTATATTTACATTTATATGCATACACCTGAGATTTACATTTCAAGATAAGATAACTGACAACCAATCTACATATTACGAAAAATTGAGTATTACAGGCACTGGGGAAAGGAGATCTGACGTGTGCACTTGTAAAATACAGGAAAAGCTTTTTTATCTCTTAACAGGTGCATAGGTATACTACTGAAAGGTGCTTGCAAAGGAGTAAAAGCTGCGCGCTCACGTGTTATACGTAGAGAGTAAGAGCGCAGACGCGGTCGATACTTTAATCTGAGGTGACACGTTTCAAAATGTCCATAACAAATTAACATATACCGTCACCCATAGGAGGCATGATTTTGCGCTTAAAAAGATACCATTTCGACTCGACGGGAAATTAAGATGTATCGAAATGGCCAATAACTGATCCGATAACTTACATTTGGCCTATACACCTACAAAACATTTTTTCAAGTAAAGTTTAGGAAAAAAATGTCGGATGGTTCGTTATAGGTATTCTGTTTTGTTTTGGATTGATTTTTCGCTAAATGAAGGGAAAATTAATCGATTCGTAATTTTTTTATGGGAAAAACAAGCATCATTTTAAATGTTTCGTTGTAATAAAAATACGCTATTATATTCGAAAATTGTGTTTACATATCACTGAAAAATTGTAAAGACGTTTCAAATTTATAAATTCTTGAATATTTTTATAACACTTTATTAACCCTAATGGGTTGAAGTTTTTATTTTTAAAATCGAATTTTTTCAGGAAAATTGTACGGCATAAACTTTTGCAAAGGGAGGAGACTGTAGACAATCCTGAGGAATTTCTACATTTTTTGGGTCATATTTACTGGCGGTGTAAATATATGATACGTTTTCTCTCCAGAAAACAGTCCAATTTCGGCATTTTTACTATTAAAAGCCATTATTTATTGCGTTTGTTTTTGATGAATTAATATGCATACTGTGATCACAGATAACATAAACTTGTGCACGCCAAATAATTATTACAAAATATGTGTTTCGTATGTTTTTTTTAAATAAAATTAATTTAATACATTATCTACATTCTTGTAATATGTAGTAGGCGGAGTATAAACTATCAATCAAGTATACTTGTACTGATGCACGTGAGGCATGAGTGCGATATAAAATTCGTGTCGTCTGCTAAATGTTGTACCTATATGTGTATATGGAAATAATCATGTAATATACGATGAATATAACAAATTTCATACAAGTAATTTGAGTAAAAATGAGCTAAGCGTTTTATTAATTACATTCATGTATGTAAACAACATTTAATTGATTTCAATTTAAGAAAAAAGAACTCAGACATGTGGGTTAATTCAAAATTTCGTTTCTCCAAGTACAAAAAGTGATGAACTATCCATTTATTAATCTACTAGCGATACATTATTTTGTTTGTTAAATTTTAACTTCTAATGCAATGTGTATGTATGCATCATACTTACATCAAACTACATGTATCCTCTAATTCTTCCCGTGTCTTTCTGCGTGTAGAGATTGGAAATACGTGTTTTTGGTAAAACTAACCTCAGTTCTGCGGGCATTGCACTATTATTTTGAGACAATCGTGTATTATAAATAAAAAATTGACGTATTATTGATAAATTATGATGAGCCCTGCAATCACTATTATTTCTACAATCCAAAATTGCTAAGTAACCATATTATATAGAATAAGAAAATTTAAACATTCACTTGGTATGGCTTGATTACTGTACTTGTAGAACTAATAGAAGCGTGTATAGCACCTAAGCACGTGTAGCCTGCGCCATATAGGTATATAATCTTATATATACCGAGTGTTACGTATAGTATACGCATATTATACCGAACCGAGTTCGAACGGACCATCGGATTATTGGAGTTTTGGAATGCATGATGTTGCGAGCGAACGCGATCAACGTGTGAGTTCGAGCGACTCTCGTCAACAATGCGGATAAATGTTGGATCATTTGTTTCGTATTGTAACACTGTAGGTATTTTTGTTTGTGAATAATATATAGTAAGTAGCTAGGCTGCATTTCTGTATTCAAAAGTAAATAATTTGTTATCAATGCAGTCCAAACTCCAAATTTTTTTTCTTCCAAGAGCTAACTTATTTACTTATCTTACAGTTAAATAATCAGTTAAGTACCAGAGTAATTTTTAAGTGATGTCCGTGTCAAATGAAAGTTATAGTTTTATCAAGGAAAAAGAAATCGAGGATCCTCTTGAACGCATGTTGAAGAAAACTGGTTGCATAGAGTTACATTATCAAGTGCAAGTAAGAATATTTTATTTAATCTTTGGATATGTAACCTTTAACTCGTGATGTACGTTACTTTAAAACAATTTTGAGTTACCCGATATTGTAGGAGTGTTTTGCTGAAACACAAGACTGGAGAAAGTGCCAAACAGAAATAAAGGAGTTTAAAAAGTGCATGGAAGTATATCGCAAGAAACAAGAAGAAAGTTACAAGTCTTGAAATGTTATTTTTTGAAAGGGTGGCTCTCAAAATGGTACTGCTTGTCCGTACTGATTTACAAATGAGCCAAGGAAAAATAGCTGCTCAATGTTCTCATGCAACGTTGGAATGTTATTTAAGGGCAAGAAAGCGTCTAGCTGCTCGAATGGCTGCTCAAGCATGGCTCATAGTAGGGCAACCAAAAATTGTGCTCAGAGTTAAGGATGAACAGGAACTCCAGTCACTTGCTAGACAAGCAGAAAAGATTGGGCTGGTAGTGGCTACAGTAGCAGATGCAGGCAGGACTCAGTTAAAACCTGGTACTATAACTGTAGCTGGAATTGGCCCTGGGTCAAAGGAAAAGATTGACAGCATAACACAGCATTTAAAATTATTATGATTACAAAAAGTAGAAATAATTCAAGTAGAAATAATCAGCATTGTTTTGCTGTTTTTTGTAAATAAATAAATAAATAAAACTAATTTGTAAAAAAAAAACTTTAATTAGTTTCGATGATAGTCCAGTCAAAATGATAAAACAAAACACCCTAGCTACATTTCATTAATAGGTAATCTAATAAACATATTTGATTTTTTTAAATTTTATTGCAACTTAGTTACAGTCCCTTTTTTATACAGTCATTTATACAATTTTACATAGAAATGTTCAAGAAAGACTGGTACAAACGGGT
>NW_019379624.1:404509-441911 GCF_000648655.2 Copidosoma floridanum | reverse complement strand
ACACATGCAAGACACTTTATCATACAAAAACTGAACAATTTTTTAAAATTCAATTATTAAAACCACATGATTTACTTAAATATGAGGTCTAAAAAGATTGGAGAGCTATAAAATGTAAGACTTCAAATTCAATTTTGCTCTTCACACTTTGAGATAAGAATTTTTTAAAAGATTTAATTTACATGTAGCAAATCGCTTTTTAAAGTTTGTACAAAATCCTTGAATGAACAGGTAATTATTATATTTTTCATTGGAATCGTACGTTTCATATACATGGATTAATCGAGTATTATATCTTTTCAAGATATTTTATACTCCTAAATATATTGAATTGACTGAGTACTTTATTTTCACTTAATTAAATTTTTGCCATACTTTTCTTATTTTTTATTGTGCATTAAATAAGAGTAGCAGCAGTACAGTTAATTAAAATGATTTAATTTACTTTTATGAAATAAATTTTGTGCTTACAGAGACTATAAATAAGTGTTAAAAAATGTGAGAAATTTCTTACAGTAATATTATGAAATGCAAATATTGAATTTAACATCGTTTTATTCGATAAAAGATTTACTCTAAATGAAAACTAAATCATAGATGGTTCAAATTATGCGTTCTTGTTATTTTTCAACTTTTAGCATTCCAATATAATGAAAACATTGTTTGATAAACATTGTCAATATTTTTACTAGGTATAAATATCAAATTACATCAGTCTCAAGAAGCACGCAGCATTTCTTTCTATTTTTTTTTCCTTTTGGCAAATATACATCACAGTGTCGTTGTATTGACTTAACATCATATTACAACTTCATTAACTAAATGTCTTCATTACACCTTATTTAGCCAAATAAACTACTCTAACGGATGAGTATCTGGTTAGTAACTGACCTGTAATCACAACATACATTGACTGTTTTCATTTACAAATACTTTATTCGCATCAAACTTTCACTTCTCTGAATAATTAAGAATTAAAATTAAAAAAAAATATAGATAATGGTAATTTTTTCATCTTTCCTTCGTTTTCATAGAAAATGATTTGACATATTAAGTTAAGTTAAAAAAAAAAATAATTCGATGAACCGAATGAACTTTATACAAGAAAAATTATCGCTGCAGTGCATATGTAATGTATGTATTCATTGCTTTAGTTGTGCAGTAATAGAAATATGTTTACAGTAATACTTGTTTGCTACTTACATATAAAATAATATACATATATATATAATAATAAGTTGGAAAATCACTACATTACCAGCTGTACTAATGAAAAGAATAAAAAAACTTGGAATTTTTAATTTTAAATATGTAAATTCGGTATTCATACTTTCCAGTCATGGGATTATTTTCGTGATAGAAGTTTCAGGAAAACAATTACAACTTTGATTTTTTACGTTTCGGTAACGGTACACATTAAAATTTTTTACTAAGCAATTATTCGTTAAAAATGTTGTAGTTGCTTATTTGTCTATTGTGAGTATGGCCACAATCAGAGTTTAATTCTATTCATTTACTACATTTGTGACATATGTTCCCAAGGACTATTTTACTTATCTCATGTGTAACATCAGTGATATAACTCATTCTGAAAAGTTCGATAACGTGAACAACAACTAGATTGAAAACATAGTTGTGTAACGCGTCACTGTTCTCATTAAAAACCGAAACTCTCACCTCTGATTTGACGAATATGTGAGCATCCTCGACAAACTAGTCCTAGAGAGATTATGCTATCACTTTTGGCTCTATGTAATGATTCAACACATGAGGAGCCTCATTAAATTCATCAAGCTCGTCTCCGTTGTAGGCTCCTTGGGCCAGTAGGAAATATTGCTCGCTTCTAGTTGGCCAAAGTAAATGGGCCATTACACAGTAAGCAAAACAATCCACAGAATAAGTAATACCTGAAAGTTTCAACTTTATTTAGATTTTTTCTTTTATGATTAAATAAATTTAGTTTAGTAATACAAAGTTAATTGTTTACCCAAGAGGAGTTTAAACCTCCACAATGCACTGACTTGAAGAGCTATGAGGGCTATTATAGGTAAATAGATAAACCATACTAATGATGATGCACCAAAGTGAAGTAGGAAGTTTAGCTTTTGAGTATTGTGCTCATACATCATTGTACTCCGAAGTTCAAACAGAAACCATAACATTATCATACTGCGGAAAAACAATATAAACCAACCAGGCCACGTTTGATACTCGTCGATATCTTCGATTATATCGACTTCAGTCTGAAAATTTTTACACAAATGCTCTTACAAGAGTTGAAAAAATTTTTTTTTTTTTTTTTTAAATTAATAAATACATAAAGGCTTACCAAGTTCCAGACGTACAACAGAATATGAACTACACCGTAACAAATCCATATTGCAAATACTAAGAGTTTGCTAGTGAATTCTTGCCTGGTTACAGCATAGCCTTTTGCCAGCAAAAGTAAGAGTAACATGAATGAAGCCTAAACAATATAAACCATCAGTTATACAACAAATATCTTAAATTATTTTATGAGATTTCGGCTTACTCGAGATAAAATATCAAGTATATCGCCAGCTACTTCTAGCTGCTCATAGCCAACTCCATCAAAGGCAAACTTGAGTACATGCACAAGAATCAGGCTCAGAGCCATGAATTCCAAGAGGAGACTTGCTGTAAAAAGTTTTGTAACAGGATGCTTTTGTAATCTTACTGCAAACAGCTGTAGTGGCACTAATACAGTGTAACATATAAAAAATAACAAATAGAGTTCAATGGTGTTTTGTCTGTCGTATGAAAATTGGTAGGAGCTTAGACTACTCAAGCCAGTGTTATTGGGATTTCCATTGATTAGCCAGATATCGTATTCTAGTTCATCCTGCTTGTCATAATATTCCCATTGGCAAGTTTCATTATTTCTGTAGCAAGCTACCAGACTAACGTACCAAAAGCGTGGTTGAAAGTCGTCTCTGATTGTAAAAGTAAATTGGTTACCACTAACTACATTCCATGGTAAATTTTCATCAGGACATAATTGTCCTGCTTGACAAGGTACTCTTCTGCAATAATTAAAATTTTCAATCGTTACCAAGAGAAATAATAATAAACAAAACTACACATCAAGCCAGTAAAATGCTCACCTTAAATAATCTTGTCCATTGTCATTGCATTTCATATCGTACGAACTCTGGTTCAAAGTCTTAAACATTCTGGTACAAGCTAACTTTTTATCTCTAATCATACGGTTTCCATAATACTCCAAAAAGTGGTTGCGATCTAATACAGCTAAGGTGATATTTCTCGAAAAATCCGTTTTCGAAGTAACATTTCCGAAAATATAGCCGTAAGAGTCTCTTTGCCTGTGAGGATCTGTTTTTTGAAAGCCAAACTTTATAAGGAACTTGAAGAAATTCTTTGTATCAAACGTGCCACTAATGTGCGTCGAGCTAGTATTCTCAAACAGTAGTAGCAGCAACAGCAACATTAGTGCCATCAGACAAATCAATCTCAGTTTGCAGTGTCCCATTGCGACAAACTGTACCGATTGTCAAGAGATTGATATTGATTTCGTTGACATTTTTCGACCAGCAAAACTATTTCATTTTCACAGCCTCCTAATTACTTTGTATCCTTTCGTTCTCATTACAACCTAATTCATCAATTACCTACTTTTTTCGGTGAAAAAAATTGGAAGAAAATTCATAAAACTTAACACTCATGATAATCATAATACGTTAATGGATTGCAATATTAAAAGCAATATTGCACTACCAAGATCTGGTGACAAACACTTATTATGATAAAGAACGCTTATCAAAGTGATAACCCAGATTTTCAAGTAAACAAAGCCTGATCGTTTGTTCGATGTACTTTTTTTTTTTCTTTTTATCAGTAAAAATTCATGACACACTGATTATTAATTTAAAACAGTTGTTGCATTCAGCCAACTATAAAAAAATATCGGTTCTCCTTCTTCTTCTTCTCATAAAAATTAAAACTTTTCTTCACAACGTCATGAAAAATTAATCTGGTAAGTATACAAGCAGGTACTTAAGCGTCGAGTGAAAGTAAGAAATATTTTGGCTTCTTGTCGGAGAAAAGACTAACCTCAAAGCAAAGCTGCTTGGCTACGTCAACAATAACCAAGGCAAATGCATCCCTGTCATTTTTTCACTCCACTTAGCAGAATCGATACTTATCAATTGCACTTAATAACGACTGACCTGCCGACTAATCTCCGACAAAATTAAAGCGCTCTTTTCGCGAAACAGATGACACATAACAAAAGCAAAGTCGACGCAGACCCGTTTCGCGGGTTATCTTTGCTATGCCTAAGGAAATGCATAAGTTTGTCCCTCTTCCTCTCTATTATCTATTTATCTGAATACTCTATCCACGACATACAGCTCTTTATTGATTTTCTTCAAAAAACACTTGGATAAGACTCGTTCCAATTCATTTAGATTCACTCAATGTTTCACTACGATATTTGTCGATGTACTTATGCCGCAATGCCACTGAGAAATTCAAATAATCTAGAACTTCCTCTCTATATCGTGAGGATATCTCCACTGAAACTGTAGTGATGCTGCATTCTGCATACGTTGCAGCTGCAGGATGCAGTTGGGTGTGTTTTTTTGTGTTCTCGATTTCATCTCGTGAGTTTGGTTAGGGTGCGTTTCTAGATGGAGTCTGAAGAGAGTGTGCGAATCTCCAGACTCCATTTAAACGCACCCTAATGGATTTTTGAACCACCACTGTCCGCAGTATCAAATAATATGTTGTCACTAAAAAATAATAACAGAAATTTTTCACTTCCTCGCACAGCACGTGCTTGAGAATATCGCTGAGAAGAATCAAGATGTTTTGTAGGTACTTATACTTCAATCATGATTTGCCGTCAGGGACTTTATCCCTTATCTTATACTTTCTTTGCTGCATGGGAAAGATAAAAAAAAAAAAATGCTCATTTCTCATTTACGCACCTATCGACGACATCGTACTTTTTCTTGCTAGTTGTATTTATGTATGTATGGCTTTGATGAACACTTTCGTGTCAAAACCAACCAAAAAAACCTTGAGCTGAAAAGATTTTTTTTATTATTTTGCGAGGCAGAATCTATAACGGAAGAAAATTGAATTAGTATTATATATTTTGTACACCTTTTTTGTGCTTCTCAGTTGGCGCGTTTCATCGGCCCCGAATGAAAAATTTATTTTTTCGAGGTAACATTTCCATTCAAACGGTAAATTTTAATATTGGATAAAAAAAAAGAGAGTGTATTCTATTCTTCTCGTATCGAAATATTTATCTTCGTTATCAAAGTGTAGAAAACATCGCATTAAACTGCGACCCAAGAAACTTGACAGCTCATCATTTTGCAATTCGATTTTATCGTATCTCTTCTTTCACTTCTTATCAATCCTATCAAGCCTTCATGTAATAATAAGAGATTATAAGATTAAACTCGAAGAGCATAAATAAATGCCTCAGGTAGGAGACGTTGGACATTACTAGAGTGGAAGCACAATCATAAAGTATATTTAATAAATTCGACGTTTTTTAAACTTTTTAAATAGTCATAAAAATAATTACCTTGGACATTGTACCAAAATTACCAGTGTTTGGAAACAGTTAAATACCTGATTACTTTGAAATAACAAGTTGCTAAGAATTTTATTTTAATAAGACCAATGCAATTTCGATAAATAAAATCGTTTTACTGCACCGTATAAGAAAAAGTATCAGCTTAGACATGACAGTGTCACACAGATTGGTATTTATCTTCACTATATTTCTTACCGTAACGTTTATCGTTGCTAAGGAATTACAAATATTTAACCAGGACACATGCAGACCCAAAGGACTTCAAGTAAACATCTTTTATATACGCACGACATTTTTATTACAGTTAAAAGCTTCATAAAAACTTACGGCGTAAAACAAATTTTCAACTTAAATGAGCGTTGATCGAGTATTTTTAATTAACTCTATTCTTAGACTAGCTCGATATGAAGTACAATTTTCGTCTTGATACGCTTTTTCGTACTAGCAAAATCTGTAACTTAAAAGCTGCTCTGAGAAAAAGTTTTATATAATAGGTATCATTGGAACATAGCTTTTTTACTCTCTTCTGTAACTAATTTTGTTCAAAGAGAATTTACCAAACAGCTATAGTTTAAAATACAAATTGTGCATTTTTTCATGCAATAATGAATGTCGTCCTAGTACCGTAAGTGAAAAAAAAAAAAAAAAAAAAACTATCAATGTTGGACTACAGTTATTTTATTAACATTCAACACACAAAAGCGTAATCTTTGTCATAGAGCATTTGATGATTTTTTTTTTTTTTTTTTTTTTGGAAGCACAAATTTATTAAAAATGTTAGTACGAAGTAATGTTCAGTTTAAAATAACGTTTGAATTTTCATATTTCAAATAGTGCTTGAAAGATAGTCAATGTTGTGGACAGCTTGTGTGCGATCGTTGGAAACTCCATTGCGCAGAGCAGACGGGTAATTTACCGCTAAAATTACCGTGTAAGCCGCCCGGTTCAATCGTAAGAAATATTTCAATTTAATACAGTCACGAAGATATATTTTATATACTAGTCGACATTTTCATCTAAATGCAATTTCGAATGTTTTTTGTTCGTGGCAGTGTACAGAGGATAGTCATTGCTGTGGGCCATTGATTTGTAACCCCTGGAAGAATCGTTGCACTAAAAAACCTCCGAACTTACCTTCGAACTGCAAGCCAAGAGGTGCCTTGGTAGGTGAATATTTATTTTGTTTGTCGACAAGCTCACTTCGACATCAATCGTTTTACAAACATTCGCGACAGTACAAAATTACATTTACCATTTGGTTGGCTGTTCGGTTGAGTGTATACTAATTTTATTGTACTTTACGTGCCGATAATTTTCATTCAAAATCGTAACTCGTCATAGTTATCATAGAGAGTGACAGTCATTGTATAACACGCGACACTATAGTATATATATTATGTCACCATTGTTCCTAACTTCCATGACACTGTCATCAGGTCGACCGCACACTACTGCCATTGTCAGCTTACAACTTACATACGTTCACGTTAACCAATGGCTCTGAGTTGTTTTAACACGCATTTGCCCACACGTGCACGTGTTAACGTACAATAAAATTGCATGGTTTACGCCTCATCGACTACGTACATTAATATTTAAATTAAATTCATTTAGTTAAGTACTTACTTGTATTAGTTTGCTTAATTGTATTAATTTTCTGATTCGTTATATTTTATAACACATTAGATTTTTTGTGCCAACGGTATTTTTTTCCCAGTACTGATTTTTCTGTTTAAGCATCCTTATTTTCTCCTTTTCTTACGTTATAACTACAAGGCTTATTTCACACATATTGGAAAAGTTTCGATCGTACGTTGGTAATAAATTTCATTATTCAATGCAGTGTGTAGCAGATGATCAATGTTGTGGATCTCTCATATGTAACCCGTGGAAATTGCGATGCACAAAAAGACCGGGAAATTTACCTCCGTGGCAAACTTGTAGACCTCACAATGCCATGGTAATAAATATTAATACATGAAATACCTATCAAAAATTAAAAAAAAATTGTATTTAAACAATGTCGAACGTTTCAGTGCGCAAAAACTGAGGATTGCTGTAAGCCATACATTTGCGAGCCTTGGTCGAGTCGGTGCAAAATATCATCGCCAACAAGCTCAACGTCGAGGGTTGAAACAACGTTTTCGACGTCGAGTGAAGGAACGACAACATCTCGAACTACCACAGACCAATCCTTTCCAACATCAACCGTTGATCCATCGACTGCAACATCGAGCCAGAGACCATCGACTCATACACCGAGTGAAGGAACATCTACACCTTCGAAGTCGACCGAAAGTACGACTAAGGCTTTTCCATCATCCACTGAAAGGTCAACTTCAGCTGAAGGGTCTAGCAGAGCACCATCTACCACAGAGTCTGGAGGTGGAACAACTAGCCAAGAAACAACTACTCCGGGGTCAGGCGAAACTCCAACAACTTCAGGCCCTGGAGGAACAACAACATCAGAGTCAAGTAAAGAAACAACCACGTCGTCTTCGAGCGAAGGTCCAACAACTTCAGGAACTGAAGAAGAAAGTAAGCCAACATCGTCTTCTGGTGAAAAAACAACAACTGAAGGATCTAGCAAAGCACCATCTACCACAGAGTCTGGAGGTGGAACAACTAGCCAAGTAACAACTACTCCGGGGTCAGGTGAAACTCCAACAACTTCAGGCCCTGGAGGAACAACAACATCAGAGTCAAGTAAAGAAACAACCACGTCGTCTTCGAGCGAAGGTCCAACAACTTCAGGAACTGAAGAAGAAAGTAAGCCAACATCGTCTTCTGGTGAAAAAACAACAACTGAAGGATCTAGCAAAGCACCATCTACCACAGAGTCTGGAGGTGGAACAACTAGCCAAGTAACAACTACTCCGGGGTCAGGTGAAACTCCAACAACTTCAGGCCCTGGAGGAACAACAACATCAGAGTCAAGTAAAGAAACAACCACGTCGTCTTCGAGCGAAGGTCCAACAACTTCAGGAACTGAAGAAGAAAGTAAGCCAACATCGTCTTCTGGTGAAAAAACAACAACTGAAGGATCTAGCAAAGCACCATCTACCACAGAGTCTGGAGGTGGAACAACTAGCCAAGTAACAACTACTCCGGGGTCAGGTGAAACTCCAACAACTTCAGGCCCTGGAGGAACAACAACATCAGAGTCAAGTAAAGAAACAACCACGTCGTCTTCGAGCGAAGGTCCAACAACTTCAGGAACTGAAGAAGAAAGTAAGCCAACATCGTCTTCTGGTGAAAAAACAACTACTGAAGAATCTAGCAAAGCACCATCTACCACAGAATCTGGAGGTGGAACAACTAGCGAAGTAACAACTACTCCGGGGTCAGGTGAAACTCCAACAACTTCAGGCCCCGGAGGAGAAACTACTTCAGAGTCAAGTGAAGAAACAACCACTTCGTCTTCAAGTGGAGAAACGACATCGAGCGAAGGTCCAACAACTTCAGGATCTGAAGAAGAAAGTAAGTCAACATCGTCTTCTGGTGAAGAAACAACAACTGTTACTACCACAGTTGAAGGATCCAGCAAAGTACCATCTACCACAGAATCTGGAGGTGGAACAACTACTCCGGAGTCAGGTGAAACTCCAACAACTTCAGGCCCCGGAGGAGAAACTACTTCAGAGTCAAGTGAAGAAACAACCACTTCATCTTCGAACGAAGTGCCAACTACTGTAGAACACGAAAATACTTCTACTACGCCGTCTAGTATTGAAACTACTGCGACCACTACTGACAGCATTCCATCGTTTTCAACAGCCGGTACCACTGATCAACCCAATCCAACTACAAGTGGTTATTCATCATCTTCCACTGCTACCAGTGATACTCCGAGCATAACGACAGATGAATGGAAGAGTAGATATATAATATTATGATCGTGTCCCATATTGCATCTGAATAAAATATTAACGATATAAATAGTTACGAAATGTTAACCCTTTGAAAAAAATCAATAAAATGACGGTGTTAGAAACAATATTGTTTTAATAAAAAATTGGTGCTTTTAACGATTAAAAACTGTTATTTACTTTACACATCGCAATAAAGTACATTGAGAATATACCTTTTTTTTTGCACGGCCCCTTCAAAATCTTTACGATCATTATTAGACTTACATGTAACAATCGTGGTTGTATTTCTGAATGTCGACTGCACAGCTTATTTGTTCTCATTATGTCGAAATTACGAGAAAAGCTCGCTCGAAAAACGTAAAGTTTCGCACTGAGGTACGGCGTGATGCTGAAGAATATTTAAAGTGTTTACCCGGTAGTATATGTAACGTCGTACATCTTGAGGGTTAATACTGTAAAATACGGATGTAATCGCCGCAAGGCTGTCGCATTGCTCTCCAACAATGTATTACTTATTATTATTTTTTTTTTCAAATCGCAGCGTTTTGCTACACCGATATTAATTTAGATACGATGCTTACGTACGATTGTAAGGGAAGTGTGATTTAAAATTGCCGAGAGCAAACGCGAGAAAATATCTTTTACTACATGTATTAATTATTAGAGCCTCAGTTGGAAATTTTTAAAAATCACGCAAGCTTACAATGAATATATTTTTGTAATTTGCAATGAACCAATATTTTATGTGCATTATATTTATTTACATCAAAAAACATTCTGTACCAACAATTACTGATTTTTCAAATCGACAATCTATTTCCGTGAACTTCAAGATACTGGTCGTATTGAATTTATTATTTTTTTCTTCATTTGCTCGTTACAGAGCAATATATCCTACTAATACCAGTACAGCCATTCCTCGTAATCTCTAATCGAGGACCATCAACAGCAGCATATCTTAATTCTTTTTAAAGGCACCGTAACCCGCAGCAACAACATACAGCATCAGTAGTAAAAGCAACCGCAGCGCAGACACTGCCCAAGCGCTCGTTAGATGAATATATAGGTATAAAAAGTACTATATACTGTACTACACTGTATATACACGGTATCGTTCTCTCTCTATATACTCTCCTCTCTCGCTTTTCTCTGTGCTGCATTCACCCTCTCAGTCTTCACACGCAAGAGTAGGGTACACCTATAGAGGGTTGCAAGTTACAGAATTGCAGTGGAGAAGGCAAAAAAAGCCGCTCCTGCGTCAGTTTGCTAGTTCATCGCCCTCTGTATAAACTGGAGCTTAAAACTTGCAGCTGAATTTGAGGTTAAAATCGTCCGTATGTGCAGGCTCCAGCATCCGTACGATGCTGATATGTGTTGCGTGTTCTGTGCTTGTTGAGATGCTGCAGCAAGCTCGCGGACTTCGAAGCGGATGCAACGGAAGTACTATGGACTTGTATTTATGTTCAGGATGTCGTGGAAGCGGTGCAAATTGTCGAAACCGTCCGTCCTTTCGTGAACCTCAATGTTACTGTCAAAAAGAAAATCGAAGACATTAAATTTGCGGTTATACTTAGTGTAGATTGCAGTGGAAGTGTCAGTGAGTATAAGCGGGTGCAACAAGATCCTGTAGGTTTAATAAAACACCTACTTCATTCGTACCTATACTCTTCAGGCAGTGCATGTGTGTCTCGATGCGTTGCAAAAATGTTCGTTGATTCTCGAAGCTCTCGGTGCGTGCGGTATATTAAATTTGGTGCATGCACTATTACAATTATGGACGCCCATGGATAATATACTTGTACGCCTTATTTATACAATTCACGCCTGCCGTTTATTCGTGTCGTTTACCACACATCACCATACATAGGTACTACATCACATTTACGCCAAAAGTACAATTTATTTACACCCATGCACAGCTGGTAGGTACTGTTATGTGTTTATAATACCTATATGTATATGCAGCCTGTGCAAAACGTTTACGTGCGTGTGTTTCGTGTTTTATTGGAATCCACTCAAAGGACACCAAGTCACTGCTTACCTCGTCGATAGACGATTGCTTATTAATATAATCTGCCACGATACTTAAGTCCGAAAAAATTATCCCCTTGTGTTTTATTCAATCTTATCTGCCGAACGGCATGGAAAGGCATCCACATATGATAATGACGATTGGTGGCTAATGATTTTTAACTATTTTTATCCACACTCAAGTTGTGGGGAATTTTTTGTCGGTTAGTGCGGTACAACCACAAAGTACCCGTGTGTTTTTTTCAGTGAAGTGCAACTAAGTGGCCGCCGTTACGAAGTGCTCGAAATATTTATCAAGATGATTACGAGGATGACGAGCGTGGCCGTCAAAGAGGACATTGCTGGGCTGTTTTTGACTCTGCTGGCTTTCGCTTCATGCATCTCTTCCATCAACGCAAAAGGTACACAACAATTCATTTCCGCTATTTTTGTTTGCTATTCTTTTTTTTTTTAAGCCAGTACATGTAGTTTGTCTACCAACAAAACAATCATTAAAGCAGAACCTTTTTCAGTTAGCCGGGTAAAAAAAAGGTTGGACGCAACATTATTTTAAAACAATTTTTCGAACCATGATAAATTGAAACATAAACAGAATGTATGGTTTTTACCATTTTGGCCGACCCTGTCGAGTTGATTGTTTTACCCCCACTTTGAGTTAATTCACTACTTACAATATTATAATCTGACAATAATATTTTCAAGTAGAAAATGTACATTGAAAAAAAAAGTAAATTGATGAATGCACCTAGAATCTCGCCTAGTATACAGTGTTACGTCTAGATAGAAAAATAGAATAAGGAGATACGTACGTGTTTAATTTAAAAAAAAAATATTAAAAGATGAAGCGATGAAATGGAGATTTCAATTAAAAGAGAGATCAAGACAAAAAGGTTTGAAGTGTGTGTATGGAATAATGCACCCGCAGAGGAACTTGGAGGAACGTCAGGAAAGGGTAAGCAAATGCAGCAGATTAGTTTATTAGAGTGGGAGAGGAACGTCCAAGGATGTCCCATTAATATTTCTTCCTCCTCCTCCCTTTGACTGGTTGCTCGAAGAATTTTTATTCTCAATTTCACGCTCGTGGATCACAACCCGTTGTCCCATTAAACTTGGAAGCCGCGGCTTGAGTTGCGAAAAAAAAAAAAAAGAGAACTCGTCCTCGCTCGCCCAGTTGGCGTTAATGTCTCCGTTCATCATTTGTAACATTGTATAATTTAAGGAAAAAAAACTCCATCTCTTCTTTTTCTCCCTACCGATGTTCTTTTCTGTACATCGTTGCCACAAAAACTTGGCTTGATGTTGTTTTATTTATCGCTGGTCATTTGTCACGCTTTGTATATATAGGTTTGAAACTGGGCGCGCAAGAAGAGGGTAAGAGAAAGTCAGTCACTTTGTAAATCGCGAAAAAAAGACAAGTATTTTTTGGGGGACTTTATTTTTCGTCAATCTGAAAAAAAAGCCGCGCTTTACTCGCTATTACATCATCTAATCTTTTCATCAATAAAACTCATTGTGCAAAAAGAGAAACGTGGAATCTCTTGATGCTTTAATATCTGGATGAGTGGATGTATTTATCAACGACAATTTACAAAAAGTAAATGTATTATCGTACATCCGGATATAAAAAAGTCCACTACTACCAACAGCACCACAAACAAACCACTATCGTCACCGATGGAGAGGCAATTTTAACGATTAGCTGAAAACGTTCGTCTTGTCTTGTCTCTTGAACTACCAAATTTAAGAAGTAATTTTTTAAAAAGCTTTGCTTATTTTTCACGTATACCCACGAGATGTAAAACACGAGTAGATCGTACCTACTGTTCGAGCCTTGCCTCGAATTTCAAACATTGTAAAAGTACAGTAAAAGTGTTTGGTTTGTCTGGACGAGCTCGCATCGATTATTCGAATTGCGATTTTTTCGAGGGCAAGGCAAAGCTCTCGAGTGATGGGCAAACTGTAGAGCGAGTGCTCGGAAAACAAGAGGGATCGAACAGGGCATAGAGGCCAGTTTGAACAAACAACAAGAAGTGGGTAATGGTAATAATAAACGTGTTGCCTACTAATGTATATATAATATAATGTATAGCGCAGTATCCATGTATATAGCTTTGGCGAATAAAAATAAAAAGTAGCCCTCTGGTCGCGCATTTTTGCACCGCGATCACACAAATCAACATGTAATAGAGAGGACAAGTTTTATTTATACCACACCAAAGTGTAGCAGCGCCATGTGGTTATTGCAGTGAGGTAATAATATAACACCCAAATAGGTATTTCCCTACTTCATTATAAAAAAAATGTCTCAAGTGATTTCATAACTATTCATAGATGTAGTTTATTACATTACAAAATATAATAATTATGGATTATAAATTATAAGCTACACATCGGCCACATCGTGCCCCCTTCCATTAATTTTTAATCATCGGAGAGTATTCACCATTCAATTTAATGTCGGTCATATTGATGTTTAGCGTGCGTGTGTATTTATCAGATTCTCCAATAACATAATTTATGCAAGCTTTGAAAACGAGTAGTAGATATGATGGGTGAAGAAAAAAAAAAAAAAAAAAAAAAAAATTAATTTCAAGCAAGTCGGAAGTATGAATGGCGGTGGAGGGCACGCCGTTTAGAGATTAAATAAATCGAATGTAATTTTCATGGCAATTTTCCGTGTGACAGATTCATTTCGAGCGGATACGCTGCGTTTCTCTCGCTCTCTCTTGGGACGGCGATTGATCGAGAAATTCAGGTCACGTGCGTGAAATCGTATTTTCGGCTGTTTTACGATCACGCATGGCCGCTCTTTTGTTATTGCTGCTGCTACTCGAGTAAGCCAATAATTTCGAAACGTCACGCGGTAGTTGGGCGTAACTAACGAACCGATACAGTCGAGGGTTGAAAATTGATAGCTTCCAAAATCTCACACGCGCGCTACATTTTTCTTTTTTTCTCATCAAGCATCACAAAAATGCAGATATAGAAATATATTTTGTAAAAATACATGTATTACATCTCATGTACGAGCTGTGGAAGCTTTTGTTTTTATTATTTTATTAAGGGACTTACGTACGATAAAAAAATTACTGCACGTTGTCAAAATAGTTATTTCTTTGTCCTAGATTGTTGATGTAAAGAAAAAGAAGAATAATCAAAAGAAAAATAAAGACGCGCAAGACAAATTTACCTCCCAATTTTCTTACAATAAACGCATAACTTTTACGATCCTAACAAAATTTTGGAAGAAAGAAAAAATTCGAAGAAAAAACTACAAAAGTACCCACAATACACTTAAGATTTACACAGACTCAATATTTCTTATTGGAAGAAATATACTTGAAAATTAAGTCATCGACCAAGCAATTGTTTTTTCAAACGAATCCAGGACAATTAAACGGGCAATGTATTGTATATATTTTGTATACCGCGTGAAAAAACAAACGAAGCCATCTTAAAATGACCTGTCCCTCGTCAACCCTCTTCCAAACTTCTGTACACTATACCCGACGTGCAAGAGGCCTGACGGTGTCTAAACTGTTTGCCCGTGCCCTACGGGACCCGCTTGTAGTGCATAAATGACGAGAGGAGAAAAAGCGACGGGCGGGATTCTGTAACAATATTTCTCGAAGCACCGAGGGATCGAGTTTCCTCTGTGGAGCCCCGCGCGCCAGAGTGCAACGCGGAATGCACGTTGTCGCGGATTGGATTTCAAGGTTCCCGGAAGCGGCCTCCGGGCAAGTGGGTTCGCGATATTTGCCCCTGTACGTCTGCTATACACTCGCCCTTGTCTTGTTTTTTGCCGTTCGAACAACGTACCTGTCGTCTGTAGCGTTGCAATCTCGAAAATATTCTAATCTCTGACGAAACAACGTTTGCTTGACTAGAAATTGTGATTTTATTCATCGTTTCTAGTTATTAAAGTGTAAGCTTTTCAAATAAACGAAAACAGATGCTTTTTTTCACTCACAAGGGAAGAAAGACCATCGTTGACTGTGTTTGGAAAAATGTATTAGAGATAAAAAAATCATAAATAAATAAAATAGAGTTTTAAAAAAGTCATCACGAATAAACAAATGGTTCATAGCGTCACAGAAAATTATACGAACGTTTTAAAAAAAATTTCATCTGAATGAACGCTTATTTGCCTCAGAAATAAACTTACGAGTTTTTATCAACTATTGCCGCCTAGTAATTAAGTCGTTCTTAATGAAATAATTTTTTCTATTATTAGTATCATAAAATTTTTAAAATGTACCTCTTAAAAAAAAATTACATCGACAACCAAATTTTAGAACAGTTTGTTACTTAATTTTAAAAATTATTAACATTTTTCTTATAAAATACTAATGAATATGAATTTTACCGACAATCAACAACAAGCATTTTTTACTGTATGAATATAACCAATTGTATAGAAAACCACGGATGGTGAAGCATAGTAAGGGAAAAGAGTCAGGATTACGTCAGCCCGTGTCTCGGCGTGCGGGCATCAATGAGACTTTTACGCCTACCTCCCGGTAATATTTGCAAAGTGCCCACCATTTGAAGCCCGGATTTTTTTAAACTTAGGTATGAGAACACGGGGGGGACGAGAGTCACGTATCAAATTTACTTTCCAGAATCGAATTTCCTTAAAATCTCCACCGGCCACCCTTTGATCACCAGTTTTGTCAATATAGTTACGTACATGGTAATTTCGGACATCCAGCGCAGGGAGAAAAATCCTGGCGTACCACTGTAGGTACTGTTTTTAATTTAGTAAAATGCGTCCGAAACGACTTGATCGAACACATCTAGAGTGGTATTGAAAAAAAGTACATCGGCATATTGATGGTATACCATAGCTTTTCCGAAAAGTACACCTTTCAATTAATAAAATTGTGAATCTCAATATTAAAGGATGACGCCGGGGTTATCAAATATGGGCAGGAGCACCTTGCCACCCGAAAACTCGAGGTCGTCGCGAGGAGTTCGGGGTGTGTGTGTGTGGGGGGGGGGGGAGAACATTCATACCTCGTCTTGCAGAACTACCAGCGTATCCGTTCACCGATTCTCGGTCGCGTTATTCCACTCTGACTAGCCATACCCTCGCCTCTCCCTCATCTGGGCCTGCATTTAATTTTCAAGAGTGCTCTCTCTCTCTCCCGGTAAGCGGAAAGTTACGCCGTGGGTCTCGTTTCTCCCCCTCATCGAAGTTTCCTCGCTAATTTCAACCGATGAGCTCGAGCTCCTCGGCTCTCTCTTTCCCTTGAAAAACAAATCGGATTAGAGTTTCCACGGCAAGTCCCCCCAAGAAGCAGCACGAATAGTCATGATGAAAAAAAGTCTTGCTTTTCTGGGTGATAATAATATTTAAAAATTGCGTGCTCTCCTTACAATTTGCTCTAAAAGAGTTTTAAAGTGTTGAACCATAGCTTGGCGATGAGAGAATATTTTCAATCAATATTTCGGTGGTCCTTATCCCCCCCCCCATTCACCAGGAACGCATGCAGCTGCCAACATAATCCTGATCCATCCCTTATTACCATTAAACTCTGCCTCGTATAGCTTGCATACATACGCGAGCGAGTACTGTATACGTCGTGGTGGTATACCTGCTCTCTTCACACTCGGGCGCCAATACGTTGAACACACGTTTCGAAAAAGGTTTACAGGACAATTCATTGTTGTAAAAGCAAAGTAGATCTTCCCCCCCCCCCCCTCTTTCTCTCTCTATCCTCCTATACCGACCCCCCGAAACGTAGCAGAGTATTTTTTTACTCAACTACGGGATTGCCTTCCATTTTGCAGTCCTACACGATGGATACATAAATATTAATTATCTTTGCGATTGCATCCGTTTCATAGAATTTGAAGCGACAGATACGTGCTTACGTCATGCAATTAAAGATTTCCCGCCCCTTGGAACAGTACATAATAGTACATGGCCCCCCTCATAGTGAGATCTGGTTGAACCAAGTTGAACAACTCTCTCGGAAGAACAATGAACTACTTCAGCGTTTCCCAACTTGGATAGCTCCGGTCGATAGTTGAATAATCGACAGGTCAGCTGAACGGGAGACCGGAAGAAGAAGAGAAACAGCGGATTGGCCTTTTACGATTTTTATGTACGATAATTTTACAGAGAAAGGGCTATCATGCAAGTATGCGCCATTGAGAAAGAGAGAGATTGCGAGAGAAAACCCGTAATGCGAGTGGCAAGCCAATTTGGGGTTGGTTTCGACTCTCCACTCGCACTTTAACCCCTTCCTCGGTCCGACAAGAGCCTGATCGGCTTCGTTACAGGCGGTTCATCCTCTAGACTGAATCCAATTATTACCCGTCAGGTTGAGCTAACGCCAGTGACGGACGTTTAACTTTCGTTGTCGTACTTGAGAAAAATCGAATAATAAAGACGAAAAAGGATGACGACCATGAGTAAGTGCCAAGAGATTGTATGGAATTTCATAGCGATAGTGGTTAGTCTGGCTATTTTGGTTTTGTCGCTTTCTATACATCTCTCCTTCGTATACTCGTTGCATCAAAAAGGATTGCCGGTGAGCCTTACTCGAGAAAATACCAGCTCTCTTCTCCCTGTCTTCTCGATCTCGCTCCTCTCGCTTTTCTTCTAAGCTGAGAATTGATTGAAACCGGTTTCGAACTTTTCTCCGAAGCCAGCTCTGCTCTGCTTTGCGAGAGAAATGTTTTCCTACCTCTGCCTGTGCTGCAAAAGTTCATCGCCGACTCATCAAGTTGAAAGCTTTTTCCGTTTTGGTTTCAAGATAACGAGAGTTCCTTGATTCATTATAATAAAAGGAGCATTGACCTGAGCAACGGTGTACGTATATTTGTGAAAACCGGCTTGAAACAAAAAAAAAAAGAAAAATCATAACAAATAATCTACGTCGCTTTCGGTATGATTTTAAACAGCGGAGGTACGAAAAGATAATGAGCCAATGTTTTTCGTCAAGTGTTATTTTTACAAAATAGTTGTGACTGTTAAGCTTGTGTACGTTTAGCCAGAACAATAATTTTAACCATTCAGAGTATGAGTTTGGCGAGAGTATATTTTACATCATGTATATGCAATTAAATTTTATGTTTACTTACGTAATTGGTTTCCAGAATTTTTTCCATAAGTACTTAGTTTTCGTCTTTATGTAGAAACCCTACAGTTTTCAATTAACAATATGTATTATTCATGGAAAAACAATTCTTAGCACTTTTATTACAACTTTGCTCGCTTTAAACAAGTGTTCCTAGTTAAAATTTTGGACTTTCATGGAAATCAATAATTTATTTGGCATTATTGCTGCCAATTTTGTCAAGAATAAATAGCTTTGTAGATCCTTAATGGAATCAAGTGAAACATTCATTCGACTTATATATATATATATATATATCCTTTTAATGTTTTGCCCCTAATTGTCCTAAAAGTTTAAGAAAAACTGCTGAATTTTACTAACTTTTTTTTTTTTTTTTTTTTTTTTAAAAAATTTTTTAACTTTTTTTTTTTTAAAATTTAAAATCTTTTTTTTTTTTTTTTTTTTTTTTTTTTTTTTTTTTTTGAAATTTTATAAAACACACGAATTCAAAATACTTAAACTTCTAATGTTTAAACACGCATGTTGTAATAACACTTGTATTTCTGGTGATTAATGTAGCAGTCAGGCTCTAGATAAAAAAGCGTAGTATTGTAAAATTCTCCATCTAAATCACTAGTTGCTATTAAGCTTTAAATTTAAGTTAAGCCTGGATGGCAAAAATAACAATAACCCCTTGGTAACGCGAAAATTCGCGATCAGCGCGGGAGAGGAGCTTTAATCAAGGGTATAAGAAGGGCCAGACCGGGAGAAAGAAGGAGCCGGAGTTGGAACCAAAGTTGGGGAAAGAGTGGCTGCAGCGCGCAGAGGCGGTAAAAGCACTGGTCCAGTCAAGCCAGCGTAAATCACCAGCTATCCCTGGGATTAAAATATCCGGGGACTCGCATTTGTTCGCAGTCGAAACTTTCGCCGACTCGAGCAAAGTGCTTCTGCTTGCACTCTCTCTCTCCCTTTCTCGCTATACACAGCATCTCTGCACTCCGGTAAAAAGTTCAAGATACCGACGTCTGAGAAAAAAAAGGGAAACTAAAACCACCGAAGGCTTCCTACATGTCGGCTCCTAATGCCTGCGACAAATGGCACTTTCGCAAATTTTGTCCTTGCGGTGCTCACCCTGTTGAACACACGCGCACAGGATCAAGGAGGCATTTACAAATCTTAATTTTACCGGTATCAACTAATACGTTATACAGACGTGTATTAAAATATTTTTTCCCGGGTGGGGAATGAAAAAAAAAAAAAAAAAAAAAAAAGGAGTCAAGACGCTCCGAGAAGATGATTGAGTTATGGGGGCTGGTTTACAAGTTAGATATTGCCCATGATGCATGGTAGGAGAGCTTTATTGAAATACATGCGTAACCGCGCGTGGCTGTCATTACTAAATCTTGTTCAAGCATATGCGCACAAAGTTTTTTGAGCTTGGAAGGGTTCATGCGAGCTCTTTGTGCGCCTATCGTAGCACTAATCATTTAACGATTTTACGAATCAAACGAAATTTTGAAAGAAAGAGCTTTTTAAATCCATAAAAAAAAAAGGACGGGTTTTCTAGTATTTCTTCTTACGAGAACCCTAAATGTCTTGCGTAAACGTAAATTATGTACGCGCGTGCAGTGGGTGCACAGACCCCGTGTACTAAAAAGTCAGCGTGAGCCGCGTTTCTTATGAAAATTCACCCCGAGCTGTTGTGCGTGTCCATAAAAGAAGTCGAGTAACAATCATGAGAAGATTCGAGTCGAAGATTAAAGGCTATAGTTGGCGGGCATGAAACGCACATCCTAGTGGATGATGATGATGGCAAAAGGGCAAGGTTCGCTCGCGTTATATGTAAGTATATATTTATAGGTACGACGCCTTATGCGTCATAGCTTCTTATCTTACGTGCCTTCGCCCATACAGTGGCTGTAAAGTACATTCTTGCTCATCCCTTGCCTACACGCGCTGTTAATTATACATTTTTTTTGGGGTTTTATACAACATAACGAGCTCAGCCCACGTAACTCAAAGCAAATGTCAAACAGTGTTTATATATTTCACATCTAGTACAAAAAAAGTCAAAAATATATATAACTGATGGCAAAAAAAAAAAAAAAAAAAAAAGCCCCAATTGAACTCGGTACTTGTACGTCAAATCTGCGTTGACTCGTGGAGAGTATAGCGGAGAAACAGGGAATAGCTCATAAGAAGTCTATACATGCAACATCATAGTCGTCTTGAGACTGGTACAGTACAAGATTGCGAGGAATATACCCTGCCGGATAATTAAGCAGTTGGTAATATATAAGCTCGGGTGTATTTGGCGTGAAAAGCGGCCATAATTTCAGCCGCAAAACTCACCTACACATAAGTATAGACCCCCTGTACGATACACATTTATGTATACATGGACTTGTATAGCAAAGCATGAAATAAGATGGAATAGTGCAGTGGCAGCAGCGCGGGTCGCGAAATTGCCCTAGCGCGTGAGAAAGGACGCCTACACGGTTCGTCGTATACTTACCTTCTCGCTTACCTTTGTGCGCCGGAAGCACGTTCGTTAACACCGAAGGACTTATTAGGTATATACCTCGCCTTCGCCGTGGTCGTCGTCGCATGCTAAGCTGGCTCTTCCTCTTACACCCTCTCTCTCGTACACCTGCCGTCTCTTTTTCCATTTGCTTATATTACCTCCCGTCGTTTGTTCCTCCTCCTCCTCCCTCTGGTCTCTGTCGTCGCGACCTGTCCGAGTCTATACATCAGGTGATGCGTGCATACAGACACACATCGCAATACTCGCAACCACGTACCGGTGATTTTTTTTTTTTTTCTCTTTAAAAATAGCACAGCCAATATAATAATATCTTGTATGCATCAAACAGCTGAATTAGCAATTGACTTGAATTAATTATTACCAAAGCCAACTGAAATCTAACGGTAGCCATACGAAATAATATATGCTTACTATACGAAACAAGGGTTTTATGCTTGTTAGTTTTTCTCTCTCTCTCTCTCTCTCTCACAGTACTTAGTTTTGTCGCATAAATTAATTGCTTCTGAATTATGAGTCGTTGAACAATATATCACTGAGCAACCCAATTCTTTGAATCAAAGAAAATTTCTCTACTCTCATTCCGTTAAATATTTTCTTATGAGTAAAAAAGTATAAGTTAATTGAAAATAATATTTTATTAAATTAAAATTTTCTTTTTTTAATTACGAATTTCTCATTTAGTTGTACGAAATGTTTTTTTGTATCGACTAAAATTGTTCCAATTAAAAGAAAATATCTAACGGAATGAGGGTAAAGAAATTTTCTTTGATTCAAAGAATTGGGTTGCTCAGTGATACTAAGACTTAAAAATCAGTTCCAGCTGCAGTAGCTACCGATACCGTATACATCTGAAAAAATTATACTCTGATCACCTTAGAAATCAGTGATTACTTTTTTCCATCGATTCTGTGAAAAAAGGCCTAAAAATCTCCAACGAAAATTTAAACCAACCATCATATCCCTAGATTTTTCAGGATGAGAGAGATTGCGATTGTAACCACTTACCCGTCCAAGTTCTTCTAAAAAATACGCACTGGCACACCTGTTATCAAGTATTCTACATCGAGAGTAAACACATATTTATACGTAAATACAAAGGTCAATGAGCTGCGGGGTGTGTACCCAGTAGGACTTGGTAATAACACGGGGAGCTGGATATCACGTAAGGGCGCAGTAATAGGTAAAGGAAAACGACCGCGGATGACCCGAAGGGCGTCTATTAAAATATACCTATGCGCCGTGGCGTCATTAACCTGTGGCGTGTCATTGTGCAATATTACAGGCGTATCTACACTGCACTCTGCGATGCTCCCACGTGTACATTGTGTACTTAAATATTACACGCGTATAATAATACATACATACACACATACATACATACCCAAGTCACGGACCCAAGTAGTAGAGAGCCCGAGCCAAGTGTGCAAGGGGGATGCATCACAAGTATACTTTATATTATATACCTATATTTAGGTATTCATATAATGCTCGCGCTTCGTTATTAACTCCGATCGCGTGCTCGCGATATGTAAATGCCATCTTATACGCTGTATATATACGCCTTTCTCGCCGTGGCGCGCAAATGACTCGAACAGACACTGCGTGCTCTCGTGTACATATGTATATGGCACAATATGTATACAGCTAAGTGCCTAGAGCCATTGGGAGCTCGTGTGTGGGTGTGCACTTGGTGATGGATGGTGAACGTGAGACTGAACGGAAAAGGAGTATGTATATATAATGTTGCCGAGGGGCTTGCACCTACTACGAGGATATGGACGCTTTATCTACAACTACTGCTTATAACTTTGAAAAGCTGTGATGAAATAAATATCTAAACTGTACGATGAAACAAAAAAAAGTTTGTTAGCTATTACGTGATTGTAAGAAAATGCTCGGGTCCAAAAAGGAGGTCCGATTAAGCGATATAGTTGTGGTAGAGGGTCAAATATATATATATACCGGGCGCTCGAGTCACGAGCACCCCACTTGTATGCTCGCGGCCACGGGTGGTTAATAAATCGTCAATTAGGCCTCGCTTGTATACGGACTCTGCATAATCGAACCGATCTACTCCCCCGGCAGATCCGGCTGTTTAATATGATCCGAAAACCTGTGCGCGAGAGAGAGATCACCACCGACAAAATTCATCTCTTTACGTTCGTGCGATATATCACGGGGGCTTACGAAAAAGTGGATTATGATCTTTCGTGTACCCGTGAAAAATCATTCGACATTATTTCGTATCGAAAAGCAAACCTTAAATGAAGACTTTTGTGTGAGCCTTCGGGGTTCGTCTTAGACTTTTCTACTCCAGCTGTTTTTTGGTAAAAGTTGCTCAAAAGACGAAAACAAATAAGAAAAATTGATTAGAAGAAAAAAAAATAATAATAAAAACGTAACTATAGTTTAGTCGAAAAATATCTTGAAAATTGCATTTGCCTTATGAGTATACTTTTATTTACGATTTTCTTCAAAATTTATCAGTATCTTCTCAGTACTCGAAGAACTTTTTTCACAAATTGCAAAAAATATACCTAGTACTCGAGTGAAAAAAAATTTGATTAATAAAATTGAAAAAAAATTCTGTTAGTAAAAAAATTATCCAGTTTGAGAGTTAGAGCTCTGTGAGCACATTTTCTATGATTTATTCGTTTTTTCGAAGTGTAAAGCTAGCTTGAGATTGTCGGAGCGATTGATGCATACATTGCATTTTTGAAAAAAACCTTACCAAGAAATTTTCCAATATTATTCAATCTATCACTAGTATGGAAATAAGCAATCCGTGTACAATAAAAAATATTAATCAACGTTCACGTTATAGCCTACTCCAATGGTCTTTCTACATTTTTTCATAAAACTAAAATAAACAGCTTGGGCTAGTCACCCTTTCTCATATATTATACTCAAGAGAGTATAACTAATTCGACGTAACAATAAATACAAATAGTTTGGTCTCGAATTTCCATTTACAAACTGCTTTTTTGCCCGAGGAAGTACCAGCCTCCCAAAACCACCCGAGGGCGGAAAAGATAATTTCCTATGCGTGTTTTTCTAATTACAAAAAGAAATAAGTAGCCGCTTGACAACGTACATGGGTCCATTTTAATAACCTCGCTCGTGTACAGTGGTCCAATAGGCGTGTTGACGCGTTATAATGGAAAAAAGTGCCATTGAACGAAAAAAAAAAAGAAAAAAATTTGAAAAAAAATCGAGTGGTCTTTGAAAGAAAATGAGCGAAAAGTGCCACTCGAGAGAGCCACTCAAATCAACCACTGAAAATGAACGCGAGAGACCTGAAAGAGGGAAACGTAAATACACGGTATGCCGTGAGAGGGAAAAAAGAAAAACACGGCAAGTACCAAGGAATGGCGCGAGCGAAAAGAATTAAGTTTCTATCGCGCAAGGAAAAGCCGTATTGTGGCATGCGAGCAGAAGGAGAAGGGAGGAGAGAGAGAGAGAGAGAGAGAGGAGATGGTAGCAATGATGTTGCCTCGGGTTACACTTTGCTCGTTGGCTCTGAATGGGCGCAGAGCAGTCGATGGCTCCACTTGGTAGAAAAAGGAAAAAAAAAAAAAAAAAAAAGAAAAGCCCCCAACGCGCTGTCGATTACTGCTGCACTGCAAGCTGCCTCGGTGCTTTGACGTCGGCCACTTGACCCGATGTTTATTTCTTCAAAGCTCCGTCGCCCACCGGTGTGCACATGCACAATCAATCGATTATACACCCTAACTTTATCTTAGGGGTCGTACCTACTACGAATGGCTTGATTTTTAGCAAAGTGACGTCGCAATCATCTTTGTCTCTCTTGCCCTATTACGGTGTGACATCACTTCACTAAAAACCAAACTATATGCAACTCGTCCAAGTGAGACGGAAACTTCACTTCCAGCCACCAAGTCGTCTACACGATTTTTTTCATTATACCAAATGCTCGTGCTTTTGTTATTTGTCTCTCATTTGTCATTTACTATGTCTCGTAAAATAATAATAATATAGCAAATAAAAGCTCATAATTATAATAATAACAAGATTCGAGTTGACAAGGTTGATCAATTTGTTTAAATGTTCGTGCGTTTGCAAATAAAAGGTATTCACGAGCTCGGCCTCGCCATGGAGACTTCAAGGTAGACAAAGTACTTTTGAAACTCTGATTCGACTAGTAGAGTTGAACTTTGAATTTATAGAACAAGTTTCGGAAAGTGAGCGGAGGAGAACATGGCAAGAGTCTCGTAAGGGTCGTTTCCCCAAAAATACAATATTTTCATGGATGAAATGGGATCACTGAAATTTAGTACCTTGTATGGGACTTTTTTCATAAATTTTTACAAATTAGGTATACACGTGTAGCCCAAACTGGTTGTAAATTTTTAGATCTTACTTTATTGCTATGCTTAAAATAAACACGTGTTAATTTAAAATCTTTTTTTTTTTTTTTTTTTTTTTTTTTCTCAAAGTAACCCCATGACGATTGTATGTACCTACCTCACTCGGATTTTATAATAATTTACGCATGTACGTGCCACGGGCTACTGCGCTCTCCATGAAAATCGAGGATCAGCTCCAAGAACGACGAACAAGTTTCCTAGATAAGCTATAGATCGTGGTTTGTTTGACCATAAAGTCGCGTTCGTGGAAACGGACAAGCTTTCCAATGACGATGAACGGGATATAAGGTCTATTACATACACCATCCAATTCATGTCTTTTAGCTTGTCTTTTTTTTTTTTCTCTCCGCCACGAGGGTGGATATAAAACTACGGTTTTTTGTGTTTTGTACGATTTCCCAGAGCCGCAGCCCATGGAGCCCTTTTTTTACAACTACGGAAGGAGTAGATCAAAGGGCATTGGAGTGAATACACCCAGTTGCATGTATACGTTTGTTAACGGGTGATGCGGTGGTATGAAATTGAATGAAAGAATTGCCCTGACGAAATGATTGAGTCGCTGAAACAAAATTTCAGTCCAATCGAATAAGTACAATCATTGTATTCTTTCATCAAACATAATAATAAGTATGCTTTATCTCGTCCCGAAGTCAAGATACGCTAATATTGTCACAAATGGCAAGAAATTTCGTTTTTTTCTTAACAAATTAGCCATAGGTTTTAGTCGTATGGATCGTAAACTTGATGCCACACTAACTCGATGTATATTTTAGTGTTAAGTATAACACGCCGATGCGACAAGTACCTATTATTTTTGTTCTACCACAACGTATAACGTAAGTATATATACATATACATATAGCAACTACTTGAACACAATGTATATAAGGAAATAAAGTGGCCGCTACGCGCTTCTGCCCGCATGCTTTAAAAATTTGTGTATATATATATATATGGACACATGTAGGGGTAGAAGAATGGGCCCCGCTCGCCAGCTGGCCTCACTTGGCGCAGCCGCCGCGTCTTTCGTGCTGCATCTACTTACTTATATATATATAACTGCCTAAATGAATTGGCCATCAGGGCAGCTAGAGCGGCGCCGAGGAGGAACAAGAGAAAACAGGTTGCTCGCCCTGCTATACTGGAATTTCTTTCCTTCTGCACCACTCTCATGGGCTGTACGTACCTGTATAGACGTAGTGCCATGTCGATACCTCCTACCGATCAATTTCCAGCCGAATTGGATCGATTTGATTTAGCCGGGGGTGCGGACATTCGGTACGGTTGTTTTCATCGAAGGCTGTTACTTTCGGCGTCCGCGTGAGGCATTTGTCACGCGCAAGTGTATCGGAGTACGCGAATACGAGCAGAGGTGGTGCGGGACTATTACGCTCATGTGTACACCTATATATATATATATATTGACACAAGCATAATATAGCCAGTTCAGCTTGCGGGATGTGCTCCGAGGAGTTGGTGCAACTGTATGATTTTACCCATTCCTCTCCGCCCTTGGAGGCATTTTTTCCCTCGGACTCATCGATATTTCCGTGTTTAAACGTATAATTACTCTTACCCGCTTTGCATGTTGTACCTATACGCGGGAGATAAATCATCGGCCATCGATTATGGGCGTGCTGATTGGGTTGGAGGTGCAGAGGAGACAAAAAAAAAAAAAAAGGGTAATCAAGGAAATGAAGCTTTTTATAACAAAAAAACGATTGCATCCCGGTTAGCGGAGATTTTATCGGATTACCATGCAAATTTTGTAAATCACGCGAATCCCGTGTGATTTTGGCCATTATATTAACAGATTGGGAGCACTTACGTGATACATACGTATATTGTATACAGTATTATACATCAGTGTCAAATTGACGGATCGTGGCAGTAATTACGTAAATTTTGTCTCCCGTACGGGAACGATAAAACTCAACTCGACCATCCAGCACCGTGAAAGCATATATACACACTGTCGCTCTCGATCGAGGGAGTGCGTATAATGTGTGCAATAAAAAAAAACAACCACTATACGTTTCAATGCGAAACTTCTTCTTAAGGTTATAGAGAAAAATAAATGCAGCTTCTTGCACACCAAAAAACAGTTACATGTTTCATACAACTGAAAAAACTGCGAACAAAATTATTTTCGAGATATTATCGCACATTTCATTCAAATCCACCACGTAGCTGGATTTATGCATTTTGAAGTGAAAAATAGGAAAAAAATGCATCTCTCCTCCGCTGGATCGTTCTCCGCGAGTTTTAACGAAACTCGTATGGCTTCTTATTGAAACCGGTCACAATTCTATAAATCAAAGGTACACCCTCCCAGGACACGATGAGCTCCGCTCCTTAAATTTTTTTTTCCCCCCCTCTATATTTTTCGATTATTTGATTCACCGATAATAATTTGTGCGTACGCGCGCCCCCGAGTATATCATTCTGTTATTGCGATATTGATAGTGAACACACGTACGTTACAGTCCCTTATGCGGCACACCAGATATGCATGATGCATATCGGCTTTCGTTCCTCCGATTTACCATTACTTATCTCCGGCATCTCCTTCCGAGCAAAAAACGCTTCCAATGGTATATTTTACCTTTGACGCGGAGTAACGATGAAGTAGGTATACTTTGACAAAAAATACACGGTGCAGCGTTACGCTGCCTACTGCATGTAAGTCAGTGCACATTTTTTCGTTAAAAACTCGTTTTTACGAATTCCCGATCAACTTGATTAAATTATCCAGATAAGTTGATTATTTAAAAATACGCGTGCTCTCAATTGAAGCCTCATTGCTGCCGTGCTGCACTGCGAGGTCGCGCGATGGGTTATCAAAAGCAAACGAATGTATATACCCTCGCCCGCGCGAGACTTGGTGCCAAGTCGCGATGTGACGAGAACTGGCCAAACGTTGGGAAGCGAGAGATACCGTTGTCGGCAACATTACGCCCGTATAGCAAAAGGACTCTCCAGCTGCTGCACACGTGTCGCTATCTGCCTCTTTTATGGCAGAGCAGTTGTTCCTCCGCTGAGCTCTCGACTTTTGACACTCGCCTACAACATGTTTGCACGCGTATGGAAATTAATGCTCATCGAGATCAATGCTCGATCTTTTTACTATGTGGTCTATCGGCTGCACTCGAGCCACATGAGCTAAAAGTCCTTGGCGCGATGCGCGAATAACGTTGTATTCCTAGCGGGTGTTATTGTGGTAAAAATTTCCGGTACGGGCATGTATATACTGAGGGTACGAAGTGTACAGCTGTTGCTCGCCCTGATAATGGAAAACTATGCCCGGCATGTTGTTCCGTGGATAAGTGACTGGCTCGGATTGGTAAATTCAGAGTCAGATAAGGCTTGACGAGCTTCACTGCAGCAGCAACTACCACTATACCGTCCATTGTACAGGTACCTGCTGCTATTACCACGGCCATTGGATATAGGTATACGTTGGCTCCCTCGGGCTAGCTTCGCTGCAGCTCGGACCCACGAGAGATGGTGTATTTTGGCGTGTGTACTTATACATCTGCTCGCGAAGCTCGAGCGAGCAAGTGCTGCTGGCGCTACACACGCACGCCTGTAATGGACAGTCTGATGGATGGATGTCCGCGACCGAAGAATATCTATTCGCGTTTACGAACATGTACATATCGTATAGGTATATACATTATGATCTACCCGCAAAACGGTTATGGACTTTGACACCTTTTCCTTTTAATTTAATAATACGTTATTAACTCGATGTACTGTATATATAATACTCCACGCCCGAAGGTACTTTTCCTTTTTTTTTTTTTTTTTTCATACCGCACTGTGGAAGTGATTTTTGGGGTCGGAATAAAAAAAGGTGTAAATATCATGTGTACACGGAACGTTACTTTATACTTGGTCGCTCGAGGTGGGTGATGTATTGCACCGCAATGTGCTTATTATTTTATCGGATATCCCCGTCTGCGTAAAGGAAATTGAATAATCAAAGATTAATAACCACAGGCTTGTGTCTTTCGCGAATCCAACGAACGAGGGATCAACACGAAGGGGGCTCCATCCCGGAAAAATTGAGAATTTGAAAATTCACAAAGAAATGGGATTTCTCCGTCTGGCAGGTTTTCACAAATTTTCATGACTGAAATATTTATGTATGGGTGGGTATACTTTATCGAATGTTGTAGGCATCAGCTAAACATAATCTAAAGAGCCCAACAAATAATTTTAAAATTGGAAAATTCATTGGAAAAGTAAGTATAACTTACAAGTCAACGGCCTCGAGCGCGAATGGAGGAAGATTCGACGCAAAGTCATAGACGGGGGACACATTAGTTTTAGTTGGACGAATCAGATAAGCATATACGTACACACGTTGTGGCAAAGAGAGGGTGAGAATACATAGGTGTTTCCCTGAAAATCAGAAAACGAGAGATGCATGTATAGAGCGGGTGGGTCGAACAGCGTTAGAGGTGGCTCCTATCTCGTTCGGGCCGAGAAACTCTCTTTGAAATTTGCTATCAGAGCCGATACGGGAAATTCGCGCTAGTAGGCGACAGAGGGAGAGTTTGGCTACGAGGACAAGGGAACATCGACGGCTGGTAGGAAAGTTTACACCGTACAGAGCGTCGGTTGGTTGCACCTCGTACACGCGACGGGAAAATTAATAATTGTGCTCGAGAGAGCCCAACGCGTGAATTTCCACGTAAAAAAAGTTGTTGGTGGCATTTCCCACCAACGCTCTGCTCTCTCTTTTTTTTTTTTTTTCACGAGCTCCGTTTTTGCTTCTACAGCGTCGAATTACTCACAACGAGTATCGATCCACACTGCGATTCGTTGGTTTTCAATAAACTTTCATTACAATTGGAATCATTTTTCCAATTGATTGGTGCATTCGTGATAATATAATTATATACACGAACATGATGTGAATGCAATAATCTGACGTTCGATATTGTTTGACGAAAATTTTAATAACTCGTTGCACAACGTTGTGGTTGATTTTTTAGTGGATTTTTGGTCAAGCTTAATAATAGTATAGTGACATCATCATCCAGCATTCATTTTTCTTTCTGGCAAAAACACGATCACCAGCCGCAATCAAATTCAAGGATAACAGGTGGCGAAAAACTTGGCACCTTTCGCACTGCAGTTTCGACGGCTTTGCGAGCCTCGGATAGTTAACGAGAAATGCGGATGAAATATTAGATGGATATTCAAACTACGAAGCGTCGGAATGGGGAAAAAAAAGGAGAAGCAGCGCGAGTATACGCGAGTTTTAAGGTGGAGCATAGAGCGCGTGCATACATTTTCCATTCTCTTATTTACTGCTGTTCTCCCCCTATTACTGTTTTCCTACCCTCGTCATTATACCTACACATATAGCTTTTGTCCGGCCCATGTTTGGATGAATCCAATTTTTTTCCGCTTTTCCGAAATAAAGAGTCAACGAGTGATTTTTTTTTTGGGGGGAACAGTGCATGGGTGCAAAAAATCTACCTTTACCCGGCCATTGATTATTTATACTTGCTCGACCCACCCGGAGATGGTCATGTAGAGGGGTATCGTTAAAAAATCACATTTTATGTTGTTATTTTCTTTTACGCTCCGTAAATCATCATCTGTTACTGCGCATAACAGAACATTAAAACCAGCCCAATCGATTACGCGTGGCAAAATGCAACTTTGATGCAGTCAACTCTAACGCGTATCTCGAGTGGAATGGCAATAACGCTACGATAAAAAAAAAAAAAAAAAAAGAAAAGGATGCCCTGCTCATCGGTATCCCACCACATATTATTATAGCTCTGCCCCTCTAATACATCCGCTGCTCGGGCCGGTTAACGGGTTGCAAATTATCATCGCGATGATCTATATCTAGCCCGATCGAGTACATGTACATGTATATGTAATATGTATAGCGGCAGATGGGGAGATGTGTATATATATATATAATATATATATACAAGTTTTGCACGAGCAAAGTTTTGCACGAGCGAAACGAGCAAGTCTACGACGATATATATATGTAACCCATCGTGCCCCGTTCCTCGAGTTGATTTAGATGGGGAGGGGGGGTGTGGCTCCCCGGGATGTAAGTATTTGGCCCCACGTGATTCCGTTCTTTTGTATACACCTGTCGCAGTTGTCAATAAAGTTGTCCTCTGAACATCATCACGAATATGGGTGAGCCTCGCTATTATTTCCGTCGTTCTTTGCGCCTGCCCGGAAAATCCAATTTATTTCTCGCCCCTGTCCCGAGTTGATGGCAGACGCGATAATTAATAAATCATGCAAGGACATCACAAAACGAATTTGTGAGCGCCCTACGCTTGTGTATACTTATACGTACCTATATTACGTAGGCATACATACTTCAAGGAAGAGAGATACTAATGGGGGAAAGTACAGAGGTGGACGATGGAATTTCGCACGTGTTGTTTTTTTTTTCCCTCTCTGAGCCCGATTCATGTGTTTCGTTAATTGGAATGTTGTGGTGTTTTACGAAAAGTGCCGCACAACGGTACACCTACGCTTTGGGGGTTCAAAAATTGATTGAATCCCCGGGAAAGGACCTTTGGTCCTCTTTAAAGAGGGTCCGTACCTTGGCAGCGTAAGGAAGTTGGTGTATGAAACCACACCGTTGTATCCAACGATAAAAGGGAATTACCACGAGCCTCGTGTTTAAGAATTACTTTATCATTTAGTAAGGCCTATATGTGTGTATCGTCCTCACTAATTAATCATGCAATTTACCAGTTCTGTTTTCATCAGTTTGTCCAATTTTTTGCCTTGACCACGCATGTAGCTACTAGCTTCTGCTTAGCTATGAAATGGTAATCTCATTGCCCCCGAGGCTTTATTTTACCTAAATCTTTCCCTCCTGATGTATTCTGGCTTCTGTATGTCGGTTCCCCCTGCGCCAGTTTGTTTTTACCATCTCCCCGTTTACTCCCCCCCCCCGGGATCTTCCCTGCATTTATGTTTCTTACTTTCTCTCAACTTTGGCCGTTCCCTTTTACATGCGTATATACAGTTTGTCCGTGGGATCTCTCTCGTGCCCATATATGGTATCCGCGCGCCACCACACCAAACCCGCAGCTCATCTGTATATTATATTTTCATCTTCCACAACCATGGCACCTGCATCTACAACTCATATAGGTGTGGGTAATTATATATACGTACCTATATACGCGCGCGGGTGTGATGTATATGTATACATTTGTCGGTCCATCGGGGAAACGTTTCGTATACGAATTTGGTTGTCCGAGCGTGTTTATGTCGTTTGATTGAATTGAGTGGGCTGTTGATCTCTCCCGTTGCGGTGCTCCGTCACCAAATGTCAATTGTCCGCGTACATTCGACAAGTTCTCTTCATTAAAAATGTCACCATCTACGGGAGTCATGTTTGATAATTCATTGTAACGTGTACACATTCATTATAACATTACTTAGCTAAGCATCAGGACTTATCCTGTATAAAGCTGCACTTTTTCATTATTTTCCTCAGACACGACAAGTTGTACTATATTTCCTATTTCCGGTGATGGTAAAAAAAAATTTTATCATGACAATATTATTATTATTATTATTATTATTAATAAAAAAAGGAAAACAAAAGAGATGACGAGACTTGAAAAAAAGTAGGTTGTGGTCGCTGCTGCTGCTGGTGATGGTGCCCATGATGCCCATTGCCGCTCAGCCGCATATTATCCTAGCTTCCCGTCCTCTCCTCCGCGTATATATAGCTGTTCCGCGGCTACCTCCATCCTCCGTCAGCACGCGCAGCTTCCTATATGGTGCGAGTCATGCGAGCGAGCAAGAAGCCCGCAGGCGAGCGCTTAGAGCTCGTGTATGTATATCCTACTCGGTATGATCTCGCGGAACAGGTCTGACAGGTTATTTTCGAGCACGGCAAAGCGAACAGCAGCAGCGGACCTGGAAAAAGAAATCGAGAGTAAAAACGAGCACCATAAGTTCAGGTAGGCATATATATATATATAGTACTCGCGTGTAAGTATTTGTGCTGGGCGCTGCTGCACGCACGCGGCAGCACCCGAGTCCTGGAAGAGCAAGATTTGTTAGCTGGGCTCAGGAATAGCCATCCATCTCTAGTAGGATCCTGTACGCTTTTCATAAGCATACAGTTGTTGGAAATAACGTTAAGTATACATAACGTGTATAGGTATACATCATTATTATTATTATTATTATTTATGTTTTCCACGTATCAATGAATTCCTGTGCCTTATCTTTACGTGGATGATGTACATGCACGACTCGTACTTGTTCCGTAACAACAGACTCCATCCTGTCGCAAGCTTTGCTCACTTGGGATAGACCTCGGTGGCTTGTACAACAAGTGCAGCAAACAGTAAGTATCTTCACAATAACATTATACAGTATGATGTCGAGCTTCGGACACAAAACGTCCAACTACGGATTTTCCAAGTCATTGGTTGTTTGTCATTTTTGGTGCTTGCCCAATTTGAAAGGCTGAACTTATACCTCGCGTACATCGTCACAAGATCTCATTAAATTGGAGACGCGACGAAGATGGGCAAAAAAAAAGAAAAAGAAAAAAAGAGTTTGTAAAAATAGCATATACAATATCATCATTAGCATAGATGGGACGAGGTTCTCCGATGGCACGGATTCAACAGTTTAAGCGTAGATAAGCTTGGCTGCTGGTAGATAGATTGCTGCCGAACGAACGAATCGAGAGAAAGAGAAGCGAGCCGATGATAATCCGCAAGCAAAGTAGTATAGTGGTTGAGTGTATATATAGGTACACAGGAGCAACGGACGGCAGAGCCACGAAGAGGCAGAGGATGAGAGAGAAAAAAAGGGAGGCCAAAGTGGAGGAAGGGAGCTTCATCGGGTGGGAAGAGGAGCGGGGCGAAGCTTGTCTAAAAGATGTACGAGGAGAAAAAGCCACAAGTCCTTCTGCCCCCATGCATACAAGCATAATAACCCACATGTACACGCACACGCAGACATGTATATACATATATTTACAGTTGGATGATGCTGGTGTGTTGGTACACCTGTAGGAGGTAGGAGGAGAGAGAGAGAGAGAGACGGGGATGTTGGATTTCCGGTGAGCAGCGGCGAGCGCCGGCCACGAGCCAGCGTCCAATCAGGTCAGGAAGCACCGGCAAAGCCACGCGTAAACCTTATACACATATAGCAGATGTCAGAGCAGATGTATATAGGGCCTTGCTCTCTTCTCTCGTATACGATGTATCCTCCTCCTCCTCCTCTTCTTCTTCTACATCCCCGCCATATCCCTCTCTTGCCTTTCGCGTTACCTTCACCTCTTCCTTGGCAACGTCGCCCCTACCTGCTCCTGCTACTGCCGAACGATGCGATGCGAAATACTTGTAAGTGCCCCTTTTTTTACAGCACGATTCGTCCCTCTCTCGTTCTTCCTTTCCACTTGCACTCGGTATACTTATTTGCGTGCTTCGTCTTAATTATTGCTTGACTCGGCTTACGCATAAGTATATATGCGTGTCCACGTGTGCCTATACCGATTACGGTACAACGAAAACTTAGGGACGTACATCAGCAACAGCAGCTTGGCTGAAAGGTGGATATAATGGTGATCGATCTGGAAAATCATTTTTATTTGCTGTATGTTTCGTTTTGCGCGTCTATTGCTCCAAAGTGCATTCGACAATTATACTTATTTCAACGTCATCGACTCAGTGGATGCATACCCATGCGAAGGAATACCGTTCGTCAGCCACACCCCTGTACAAGTATACCTATACGCTGTTAACAAAGGAAAATTTTTTTCTCGTTCGTTCGAGTAAAATCGTTCGCGTGTGTGCTCGCAGCTGCTGTTTACACGCGCCAGGAAAGAGAGATAGGGCGCGTGTGTAGGTGCCCGTGCGAAGGACGATAGCGTGTATACATATTATAATATAGCCACGCGTGCCCCCCCGGCTTTTGGCTGTGCGTATTATACATGTATAAATATTATTATGATAGCCAAAGGATTTACGAAAGGGGATGCCTGCGTGGAAGAGGAGAAAGAGGGTCGAGAAATCAAGGGAGGGATGAGCCGAAAGATCACCCAAGCTCCTTTGTAGACTTGTACCCCGAATATTGGAGCCCATTTTTTACACGCGCACCCTCGACACAACCCCCAAACCCTCCACTTTTTTTTTTTTTTTTTTTTTTTTTTTTTTTTTTTTTCAAAGCTTTATTATTATTTTTCTTCTCGTAAAGTAGAGATTGCGGTTTATTGGTTTATCACGCGTACACCTACTCGCTGTTTTCCGTCTGCGTCTCCAACGTATTCGAGCAGCGCTTGGTTCTTTCGTTCGCTTAATTTTCATTTCACACGAACGTAAGAGGTTTAATTGTGTATAAATAAGCGTTTGGACACCTTTTGATTATTTCGTTTTGTCCCTAATACTTTATGGCTATTCAAAACTTTACAATTCACTTTAGTAGAATAGGTACTTTGAGGTAAGACATTGGAGTGCCGGAATACCGTGTTTTTCTTTGTTTCTCTTATATTATTTCTATGCAGTGTTATTGTCAGATAAAGTGGATGTAGAAAAAAAAGGGTATTTCTAAAAACGAGTACAAACTGCTTCGTCGTTGTATGTATACAGTATCGGTAACTACACTTGAAATATATAATACAACCCACTTTACCAATAATGGGCAACCATTTCAGTACTTACTCCGTTTAAAAAGTAATGGATCAGCGTAAGTACAGGCGCGTTGGTCGTAATTACTGCGAAATAATGTTTCGGATGTAGCTTATTACATTGGAAGAAAAAAAAATAATGATGATACGAGGCATGAAAAATAGACTTTTGACGGAAAATAAATGATGATGAGGATACTCGAAGGTCAGAGCTTAAAAGAGCTGCTTTTGAGGTATTTTAAAATTATTTTGAATAGGACTTAATGAATTTTGGTAAATGTAAATTTCCTCGAAACCTCCCTCGATGATGAGAAACAAATGTCTACGTTTGGCGGGGCCCTCCATGCTTTGCCTCTTCATCTGGTATAGCGTTCGTGCCGGTGACGTTCGGAGTCAGTCGCGTGTACACTGATCGTGGGAACGGTGGTGGTTCCTCCTCTCTCTCTCTCGCTGGTGCGCGCGCGTGCACGATAACGCGAGTGGAAGGGAGAGAGAGCACTGGCAGCAAAACACACACGCGCGCCCTCCCGTCAATCGAGTTCCCGGGAGATCGATCCCCGGCGATGACTCTGGTGGTGCTCCCTCGCGCTGGGGACGCATCGGCTATTGTTTTATTATTGAAATTCACCTGTCCGTGGCGTGCAGTCCTGGATTTTCGGCGGATACGTGTAGCGCTGATCGCCAGCTTGTCGATTATTGAACGCGGATTTCGTTCGCCACCGAGCTCTCGCTCCATCGTCCTCGTTGTCGCTTCAACCGCGGCTCATACCGATGTAATCTCAATTCATCCCTCCCCCTCTCTTTTCTTTCTTTTTTTTGTTCAATCGTTTACTAAGTTTTTCATTTTCTTCATCATTTATCGATGGATTTTTCAATCAATCGTTTGCGTCGCTCTTGTTTCACACGATGATTTAACTAACTGCCGATAGTTATCATAAATCAAGCGAAAAGTCGTAGAAGATAGGGCTCTTGCTCACCCCCACACATATACACGTGATATACATCCATTAGGCAGCGCAGGTATACACGTTTGGCGTAGGTCATGGCCGAGTGGTCAGCGTAACGGATCGCGTTATCGAGTCCTTGGTTAATCGGTCCGAGTCCCTGCTCCACCTTTTTGCTCGGATTTAGTGCTTGCTTCGGAATCTCCCACCGGGTGACTCGGATAATCACGGATAAATCTTCGTTTCTACGTTAACAGTGGTGTCGACAGTCGACTGAAAGTTCAATTTTTTTTTTTTTT
>NW_019379624.1:332634-404078 GCF_000648655.2 Copidosoma floridanum | reverse complement strand
TTCATCGTTGAATTTTTTTTTTTTTGTTTTGTTGATTATTTACAGAAATTTGTACATTTACATAATAAAATGTGTGTGGGTGTGTAGTGACCATTGTATACCTAGTGCTTGCGGAGATTGATTTTTTATAAAATGTACAAAAATCTAGGACATGTAGCATAAACCCGTCAATGGTATCCGAAGCATCGATTTTCATGGATTCTCCTTGAAAAAATTACTTATAGATATTAATCAATCATTTCTGTTTTCAATAAATATTGGAGGCGTTTTCGAGAGGTGTGGCCTTTGTTCCGTCGATACGTACATACACTTGCGAACTTACGATGAGGCGCGTGTGGTTTACCGGGACGCGGAAAACCCGCTTGGCTATAATCGCCTTTTCCGTAACGATGCCAAGGAAAATATGTTTTTTTTTTTTTTTTTTTTTATTTAACTAAAAAACATTGTTAAATCAATCGATTCGTACGCGAGACGTTGGAGTATCGCTGTTTTATGATCATTATTATTATCATTATCTTCATAATAATGATGATGGGAATGGATGGCTCGTACACATTATAAACAGATGAAATTTTCTCGCAGTTTCAGGTTTCTCGTGCAATCATTTGCAATCGAGCCCATATGACAAGTACCATTCAATTGAGATTCAAACAGTTGATAACAATGGAAAATTCACCTGTCAAAGTTGACGAAAAAAATATACATTCTGGTTATATACATTTTTCCACTCAAAAGTACGAATAATAAATGAGAAAGAGTATATAATTCATACTTCGGTGAACCATAGAATCATCGTAGAATGGACCAAGGACTAATAAAGAGTCATGGGATTGTAAGGAAAAATTTTCTTCTTTTGCCATAAATTTAAGGACTCGAAGAGGTTCATTAACCGTTTGAGGTGCTCGCTTTGAGCTGGAAAAGAGGAGAATGAAAAAAAGGGCGAGAAAGAGCCGCCAAACAGAAAGAGGGGGAAAAAAAAGATTCAGAGCGGCAAGTTGGTAGGGAAAAATTTTTCTTTGCCCCTTGTTCTCTTTCGCATCGAATGCTCTAGACGAAGAATAAGCAAATCAAGAGCCCAGTTGGACCAACTCGGCGATTCTCGCGACGAATAAAAATTCCCCTCTTTCACCTCACGCAAGCTTCTCACGCGCTCGTACAATAGAACACTTTACGGATGGCCCTCTTCAACGACACTGTTAGATCGAGGTAAAATGAAAAATTTTCTTTTGGCTCTTAATTGTCAGTTTGGCGGCGTCGCTCGACCGCGAGGAGCCGTCGGCCACTTCGTCACTTCCCGAGCGAGTCCCGAGCGTTCATGCCACGAATACCGAACCACGCGGCCAATCAAAGCTCATTTTACCTCCACTCCACTCGACCACCGTCGCCGCCGTTGGAGCGATTTCGACTCTCCAGCGCGAGAGTGTCTCTCTTGACTTTGGCACGGCCTCAAATCGCTGCGAAAAATCGAAAAGTTTTTGGGGAATCGTCCTTTGGGCACCGACGACGGGCGCCCAAGAGGAGGAGTGGGCCCGAGCCAAAAGCCATTCTGGCGCTCGAAAACTCGCGGGGGGGTGGGGGGTGGCCCAATAACGAGAAATAGACCGCGCTAGGAGCTCGGCGCGGGGTGAAGATGCACAAACGAACGGGCGCATGGAGTTGTACGGGGGCAACAAATCAAATTGACTCGACAAAGTTTCACGTGACTGCCCGGGCCGACGCTTTTTTGGCTGCACCAATTAAGTATGTATACATACATGTGTACGCGACAGTGGCTTTTAATGACTATTTGAAGAATAACGCAATATCCAGTGGCAATCAGACTAATAGCGAACCTTTTATTTTTAATAGCTCGAGCACCGTGACCTACTTTATTTGACGCGCGTATCGCCGAGAAACGCGTCGACGAGCATTCGTCCCCAGATACCTACCCTTGTTTTGCCATGCACCAGCTGTCGTCATCATCATAACCACAGTTACCATTTTGCGACCTCGAGTACTTGTATATTATATGTATATCTGCATGGAATGCAAGAGCAATACATGAATAGGTATTATTCGAGGGTAGGGGTGGGTCATTGTTTACACCTTATAGTTTGTCACTCGCTTTTTCATATACGAATTACTGAGACACTGCACGAGGATGTAAGTATTAAAGATAAAATAGATGTATAATGGTTATCGGGACGTGACCTCCTACACCGTAAATTCTCCGGGTAGAAAGTGAAAATCGAAGCCCCCCCTCTCTTTCTTTCTTTCAATGGACTCTTTGACTGACATTCAAGTATTGCACCATGAGTTGGTCGTTGACTATACGTGTCTGTACAGGTCAACTTGGTTTTAAAAAATGACACCATCACCTATGTCCTACTCTTTGGTTAATGAATGACCGGATGGATCACGGATAATTTACGCGTATACGTATATGCTCTTCGGCAAGTAGAAAATAGAGAGGCGCGAACACGAGAGATTCGGTACAATGAAAATAGGTACACGCATCACAGAGCCGAGAAAGGGGTGGTGGAGGGGGTTGTCAATTATCGGGACATTTACCATCAGCGTTGCTCTGATTGTAGGGCACGGGTATATATAATGGGCGCGCTATCTAAATCTTTGGCCCCCCACCCCTCCCCATCCTCGTTCGATTGATTGGTCAGTTTGCTGTCCGTTCCTCTTTCTCCCATTATATACCGCTCATCGGTGTGTATACCCGACACACCGCGGCGGGTGCATTTGGTGACGACATCGAAGGCACCATGTGTACGTGTGTACCTGCAGGTAGAAATTCTCGAGGACTCGGGGCCAACGCGGATAAATGCGTAATCACGTAATTGCCGGCTGCATAATGCACCGGTAGTGCATCAAAGGCCGCGGTGGTTGATGCAACCGTGACCGAGAGCGGGTGGGGACGAGAGAAAGGGTATACAGAGCCGAGGTCTGGCTATTTACAATGAGCAAACGGGGGAGGGGAAAATGCGAGCTCACCGGGATCCGAAGGAAATTTCCAAAGCCGAACGGAGCGGGTATCCTATATACACGTGGCGTTGTGCCGGTGACAAAGGGAATAGGTTTGGCGCGGGAAAAGCGAACTACCTGGAATTTGCGGTTGTCGAGAGAGGACCGAGATTGATTAGAGAGAGAGAGAGAGGCTGGGTCGGGAATGTTTTTGACTCTCTCTCTCTCTTCAGTGGTGGGTGTCTCCCTTACACATGTACACTCGCGCTCTCTGCAATACTCTCTGCTCTTTCCCCCGCACGCGAGCACCTACGGTACATATACGTTTGTTGTTTATGCATCCGCGTGATCAAACCCATTGGTCCATCATTTTTGCTTTGACCAATCATGTGCATACTTATACATTCATCATCATCCCATGGTGCTAAACGCCGAAATTTTACGTATGAATTGATAAAATAGAGTAAAAGCCACTAAAAAATGTCGGAGCATAAATAAATAAACGTCCCGATTGGAGTCAATGTGTATGTTCACGGTGTAACGCGCGCTGATCTGATTAGCGGACAAATAAAGGGACGCGTGTTATAACATATATACATATACACCGAACAAACTTTCTTATGAAATCATCAGAGAGAGAGGCGCCGCCGGTCATTCCTGCGGTAGTTGAAGTCAGCTGCAGAGGGTCAACTCGCAATGTCAATTGGCCGTGGCCTTACTCTCTTCCGCACACGATGCATATAATATAGGGGGGCGAGGAACGAGGTTTGTCACGTATACTTTAAGTGCCGCCTAATTTGGTTGACCGGCGCTCTAATAATTCATAACCGAGCGGGACGTTATACCGTCATGTATGAGCAGTGACATCGCACCACATTGTATTGTATGCGGGCAGAGCTAACCCCCCCCCCCCCCTCTTTCTTGCACAGCGGCACTTGTGAAGCATGTATAGCATCAGGTTCACTACCCTGTAGTGCAATCGCTACACTTTTCATGTACATTAAAAACAAGCTTGGCTATATCAATTTAGATCTACGTGCACAATATAGATGGACATTATTCATAGTATGTTACAAGTTTTCGGGAAAAAAAAAACAGACAATCCAAGTAACCATGTTGAAAAATACTTTTGACAAAACTCCTCAAAAAACTTATAGATATTCACCCACTCCAATCGAAATTCTCATAAACGATCTGAAAATGTTATTTTTTTTTATTTTTTTTTTTTTTTTAGCGTCGGGCAACAATGGAGAGGTTCAATAAAACACTTTCCGTGACTATCAAGTATAGGTATAACGTGTATATATAATATATATACCACAGTTATCGCGACAAAAGCACTGCACAGATTGACGAGCGTCTACTTACTAACTTTGATGCGACGTTTAGTTTCTGTGATTATCTGAAGTGCTGGTTATATTATATGTGTATATATACCACATCTGCCAACTTGAGTTTCGTGAAGACGGTCTCTGTTACGCGCACAGTCCCTCCCCCCGCCCGCTCCCTCCATTCATTATCTTTTCGCTCTCACCCGTCTCCCCGGAGCCCCGTATACCACGCGAAGCAGCGCTCCTTGAATTTTATCTAGCTCGCTGCTATACGTACATGGCTACGGATAATGTATAATCTACTAGTTTCGAGTGGATTACAAGCTGGGTCCCCCTTTTTTTTCTCTCTCTCTCTTAAACGCATAAATTTATGCGAACACGAGCAGCTTCACGAGCCCCTTTTTTTTCGAGACGATCGCAAGTACCTTTCTTTTTATGAGTTACTCTCTCACGATCACCCTCTTTTTTTTTTTTTCTTCCGTTGACTATACCTTTGTGTTTTTGTAAAACAAGATCATCCCAAGTATAATGACAGTATGGACAATGATTTTTTTTCTCTCTTTTTCAATTTGTCGCTCTCGAAACGTTAAAGTGTCCCTCCTTGTCGGTGTAATCTCGAGTACTTATATACCTCGGGGTTTAAAAGCGTGTTTCGAGTCGAGAGGCCGCTGTACTCTCTCTCTCTGCGCCACCGTTGGGGGTGGGCAAAAAGAAATTCAATTACAAGCGCAGTGACTTTGCATATAATTCAATTAGGAAAGCCCCGGCCTCTTTCGACTCTGAGTGATTGCCGATAAATCAATACCAATTGGCTTTGGTCTGGCGCCCCCTCACCCAAGAAAGCACCTCTGTCTCATCCCTTCCTGTTTCTACGTACGGCAAGAGTCAAAGTGGGAGGGGGACAGAGAGAGAGAGAGAGAGAGAAAAAAAATAAAATGCCCCCAAGGAGAGGGCAAACGTGGTATACGGGGACGATCCAGATATATCGTGCTAATTCGATTTATTTCCATCAATTGCCGGCAATTGGGCCGAGATGACCCGTATACCTATATACGTACATTATGTTATTCGTACTACTTTGTCTTGGCTGCTCTGCGGAGCGAGCCACGAAATTCTTTGCTTCATTCGGTTTTCTCGGAATACCGTTATAACAACACTTGGATTATATTAGTCACGATATAATGTACAGCACCGGCACTCTCGCACCTATATGTATACATTATACTTATTGATTTCGGTACTTGATTGTTTCATTAGCTCGTCCGATCGTCTCTCATTTAGTCCATCACTCATCCGTTATGGCCTTTTGATCATCGTTACCTTTCATACGTATACCTATAACTGTATACACTTCAATATAGGATCGACGATTATAATAATAAATGCAAATTCATGCGAAAAAGACGGAGTCGGTGCTTCAAAGGCCGCCTATAAGTACCAAGGGACGAGTGTTGTACATGTTTTTCAAACGGCTCTCGTCGTCGCCAAATGCGTGCAGCCCACGTGTCTGCGGGAAAAAAAAAAAAAAAAACTGCAGCCCTCTGGTCCCTGAAAACACGTGTGCTCTCCTACACACTAACTTTGTACGGTTTAAATTCGATGAGAGTGAAAACGGAGAAACAAAAAAATATATTGTCTTGGCAGTTTGATTATAACTCGATCTACCGCGGTTCGCCACCAGTCATGGAGTAAGCGCAGCTTTTGCCTCTCGAGCCCTCGTCGAACACACGAGAAGAAAAAGAGGAGCTCGACTTTTGCACGTGTACCTATATATACGCATTCGTATAGAGCAGCACTTAAAGCTCTGCAAGTCCATACACACACAAACAGGTGAGTATTACATAATGCATCTGGTGGACTCTCTCTCTATGGACTTGGCTGTCGTTTCTCGCGTCCCCTGCACATATAATATGCCATGGCTATGATGTACACTATACTCGTCCCCTCCGAATCCGAATATCAGAGAGTACATACATATATATATGTACGAGTAGGCGAGTAGGTGCACATATATATAATGTCTCTTATAAACGAGTGACGGGCTGGTGAACACGTGCGGGCTCATCCTTTGCGGGAGACTGGAGGCGCACAACTTTGTCCCCGGTGTTATTTTATTTTCGTAGCCGGGCACCACCGCGTCGTCGCCCCGAAGCAGAGCACATTATAATTATAGCTCCACTGCCAAACAGAGAACATCATCTGCTGTAAATGATGTTAGTATGTATATACTGCATACTTACGTGTACACATTTAGGGACGTGGCAGAGGAGCCCCGGTGGCCGTGAACATGTGCACCGAGACGGGAGAACCACAATTATATACATATACACTTGTACGGGGCAAAATTACACTTACTTGGCGTTTGGCTTTTTCTTTCTCCTCTTCTGTTTGCAATTTGCAAATTTCCACTCTTTGTTGACCCATCGTTCGCAGTCCTCTCTTCTTCTCGACTCTCAACCCTGAGCTGTCCTCGAATAATCAGCTTCGACACTTTGAAATCGAACAAAGACGCATGCGATGTCGCAAATTTTTGTTGATTCACAAACAAACGAGGTGTGAACGAAGAAAGGGAGATCACGGTGTCGACAAAGTTAAGAAAGGATTTCTCGGGAGAGCAGACCTTACGCAATGTGGAATAATAAAAATTTGAGGTGCTGCTGGCTTTTGGGGGGGAATTACGTTACGATTGTCAGTGTCAAATTAAATGTTGCTTTTTGGGTGATGGTCCCCGCGGGGACGAGTTGCAGCCACGAGCGATTACCAAAATTACGTACTGTACCTATACTGATTATTTTTCTATAAAGTTTGTTTGTCCAACAGAGACAAAGTAGTTTGAGCACACACGTGCAGTGGAGCGAGAGGATCGGCGAAGGGTAAAATGTTGTATTGTAGCCCCTGTTCCAGCCTCTTTGCGCGTACTACATTTTTCAATGGAATATGATGGATTTGTGCTGAAGCGAGGGCCCTTACGCCTATATACGAGGTATCGACACACTTTTTCTTGTCCTTTGCCATACGAGACAGAGTGCACCTAAAGTTTGCGGCTCAAACTTTGACGGGTGAATCTCGCATCAAGTATACCCTCTTTTCTGTTGTTTCGGAGGAATCAATGTTTTTCTCTCGCGAGCTTGGAAAAAATCACCCACGTCTTTGGTCCTTTGTTTTGCACGCTTGGAGGATGATTTACGGGCGATACTTTAGTGCAGCGACATAAAAATTTTAGCTTGAAGCAAATAAGTTGTGAATTGTTTTACAGCCCAATGACTTATGCTAAAAAATTATCCTCAATGTGGCAATGTAATTAAATATACATATTTTTGCTAGTTTGAGACAATTTTCAACTCGAGATACATTATTAATTGTGTTTTCTATTTAAAGATGATTTTTGTCAAGAAATGAAAAAAAAAAGGAAAAAGTTTATAATCACTGAAACGATTGAATCACTTTCAGATTAAAAAAAAAAAGCCTCCACAGTAGTTTGTTTTCGTTGGGCTATTCGCTGCGCGGAATAAACTCGATTCGAAAAATCCCACGCAGTTGTGTGGTTCTGCCATTAAAGTTCGAAGAAGCTCGGCTTGGGACTCGCAACGCGGTGAATCTCTCCCGATGCTCGGCAAAGGGGAAGCACAGCGTGTATCCCATCCCACCGCCGCAGCTCGATAGCAAAAGAAAATACACGATGGGTATAAGAGCAAAAAAAAAAAAAAAGAAAGAAAGAAAAGCAGCAGTCGCCGGCGAGGGTAAAAAAGTGGTCGGGGCAAAGATGGTCAACACACGTTGTCATTAAGCGCAGTTGTGGGAGGCGTGCTAAGTAGTTTAACTGGGAGATCGTCCTCTCGGGCTGCGGTGTATATATATATGTATTGTATAAATACATGGCGGTGACAACAGCGACAGCGGTACAGTCATCTCATCGGCTCGTCAAGCACAAATCTTATTGCCGGCTGCAGCGGTGGCACGGCCACTCCTCTTTTTCTTTGTTTTTTCTGTCTCCTCCTCGCGGGCGAAGCGACTATGCAACAAACGCTCGTGCTGTGCACATGCTCCTTCCGAGTCCTCGATCTATATGTACATATACCTACGTGTCTTTTTACCGAATATCCGCTGTTCCCGAGCAGTTTACGACCGTTTACCCCGCCTGTCGTTGCACCTGACTTTTCTTCCTTATACACTCGTCTTTTTTTGTTTCGTGGATAGCTTTTCCTTCAATTTTACTCGATTCGAGATTGTGCATTTTTTTTTTTTTTCATCCTGCACACATTCGAGAAATGATAGCTTCACGAGCGAATTTCCTTGTACCTTGAGATTCTTTTTTTTTCAAATGGAGAAGAGGCGACATTTATTTCAGGCGAACCTTTTCCAAGGTAAATCACAACAATTTCACGAATTCCGTGCTGTGAGGCGATTTCGAAATTCGCAAACGACCGATGAGCGCGAGTGTATATCCACGCCTCGTACGAAGTCTAGCTTTATCCACATTTTCTCATTTAAATTAACATTGGAAAATCTGAATAAGGATAGACTTCGTACGATGCGTCGATATAGGTATACAGTGAGAGTTTAAGTACTTATACATCGCATGGAATCTTGTGACTCGCGAGTATATTAAATTGATCTCCAGCCATTTCTCGGTATCCCTTTATCAGCCGGACAAAAAGGAACGAGCGCCAATGAGAAAAGTAATAAATGTAGGTGTGCAAAGAAGAAAAAAGGGGAAGCGTATACCTATGTAAAATATATACATCACTCAGTTACTGGAGCGATGCAAGAGTCACCTGCCTTACTGATCAAAAGATATGGCGTTTTTAAGAGAAATGTGGAAGCATCGGCAAATATCTCGAAAATCTCGTGTTTAGCGAGTTTGGAGGTGCTCTCTTCTTTCGAAGTAACTGTAGCTTCTGGTAGAGCTTGGTTTTTTTTTTTTTTTTTTTTTTTTTATTAACTTTAAAATCCCAATGACGAAATCTTGCGTATATTTTGTTTGTAAAACTTTATAGCAAATTCGTTTTGGGTGTTAACTGTCGACGGTATTTGCACTTGGAATTAATAGCATGGAAAAAACATTTTTTGAACCAGCTTTTGTTTCAAAAAATGTTTAATCCGATTCAAACCATTAACGGCAGACTCACGCATGCTTGTGCCATAAAAATTTTAACTACCATTTTCACAAATGCATTTGATGAAAAAGAACGACCTAATCCGCACATATACTGTTTCTCTCTTCGCGGCCCTAAAATCTCGACTCATCTTTTTGCTCTTTTTTTTTTTTGTTTCAGGTAAGAGATAGCGGAGTTGCTTCTAATCAGAGTGGAGGGGCGAGAACGCATTTTCGAGAGTGGGCGAGGGGGCTCAAACGGACTTGGTGGTGAGTTTCGGCGAGTGCAGCATGGAATTAAGGTTTTAACGAACTGCGAAACTCTTACAGAACTCGCGGGTCGTTGGTTCGGCCCATGAAAAAGCTTTTAATTCGCATCCGCCGGAGCACGCGAAAATTACTATTGAACGGTCGAGTCGTAAAAAAAATTTTACACCTCGCCCGAGGGCTAACTTGAAACTCACCGTTGGAAAACTTTTACTCTATTAGACAGGTATCAGAGAACGCCATCCCTTACTGTGGACTTTTTGTTGTTGTTGTTGTTGAATAAGTAATCCCATTAATTAATTTTTACACCACTACTTGTCAACGATGCAGGAAAAAAAATCAAACCTCAAAATTAGCGGGGATGGCAAATCGACCTTAGTATATTTTTTACAATCATTCGTGGAGGGTAAAAATCACGAGTTTAATATAATAAACGACTAAATCTCTAAATCAGAAAATTTATATGAACGTGGTCGTGGTCGTTGTTGTTGTTGTTGAGCACGATGCTAACACATCTAAAATAAAAAAATTTTTTTTTAAATAACGAAAACCATAATTATAACAGGTATATCTTGGAGATCTTCATTTATGCGTGCTCTGAGATTTACCTAAGATAAAATTTTTTTTGATGAATATATGGTAGTGTCGTTTTAGGAGGTATTAGTTTTTACGAGAGTTTTTACCTTTTCTCAATTAGAAAGCAGAGAGCATTGCGGCAGGACAAGCGGTAAAAATGTCGACTCAAACGAGTCTACATGCAGATCACAATCATTTTTAAAGGATAGGCGTACAGTTGTAGGCACACGAATACACACCGGTATTGTTTGCTACCATCAGCGTGGCGCGCAAAGTACGTACAAATCCCGTAATTGCACCCATCAGGCTTAGATGGGCCTGTAGAGTTGCCCCTTTGCTCCAGACTTCAGACTAATGTACCAACTAATACCCTCCCAATTATCGAGCTGCTTCTATCTATACACCATTCTGATCTTAGTGGTTCTCTCCTTGTTGGCTCCATATACATGATGAACTGCACAGGTACATCTGGTAATGTATTTTGCACACATCACCATGCACCTGTACTACCTATACACCTGCATAATGCACAAGCGCTGAGATGATCTAAATATGTATTTAAAATATATTTTGTCCTCATCCGGTAGATCGACGTGCACGAGGTCAATGAATAGTACGCGCGCGTGTGTATACATGAATATATAGCGGATGGGCGCGCAGGTACAATGTGCAGCCGAAGGCCAGGGCATTCTAAGGAAAGGAAAAAAAAAAAAATTGCTGGCTGACACGGGATTTTTCGGATCGCCCACGCGTCAGCGGTCGCTTCCATACGACACGGTTTCACAATCAATTGGGGAACGGGTGACGTTTGACGGTACTGGACCGGGGAATTGTGAATCAGCTGTAGCTTCCCACGCACTCGACTTAATTAACATCAGCCGCGAGTATTTTCCTTTTTCCTGTTTTTTTTTTTTTTTTTTTTTTTCTTCACCAACGCGTCGCGTATAAGAGACGAAACGTCACCTTTCATTCATTCTTCCAATTTTCCAACAGCCCAGTTCCGGCGTCATGACCAACACGTATATGTATATACGTTGTGTCCAGCGCTATCTCGATCTTCACGGCTGCATAATTTATAAAGCTCCATGAATATGTCGTCGTATAACTGTAACAAACTACAACTGCGCACAGCCAAATATACTACTTTGAAACGTACATGTATATCCTATACTGTGACACTCTGCGTAAGGAGTGCATTTTGGAAAATAAAAACTTTGCAATTGACGTAACATGCAATAACAAATGGTGCATAGTGTTTACGAATTCACGTACGTGTACGTTTACGTAAAAAAAAAAAAAAGAATGTGTTCCGTTGGTGCCGCTCTACCCATTCCAGTATGCCATTATTACCGGTGGGTATACAAAAATCGATTTCTGGTTAGCGTGTTGTGGTCAAGTTGTGCATATTTATCATAAATACATAATATGCTATGCCTTTTCATACCTATGTTAAAGTAAGCCGCGCTGGTACCATACCGTAACTGAATAGGCGTGTGTATATGATTACGCTGTGAGAAGAATTCACATGAAACGCATGCAGGTCGATATGATAGGTATACCTATACACTGTGTAGTTAACCATACTGACTGTTTACGGTATGAGTTAAAATAAACAAAAAAACATACGCTAAAGTATAATATAACCTACAATATTCACAGTAGTGTTTTTTGAAACACATACCAATTAATGTACCTGCAGGGGAGGGCGAGCACTGCGGGCTACATACGCGAAGCCGCGGGCGTTGCTGTAAAAAAAAAAGATACTCCCTTTTGTAAATTACCTTATACTCGTAAACACGTTATCTGCTTCTTACAACTTGGAGTTATTATACATGATATTATGAAACGCAAGAAGTATCGATGATGTTAGCACCCATAATTAGAGTATGATGCGTTGGTTGGTGGGTTGCGTACTGTCGTTTTGATGGCAGTGATTGTTCGGCTCGGGTGACAGGCTCTCACCGATCGACGTGTGTTTTGTCCCACAGTAAACAAATACATATGCCGAAAGGGGGTGATGGATAGGACGGTACCCACGATAAGAAAACCAACAGCGTGGATTCATCGTTCATCCGTGCACCTTCACGGCTAACGATCGTCCGTCCGCAAATGTAGGGATCCGATGATGATGACGACGCGGCGAATGGCGTGAGAGAAAGAGAGCTCATGCAGTTATTGCGGTTTTGGGCCTCGGGTTACTTATACACGTACACACGGAGTGTCGCGGTCTCCCCTCGCTTTCGTCCACTGCGAATTCGATCCCCCTGTGATGTATGTGCATTATACGAAGCTATGATATATACATATTCGTACACATTCGTGTATTGCGACGTGCGTGAGTCGTGCAGCGCGAGCCATACTCTTCCTCCTCGGCTGTCTGCCTCGTTGTCACTGGGGTTCCTTGGATTTTTCCGGCCACGGCGAGAGCCCAGTCCACCGGGAGACCATTGTGCGCCCGAGTTGTTTCAATTTTTTAGCAAAAGCAATTTGTTTTCCCCGACTTTACTAGCCGCTGATCTCCGGATCACGTATGTCGTCGACGTCCCTCTTCGTCTTCGTTTTTGGTTTTGCATCGGCGGCGATCGTCCTCGTGCGTATATATCATAGCTTACCGGTGGCCAATCGATCCACGTGAGAAAACACACCAATGATCGCGACCTGCGAGCTATATTGCGCAACTCTCGCCAAGTGTACGAATAACGAGATTAAGTATATCATGAGCGGAAGCGTACATTGCAGTTTCATACCTATCTACATAAATACGGTCCACGTGGGGGTCATCGGAGATGAATTTGAAAGCACTTTTTTTGCAGCTAATTTTTTTTCCAACTTTTCCGCTTAGAGCTCCGACAATATCTATGACTGAACCAAAACTCGCCCAATTATTTTCGTGATTTGCGCGTACCTATAAGTACGAAAAAAAAAAAAAAAAAAAAAAAAAAAATGTACCCAAAAATCGTGCTTCTTCTCCACATTGTACTTGTACTGTGCATTGTACACTTTAAAAATTTATCTTTTCGTATCTTCGGAACATATACTCCAACAGTTGGGATCTGTAAACCTTCATCATGCAAATCCCGGAGTTTCATGGGGTTGTTGATGCCATTGGGTATACTCAATACAGGATCTATTTGGTTACGCATGAGGGCGTCAAGGAGTTCATAAATGTTACAAGCACGTCCTTGTATCTCTATCGTGATGTATGGGCTCGTAATCAATTTGGCCCCCTGTGCCTAATGGCGCATGTATATACGAATAAACTGAGCACTTGAGGAAAATTTTGTCAAACGTAAATTATTCTCTTACTATCTCCGGGAGAAAAATTCACAGCCTATCACACCTTTGACGCTACGAGGATTAGCTTCGTTTGAAGCGTTTGTCGGGAGCTGTAGGTCACAAGCAAGCACGTGGAAATTCAACAATTGAAAGACAGTCTCCCGTGCCGTGAATTTTAAAGCATCCGGTACCAAAAGTGCCGGGGGGGGGGGGGAGGGCGAGCTTGCGCACCGAATATTTATCGATTCGATTAGGTCATCCGAGACAGCGGGCAGGCATCGGACGGACAAAGGGAATGAATCCACGTGGTCCGTATTTCTAGCTGCAGAGAAAATATCCAGCGAGAAAGGGAATAAAGGAGGAGGAGCCGACACGGCGCGCCACCCTGACAAAGCAAAGAGGAGGTGCAGGACGAGCCGAAGGAAGCGAGCTCGGATTTCGCATGGGAATGCGCTCCTCTTTTGCGTCTCGCGATTTTGCTTTGCGCGAGCAAAGAACGGGAGTACCGAGATCACGCATCGCTGGTTTCCTTCGAGTGATCCGAGACGCTACCTTTTTTCTTCTTCTTTTTTTCCCCCATTCGTTTATTGCCCTACGCCTGCATCGTCCCCCTTTGCTGCAAAGACGAGTACGATTTTCCTCCAAGAAATCCAGATCTGGGACTCTTTGGCGAACAAGGGAAATTTCTCCGGTGCTGTCCAGAGCCGCGCGGAGGAAAAACCTCGCGGTGGACGCAAAAATTACCTTCACCAAAGACGCCACTGCCTCCCACTTCATTTACTTCCAGTCTTCGAATTATACACATTCACTAACATTTTTTACTTTATCATATATGTGCATCTGTAGTTCGATGAATTATAGGACGCCAACCAAACTACGACACAACTAATCGAGTAAACAGTGTATTATGTACTTCTCTCGCGCATGCGTCCCGCAGATTCATCAATTGCAGCCTGTGTGCAGGATAATCCATCCTTAAACTGAGCTACTTAATGTGGCAGCAGATTTTGATAAGCCTTGGCCTTCGACATCGGGTGTTGCTCCGATCGACCGAATTTCCTTCTCTTTATACCGATGCTCGACGGAGGAGCTTTCATCGGATTTTTTTTTTTTTTTTTTTCGTCTACCTCGCCGGATGTCCACCTCTGTTACAGAGTACGGTCAATTCGATCTTCATGCAAATCTGGCGCGACATCTAAATATCGAGACTTCATCGACACGCGGCACTTCTGGCGTAGTTTTTGTTACTGTCACTGCAGTGGTTTTTTTTCCGGCCAGTTTCTTTTTTCCCCCTCGCTCTTTGGGCTGTTATTTTATACCTTCAGCCATCACTACGCTACTCTTGCTCGCACACATATCATTACACATACGTAAGAGAGGACGTAATATGATGTGCACTAACGTGTATACCTGTTATTTTAATCCTAATCCATGTATACAAATTGAATAAAGTTCTTCCACATCTTCATCGTTATTGTTGCTAATGGCAAGCATTTAAGTAATTCACATTTTTAATCCGATTTCAAGGATTACAGTAATTACAGAAATCAGGGGGACCGTATATTATATACTCGTAGGTACATTATAAGTACATAAAGTTAAGTCGTTTTTGCGTTTTCTCATCACCTCTCTTATTATTATACATTTTTATAAATGCAAGTAACGTGTCTACAACTCATCATTACGTACATACATGAAAAACGTCTGCCTATATGGCTTATGGCTGTTGGAGTGTCACAAAAGCTACGCTAGTTTTCTCGAAAGTAATTAAGGTAAAAACAAAACCAGTCCAATGAATGAGGCTACGAGAGATATACCTATGTACTGATTGGTACGCATAAACAAATGGTAAGTGAAAAAAATGTGATGTATAAAAATTTGGTCGGTGCTCCGAAAAAGTAAAGAATTATAGCGACTACATTTTATCATATTGTGTTATTATATTGGTACCTACACGCGTTGAGGTATACGTATAGGCCCATACAAGCGTATAGACCTATTTGAGTATACACAAGCTTACAAGAATACGGTATGTTGCTCGTCTCCGAAAGCCAAATATTGCGCTTTAATTCAACCACCTCTGACCGACCTGCTCCCCTATTATCTTGGTACACACCTACGTACAAGTATACACAACACATATACATTACGGAGTGGACTATATATGTATAATATACATGCTTTCCACCGCCCGCGGGCGAGCTGCCTCCCACAAGCATCGTATAGATATAATGTATTTATACCGTCCCCTTGCGGCCCTTGTTCTATTGGTACACTATACACCCTATATAATGCATTGTATGTATGTAGTATGCATATACACGAGAAGGTCCGAAATAGGTACACCCATACATTTTATATTGTGTCGTATATTATACATAAATATTCATTATACGGAGAGAAAGAGCGAGAGCCGCTCAAACATACAAATATGGCAGGCTGGACTTAGTATCATCTCACCCCCTTGTGAATACACGTGTATGACTGTATATAAGGTATTAGCAGGACTCGCAAGAGAGGAAGTTGGTTGGTACCTATAATATTATAAGTATATCTTCTGTATGATAAGAAGAGCAAAAACCAGAGTAGAGTTTTCATTGAGAGAGAGATGAGCTACGAAGATCAGAAGGAAAGTATAGCAGCAGCAACCGATGGCCACTGCTCGAAACAAAAATGGGAAAATAAAAGGAGCGTCCGAGGCAAAGAGGAGAGAGGTATAGTATGGTGTGGCGGAGGTAGGGAGAGAGTAGCACCTGGAGGGAAACGCCACGGGGAGGCTGCAGCTCTCGCTCCTGATAGACGCACACACGAGAGAACCGGTTCGTTTTATCGCGTCTATCTCTCTCTCTCTCTCTGGGCCCGAGGTCATCGTTTCCTCGCGCTCCCTGTTCGGTGCGTCGCGCGCCGCCACGCGAACGCGCGCGCCCTGCCTCGCCTTTTGCCTCCTCTCTCTCTCTCTCTCCTCCAACAGGTACCCATGTCCCACAGCTATAGGTATACCTACTCCACGTATATACATGTATACGGTATACACCTACTTTGCACCAGACCCTCTATATATTATATATACGCTCTCTCTCTCTCTCTTCCTCTCTGCTTCTGGTGGTGCTCGGGATGCACCTGCGCCCTGATCATCCACCTCGCTCCGTTACACTTATATATACTATACACAGGCTGAAACAGCAGCAGCCTTCCTTCCTCGCCTCCTCCTCCTCCTCTCGTTTCCTCCCTTTGCTTTCGTTTGCTGCACTCGGCGCGTGCGTTTATGCGTATATATCACATTATATATATAATATGTAGTTTGAGGTGTACAATTCTTACATGACTTTTTTTGCTACATCATACTCTTGATAAACTTTAGCCCCCAAATAATAATATATTCTTTATGAATATTATTAAATACACGAATCCATAAAACAATATAATTTATGTATGCTTATTTTTTATTTATTTATTAATTTTTTTTTTTTTCATGTTGTTATTTAAACTTCATCGTAACCGTTGAATAAATCATTACGCGATGTTTGTGCCCATTTTTCTTTGAAAAATCCATTTGGGCACAGTGGCGCTGGCGCTGCCGACGCGTATGCTCGATCGTAATGAAACTTCCGGGGCGCAATGATGAGGAAAATAATAATCTGAAAATTAATTCAACGGGACGGAACGATTAATTGCTCGAGTGTAATCATCGAGTGTACGCGGGTATTCGGTTCGGGGAATAACGATTTATTTTCACCGTTGGCATCTCGAGTGACCGCGCGATTGGAAATTCATACACATCCCCCCCCCCCTACCCCCGTAGCAGCAGATTTGAAATTTCCCGGGGACAACAGGTCAAAAGCGTATACACGTGTATATGTATTCAATATAACGAGAACAAATTTGATTGTACCTATACCTAAAACTCTGTTATTTAATATTTTCGTGCGCAAATCGAGATGGGTTCGACGAGTTGAAAAAAAAAAAAAAAAAAAAAAATATTGAGAATCACGTCCTTTACTCTCGATTAAACGGCTCTTCAACTAGAGTGCACATGCATATAGATTTACCAGGGTGTGGCACCAAGTCTACCTGTACTCGCCCAACAATCGGGATTACGACAATTACAGATCATATTAAATACTACAAGTGCGGTAAACGATATTACAATGCGTTTTGAGTAATATGCAGGAAGTGTAAAATCAAAGCACTCGAGATGATGAGATAAAACAATTATTAATTCTTTGGTTAACATTTATGGTTACACTCGTATAATTAGTACTTTTAATAGCTTATTTCTGCGTAACTAAACACTTTTACGGAAGCACATATTATATACCTATACATATCTCGTTACACCGAGTCAATCGAGTGTTAAAAACAAGTAAGTATATATCAATGTAGGTAAGCTTTGTACTCGATTTTCGTGTTGGTATATGAATGGCTATCTAGTGTCCATCTCTTTCACGCTCCTCTTTCTCTTTCTGCTCTGTAACTCAGTATGTATATTGTTGATGGGTACAAACGAGGTACGTATAATAGCGGCAAACGACGCGAGACTCGCTGATTCATATAGGGGCCCCGGGAGTATAACCCACTGGATCCTTTGTCCGCAGTTATGTCTCGATTATACGTCTGACCATCTTTTATCCAGCTGCTTTTTCATTTTCTATTTCTTCCGCGTGGGTCATTTTTGCAAAATTTTCTTCAATTTATAAGTGATATAAAGGTGATGGTGAAAAAAAATTTTTCATCGAATACATACTTATCGGGCGATCCGACTCGATGTATAGTTAAAAGTAACAATTTAATAATTATTAATGTCACTGGCTCGTGCAATCAATTAGATGATGAGAAAAATCTTTTATTTCATGTTTCATCAGACGCGGAACATCGATTCAACGCGAGATTGTATACCTTAAAGTTGAACGATACGATCTCCGTCCCGTCGAGTTTTCCCTTGGCCTCTCTTTAACCGAAAATCTAGATGAGCCCGCTTGTCTCGGAACTTTATGTGTACACGAGACAAAAAAGCTTTTGATCTCCATACTACCTCCTCTACCCGCGAGTTAAAAACATTAATTTTTTTTTTTTTCTGTTGGTGTGTACCCAAGAATGCCACGGTTGCGCTTCAAAAGAGCCCACAAGATTTAAGAGCCAAACAAGCGCGGGGATTCAATTAATCGTCGTACGGAATAATCAGTGGTGGTCCAGCCATAAATTTACCTTACCGTGCGCGGCATTACATCGGTACGCGGCTACTCACTCGAGGATTCGGTTTACGGTCGTTTGACGCGATGGAGTGCGTTTTCCGATGTAAAACTAAAATCCTATTTGGTAGAAGGGTATGCGAGCAGGGGGGGGATAGAGGAACATCAATAAAATCAAACAGGAAGCACGTGCGCCGCATCAGCATTTTTTAATCAGAAAATAGACTTTTATTGGATCCCCCGAGGCAATTTTGTAGCGCTCGCACGCTGACGCCTTGCGTATACATAGTACCTATTGCTCCAGCACACGTGTAATGTATATAGACTCTAACCGCGACCGAGAAACTGCGCTCAGATAAGCGGGTATACAAGGAAGCGTGCCGCTGGTGGGGGATGAAAAATGGCCAACTCCGAGGAAGCAGCCATGATAAACGTAAAGACCCGAGGCTCGTTACTCGCGCGAACTCTAGAAAATTGGGAGAGTACCGTATAATAATAATAATAATATATATAAATATGAGATTATTATCCGTTCGTATGTGTACAGCGTAACACTGGGATTCATGAATTTTGTATCCACCTTGAATCGAAAGTTTTGCGTGTACCTATACTGCACATGTGGTTATTGATCTTTTAGTTTAATTGAAAATGTTATCTGAGTACACATGGAATTGCAACATGTGCATGTCTATTCAATTGAGGTTACAATTTTCACAAAAATGAAGACAGTAGTCTCAATTGGGGTAGTTAAAAAAAAAATAGACAAATTTGTACTGCACTATTTTTTTTTTTTTTTTTTTTCCATTGTCAAAACAAGGTTGTACATAGAGTGTCAAATGCTCTGGTCATAGATTCAACACTCGTTAAGAACCTTTAATGGTATAAGGACATTTTCCAATAACTTTCGTTCAATGATTCTTACCGTGTGTACACGGTTCAACAATTGTAAGGAAGAGCTGATTAAACTGATTGTTTTTCAAATGCTCGACAACACTATACTGTAAAACAGATTTTTAGCAACCTGAAAATACTGTCTTCATTTTTTTCCCGTCGCCTTTTCACACCGTAGCTCTTTATAGCTTCAGCCCCTGATGCCCCGCTTCTATTGCTTCTATTAGACTCTTTTGACAAAAGTACCCGTGGTGTTTTTTTTTTTTTGTTTTTCATCGAAACGAAATTTCATTCGTTTTTCATTTTTTCTTTTTTTTCTTTCTCGTCTCGTACTCTCTCCGCCCGACCTCGAGGGACCCGCTAATGGAGAATAGAAATTTATTGCCCAGCTTTCCGCTTCGTGCGATACAACCGCGTACGAAGGTGTAAGAAAAAGATTTTTGAAGAAAGAAAAATGTAGTGCAGGTTTGAGGGTCTTCCTTACACTTACGGCAAACACCCCCGTGCCTGATGGACACAACTGCTTGTGCGCCAACAGATTTTGGGGAAAAGGTTCGTACCAGCAAATCAGAGTATATATATATATATATATATATAATGTGGGATTATAACGCAAAGTTTGTTGCGCACACACGTATATGCATGGGTATAAATATGAAGAACAAGCGAGTATATGGGTATATCGAGGAATAAAGCCTCGCCGAGTGTGAATCTTACACGTGCCGACAACTTGCAGATCCAGTTTTTGCTGGTCCCATTTTTCTCATCACCTGCTGCACACCGCGCTCGTATCCGCTCTTTCTTTCTGCCGTAGAAATTTCCACGTCGCGCGCTCTCTGAGCCTGTACACGTTTTTCCAAGGTCGGGGGGGGGGGGGAGGAGGTAGGCGCGATTGATTTGGAGTATAAAGGTATGTACGCGCGCGACAAGTGCATTCGCCGCCCGATTAAAATGCCACGCGCTTCAATTAAACCCCTTTCTCGGGCTATTGTCAAGAGCAAAAAAAAAAAGAGTCATCCGATCAAGTTGGTACGTGCTTCGTTGGGACAAGCGAGCTGCTTCTCACTCGTGCAGGAGCTACACTTAATCCGCTAACGGAAGACCTTCTACACGTGCCTAATTATTTGTGTTCCTCCGTTCGTGAAGAGCTGCGAATAGTGAGAGAAAACAGCACCGATGATGAGGACGCCTCCGACTTTTGGGGTGACTGCATAGATTGTGTTAAAACTTTGGGAGGTGACTTCCATTGTGCTTATGGGTGATGATAAAGTCCCTTTCGGCGAGGTTTTGTTGATGGAACAATAGTTTCTGCTCAATTTGGTGGATGATCCACCCCCAAAGTTATATCAGTTTTAGAGCAACAGCGAAACTCGAAACAAAGGACATCAATTTTCGCTCCTCTCTGCAACTTTTGATTAAATATATACATGGTTATTATACCTACGGCGTACTCGTGATAAAAAGAAACGCTCGATCGATCAAAATTTTTATTCGAGCCGTATCGAAATACATCACCATCATTCAGCCATACAAACATAAATAACGGTGTATATATGTATATATTCATGATATAAACGTACGATGAGTAACGGAGTCAAACGTTTGGTGCCTCGAGGGCCTCCTCTAAAACGCTTTCATCAAAAATATTACATGTTTTCCAAGGTCAGAGATATTTCTCGAAACTGCGATTATGACGATAGGCGCAGGGGAACATAAATATCCTACGCGTCCTCGATTTCTACAATGCAGACAATTATTATACATACATATTTTTTTTTTGTTCAAACATCAGAGCAACTATTTTAAATCAAAGTATTGCAAGGAGAACGACAATAATTGCAACAGGCACGAAAGGTATACAAAATGATGATGCGAGGGGCCCGAAACGGCGGGCAATTTGCGAGAAAATGTACCATCTTGACCTTGCTCCGGTCAATTTGATGGCAATCACGGACCCTGGCGCGTTTCCTCCTCTCGAAACTGTGAAAATGTAAAGGTCCCCCGCTGGTCGCTACTGTTTTTTCTATCCACGAACGAAGGGGGGGGGGGTTGGGCGCGGAGATTGCGAAGAGCAAGCGCAAAGTAACGAGCGCTGCACCCATTCCCATCTGCTCGCATACATGTTGGTATACGTACCTATATATAATATGTAGTGCACCTTGTACTGCACGTGGAGGAAGTGGCCGATTTACGAGGAGCAGCAACATCAGCAGCCAAGACGAGTCCTTTTTCCTCCCCACCAACTGCTGGCCAGGTATGTGTGTACATACGAGGTAAAAGTGCGCGCGTGTGTGTACGCACAGTCAAGTGTAATTACATAGTACTTTGGAGAGCTTCTTACGCGTCATGTGCTCGAGACGAGAGAGAGTGTATGCATGCGTTTACGAATAAGTGTCTTACCAATACCGATGCCGATCGGCGGGATGAATGAATGGCCGATACAGGTATATACGAAAGCTACGCTCGCGCGAGCACCGACCGCGGGAAGCTGCGTGTATCGTGCCTCGACGAGCCAAATGGAGCATCGAGAGGATTTTATTTCTCTCCTCTTGATGGTTATATACGGGCCGACGTTGTTGTTTACCATAGAGGTACGCATTAGTTACAGAGGACGGAGCACCACGTTAACTTGCCGTTGCTTATTCCGATAAAATGGTTTACCGATTTCGATCGTACCTAAATCGGTCGTGGTTAAGTAAGGGGACAAACTTTTTGATCGATTACCTGATCAACAGTCGAGACCAACTGAAAAATATATATCACAGTATTTACAAATGTAGAAACAGACTGTCAATAATCAATATCCGTTGAAAATGTCATCTGTATAGTGTAATTTTGACGTGTAGTGTTTCATGTTTTAACAAAATTAAATCTTTGACCTCACAACACCAGTGGGACTGTGCAAAGAAAGTAGTCGCTTCTTCATCTTGAAATAAAATCAAAAGTCACGCGTGGAGTTGGTTATTATAAATTTTGGTAAGTATGTCGTTGAGGAGCCAAGACAACCAGTAATTAGGGTATATTCCGCGGGTCAAACGTTGAATAAAGAGTAATTGGATGGCCGCACCGGCGAGAGGCTTACCCTCAAAGATTTTAATTTTTCGCTCGGAACAACAGCCTCTGATGCCTCTCCTCCGCGCATTAATGGTCTTTCCTGATTCGTGCATACTCATACACACACCAAGGCGAAACTCTCCACACGCGCGCAACTTCCTTCGTGACTGTCGCGTGTGCACGAGAATCTCGAGACCGAGACAAGGTTAACGACAGCTTGGCCTTGAGATCCGCCTTAATTCCATCGTCCGAACAATTAGCGAACGTTTCTCGAGATTAAATTATTTCAGAGCCGTGCCTTTCGCGAGTTGGCTGCTCGTGCGAAGAAAAAAGAAAAAAGGATCTTCGGAACTGACGTCATACGCGCAGTCGCTCGTGACACGAGGTTTTCTGATTTTCTTTTTTTTTTTTTTCATCGATTCGCGTGAATTCCTGCCAGTTGCGTTCAAAGCTTCAATAATCAATCTCCAAAGTTCCTTTTTCATCGGGTACTTTGAGGGGCGTTTCCTAAGGATCGGCGAGAAAAATTGACGCAAGTGAGAGAGAGGAGAAAACGAAGGCGTCTCTTTACATCTGTTTGTTTTTCGTTGAAGCCGAATCTAACGTAACGAGATCATTAGGGAAGGAAAATTTGTCCATTCATCGGCTCCCGCTCCATTTCTTTTTCATCGTACCTCCTCGGGGAGATTCCCAATTAACGCGGAAAGTGTATTTTTCACTGGAGTTTCTAATTAAGGGACCGAGCGATGGAGCATCGCTGGCACCAGCAACAATAAAAAGAGGACTCTAGGTAATCCATACGCAGGGCTCTTTTTTTTTTTTTTTTCTCTTTCGAGCCAACGAATTATATTTTCATCTTCCCATTGTATCGCTTTGACCCATCGTTCACCTCTCCATTCTCTCAAGCCTTTTGGATGGTTTCTCTTTTATATCTGTCCATTCTTTTCCATGCCGTGGGCATTTTTTTTTTTTTAATGGAGAGATATTTCGAGAAACCAATTAGAAATATCGGAGAACGACTTTTTAATTCGGTGCTGATACCATCTGCGACATTAACTACGAGACTAAATCCCGAATGTAAACGAAACCAAAGTGTACCTCGGCGTATGCGATCCTAAAGTCTGAAGATTGGGTATAAATGTACCCAGCCTTAATAAAATTACCATATTAGCTTTCTCAGAATAAAGCGCCCACGTAGAAGTAATTCGTAGAGACGGTGGAGGATCATAACGTTACTCCTACATATGCCTCACACGTATTACGAAAACGTACCTCAACTCGTAAGCACCAACAAAGTTAGATGCTTGCCAACTTGAGTAATAATTGGTGACACATGTTACTGTTTTTTTTTTTTTTTTTTTTTTTTTTTTTTAGAGTAGACACAAGTAATCAAAGCAAATTCTAAATTGTTACATTCTAATGTGTATAAATGTCTAAAGTAGTAAAAGCAATAAATTCAAATCATTATCATTATACTTTGAGGCTCAAGTAATAAGAAAAAAAAAATAATAATAATAACAATTCTGGAAAATTCAAACACGTATACTTTTCCATATCGTATGAAATTTTAATCGTTAATCAAGTTATTGAGAGAAAAGATGTTGAAAGGAAGGAATTATAGCATTACGCTCAACGGGAATAGTCCACTTGAGTGACTTTCTTATTAAATATCTTCGATATAAAAAGTACGGCGCTGAAAAACAAGCGATAAAATGAAAGTTCACTTCGTTCCCCAGTGGATCTGTCTTTATTTCTTCTCACCTCATCGTATCCACTTAACTTTTGTCAATTGAGTCTTCGCTTCCATATTCGACACGAACCCTGTTTTTCTAAATTTCGTTAGTGATACTTTTTCATCCCTTAAACTAAATGTTTAACAAATGTGACCTACATGAGATCGGCGATCAAACGTGGCGCTTTGATATGTTCCGGATTTTTTTTTGTCGTACTAATTTTCTTACGGTGTCTTTTGTTATAAAGGAAATTGCCTATAGGACGCGTGATTATCAGTTTGAAGTGAGTTACCGCACAAATACCTGTATTTCCGATTGAGCTTTTACAGATTGCCAAAAAAGCACAGCTTGTCATTCGTCCAGCATAATCCAACATTTGTCGGAAAAGTGCACGAAATGCTTAACATGAAAGCACTGATAAATGGTTGCATAGGCAACTTTTTGACGTAGTTTAAAATTAATCTGATAACGCGTTGGGAAATCCACGCTTTCCCGTCGCATTAATAACTTTGCTCCCGACTAGCGCTCGCACTTTAGCACAAAGTTCTCCAACACTGGTATTTGACTTGGCAAGTGTCAAAACTACATCGCAAATCGTTCCGAGCATTAGGGATTTTCATGAAATACGTGTTTCTTTGTAAATAAACTACAACTATGTAATAATTATAATGAAAGTCGTCATTGCGTTAACTACTAATCGGGTGAAAGCAAATCTCTCAATCAAACGAAGTAATGTTGAAGTTTTTTTTTTTTGTTTTCATTCAACAAATTAACAAGTCGATGAACGTTTGCTGCGGAAGGCACGTGTAGGCACTTTATAAGCGCTCGTCGTCTGTGCACGAGAATCAAAGTGGAATATCAAGCTCCGGATCAATCAAGGCACCTGTTAAGAGCTGCCGCTGGTTTTTATGCTCGTACACGTGCTCGGGTGCACATTTATGCAGCCGCTGCAATGCGAGGAGCTGCGTCGTGTACCTATACACACGTATATAGGTGTATACTCGATAGGCAAGGGCGTGGCAACTATACATGGCGAGGCAACGGTGAACGCGTTCTCGATTAAGCTTTATACATTATATATATATATAAATATACGTACACCTATACCCATGCCAAGCTACGTGCGGGTTCCTCTCTCTCTCCGTAGGTAGGTACTATGCTCCAGGTCGCTGCAGGCCGGCATCCGTTCTCCTCCGCCTTAGTATATACGTTAAGTATATTATACGGGAACGCTTATATGATGAATGGAATGGGAGAGTGAGCGGGGCGTCGGTGTACATTACCCACCTCTCTCTTGGCATGAAAACTAATTTTTTCGCCTTGCCCTGGGAGAAGCCATTGAATCCGAGTGATTTATTCAGTTAAAAACCGAGCAATGCTTTCCCCCCCCCCTCCCCCTCCATTTCCTTTCCGTGGCGTGCGCTGTATAAAAATGTTCTATCGTCATCGTGACTGTGGTAGGTATATTATTGTTGATGCCGTTGCTACTGTCGCTGTTGTTATCATCACAAAGCCACGGGACCATTAGAACACCACTTGTCTCGGTGCACATGTTTGACTTTTACTCGAGTTTGAACACCGTGAGATTATACCGATCTTTTGTACACTCGTACGAAGGGCACTCGGGCAAAAGAAAAAGTCCATCAGCTAATTTGCACATTGGACATCGTTGACAGTCCAGGTTAAATCTGCAGTGCTGCTCCAAGGCAAAAAAAAAAAGAGGACCAGATTTTCGACGGCTAGTCCCATATGTATATTTTTTTTCTTCTCCACAAGTCACATGCTCAATGGCACAAAAGTGTATCGTTCCACTTGACCGGTGTACGTCGCACTCGAGACCCGTCAGTCGCAGTGGAACATACATAGGTACATAGTCGAGACGAGTCAGTTGAAACCGTGGAGGTGCCAGCGCTCGCTCTCGACTCGTCCTCTCGATGATTTTTCCCGATACGACGGATAAACGTGTGTATATATATGTACGAGTGGCATCCGGTCTCGGGGACTCTCCAACAGCTGCTACTCGGCGCGCGTGTGCTCGAGACCTGCTGGCGCATCAGGCATTCCGCGCCACTACAGGGGCTGTATCATTTTTCAGGCCGCTCGCTTCTGCCGGCCGATTTTTCCTTTTGTTTTGCCCGATGAGCGCGAACTTGCTCGAGACGAGCTGGCGTATACACATATACACATCGCGTACAGTGGAGCTCTGAAATGAATGAATGTAAGCCGTCCATTAACCTCGTCCCGGCTCACCTCTGCTTCATTCGTTCATGAATTTCACTACTATACTTTCTGTTTTGTAACTTTTTTTTCCTCCTTTTCGTCGCATGATATGTTTTTTTTTTTTTTTTTTTTTTTTCAGCNAGCCTCGCACCATCAAACAGCACAATTTGACAGACAAACAAACAAAAAAAAAACTTCCTCGCCGTATACGCGAGCGTGAGAAACTGTCGCGTCAAAGTGAGTATTTATATATATATTTCTCTTTCTTTTTAAATTAACGTAACGATTGGAGTTGTCGCGTAGGAAACGGGTAAGCGATGTGGGCCAAGGATTTGCCGAGACGAAAGCAAGCCCAGATCCCGCGAACAATGAGCCTTTGATAAGATAAGCCAACTCTTACATTCACGTGTGTGGGTATACAAATTGCTACGTCTTGTTTAGCGAAACCTGAATCGCGTCTCTCTCGACGCTGCAGCTGGCAACTTCAAAGTTGAGATAAATATATATAATATTACTTACTTGTATAGTTGTCGGAGCGCATGAGAACCATTTCTTACATGATTTTTCATCGATCGGGTTAGCACAGGGGAGGGGTTGACAAAATGATGGTAAATTAAGTATTTTGTGAGATAACGGTGTGCGACGAGCGACAAAATCAACTGACATATCCATCCAAGATGTAGGATTAATTTTGTAGATCTGATTATACTGCCCTGTAAAATCATCAGCAGGTATTTCCCAGGACTTTTGTTCTGCAGTATAGCGACAGAATGAACCAGTGGGTATCTAATTTGCGGAGCGTGTACGGAGAAACAGTGAGGAAGAGCATACTTATATTAGTTGCATCGAGAGAAAAATAAGGGCTCGGCGTTGTCTCATAAGCGCCGACACCTCGATCTTCGGGCTCGTTCGCCCAATACACATCATACGTATTATTTACGTAACACGCACAAAAGCACGTCGGCCCTTTCCCACAGTGTCCGGTGTAATATAAGTATACATATACATATACATATATATGCACGGGGGGAAGCGTCGCGCTTCTCTGCGTCCCCGACTACTCTTCGCCTCATTTTCCCGATCCTCTTTCTTGGTTTTTTTTTTTTTTTGTCTTCGGCTGCTTTCTACACTTTATACATGTATACCTCCACCTCTGCTCCTTACCTCCTCGCGGGCGTGGTTTCCATAATATGTATACAGGTACACCTCGAATGGGGGACTTGGCTGCCCTTGTCACATGTCTCACCATCATCTTGCTTTCTCACGTGATATACATTTATGTACACCCATACGTGACATTAGGAGACCTACTTTATACAAATTGGCCTCTCGCTCTTGGCTCGCACCGCACCGATCGCCCAATATACCAGCTATACAAAATAGAGCGATTAAACTGTTGAGGGGAGGGGGGGGGGCATATTATCCTAGCCGTGTTGGTTTTGAAAGTACGTAGCCACGCTCGCTGTTGTGCCCCTTCGGAAAGTTGAATAATATTTTTCCGTCGGGTCAGGGGATTGCAGAGGAAAGAGGGGAGAGAGGCGAAACCGGCTCCAGATTACATTGAACCCTAAAAATCCATCATTTGTCCGGCTCGACGTGAGCACGATAATATATAGTTACGCGGTGCAATACCTTGGAGTTTTGGAGCCGAGTGTACCGCTCGCGCTCCTTTCATGTTTCACCTTGATTCTCTCTCCCCCCTTCAACCGGTCGGGAGGTGGTGCGCGCATGAGAACGAACGAGAGATACCTGTTTCGGCTCGGGTGGGAGACAGGATAAGCGTGGCTGTTGCCCCCACTTGCGAGAGGCCACGATTGCCACGGGCGCGCTTCTCTTTCTCTCCCTGTATACTCATGTATACCTATAGCTTCCTACAACTGGAGCAGCCACAGCAGCGGGCCTGCAGGTATATTTATATCCCGAGACGTGTATTGGTAACTGCGTGTATACCTATATATATCCATGTAGGCCCGATCGAGGTCCACGACTCTCGTCCAGGGTTCGCGTATACACACACTATCTGCAACGGGGCTCCGTCTCGTATAGGTACTCGGTGCACGCCAGCGCTCATTTTGCTATGTCTTTTCGTTTTTTCTTCGTCCTAATAGCTGTATGACGAGAAAATTCTCCAATCAAGTCCGATAATCCCTCTCTATGAGAGGAAGGAAATACCAAAATGGGCCTATGACCACAGGTTTTCCATGTACTTGGTTCATGTTTCTCTATGGTATATAATTGTGCAATGGCATCTTTTCAAAATGTATAATTTCTCCCCCTGTCTCTTGCGTACCTACTTCATATTATAACTTTTTGATTTTTATTACAATTTTTGCCCCATAATGTCACAAAAGATACTGTACAATGCAAATAATGTCAGAGTCGCAGGAAAAGACCGTTTTTTAAAAGAAAGTATCGATTCTCTCGCGTTACCCATCATATAACTTTTACATTTGATATTAATTTAAATACAAAATGTATTTATCACATGTGGTTATTTTTTGCTCAGTTGATAAATTTATCGATTTATCGGTCAAAATGTACACGTGAAATCTTGAGTTGGAGTTTTGTTTGTTCATGACGATGAAATAAATCGTCAATCGATATAAACACAAAAATTTTGAAAAAAGTACTCTATACTAAAATACCCGATCTTACTGAATCAGCGCGCCCAATAATAAAAATTCTCAATCTGTATGTAACATTGATTATCACATTATAACTTTAATGCTTGTTTACTTCTCATACGGTTTTCTTCTTCGTCTTGCAGAATATGCAATTGGTCGTCGGTAGTCACATTACCGATACCTGCGACTGTACGGTATACTCTAAGGCCGCACGTCTTTTTCGCAGTATTATTTTTCCTTCAAGGTAGACCAGAACGCATTGTTATCTTGTAACAATGTACCGTAGTTTTTTTTTTTATTATTCCAGCTCGATTCCAGTGAGGTCGCGCAACTACGTGCACGTCGGACATGCAACTACCATTTAAAAAAAAGGCTCTTTATTTTTCTCGGGACCTCCGTGACACCAGCTCGACTCCGCGCACCGGATGCTATACGTACACCTATATACTCCCCGTTTTATTGCACCCCCTATTTTTTTTCAAAATTAATGGCCTGCCCTCGCATTGTCCCTTTGTTCCACTTTGTTTTTTTTTTCCCCTCCGTCGGTGCATGTGAAAATTGTCATTGGCCTTGGAGGGGCGTATCGCGATCGCCGGATGGGCTCCATCATGATTTGAGAAACGAAGAGCCAAGGGAGAGCAAACATTGACATTTCATTTTACTCATATCCACTTTGAGGAAAAGTATATGTCTACTCGTACGAAGCGAGGAAAGCGAAGCAAAGTCCGGAAAAGTTAATTTCGAGTTCTCTAACGAGTTACATATACCTCGATCGTTTAATCAACGTTGAAACGCAATGCTTTTTTTTTTTTTTTTTTTTTTTTCACTCGCGATCGAGTAGCGCGGTTTTACTTTATTATTCATGTGACGCGACGTGATGCTGACGCGGATATTCGCGCAAAGTATCGAGCGTCGAAATCACGGGAGCAATGCTCGTCGGCGGCGGTGCCATTTATCTCGCGTCACATCCCGAGAAAGTGTCGATCAGTCGCTGGTTCTTCCGAATTATTGGGTTGGATTTCGACTCCCTTACCCACCCCCGAGGAGGGCCGGGGATCTCCTTCCCCAAAGTCTGCTGTCATGTCGTTACCCATGGCTGAAAGAACAGCATCGGCATCTCGTCTCTCCGTCACGTAGTGCTCGACGACGTGATGCCAGAGCCGAGTTTGCCCAGGTACGGATGAGCACTCGGCAAAACCTTGAATGTTTTAAACTTAACCACCGACGCTGTAACTCAACCCACAAAGTGCGTGTATATACCTGTATGCCTCGCGTACACATGTGCGTAGCCTCGATACCCTCCTCCCTTCTTTACATGAATATGGCATCTGCACGCAGTGCTTTTCGCTCAGAACGTAAGCTGGACCAATTTCGTTACGCGGTCCATTGTCCGCGTGTGACCCCTTGCAACAGCCAAACAACTCGGCCTACGAGTCTTGGTAACGAGAACCCTATATATATCTGCTTTCGCTGCACAAGACATGCAACAGCTTTATATACATATAAGTCTACAAATGTATATCGCGTAGCACATGTGATGGGCTAGAAGAAGAAGAAGCCGAGCAGCTGCGCTTCGCATTGTTACTTGAAGATACAAGTATGTAATAACCTATTATACAGTGCGCGTTAGTTTAAAGAACACGACACGTGTCAGAGATGAGAATCAAAGAGATATCTGGACAGACCGGGGGTGCATGATTGGACAGTAGTGCGCTGTACCTATATCTACGTACAATATATAACATACATGTGGTACACCTAATGCGCGTCACATCGGTCGTCCGAGTCGTCACGCGACACTTTGGAGGGCAGTTTGGACGTGACGCTTATACGGGGAAGATATCGCGTATCCGACAGATCGCTTGCGCGGACTGTTATGTTCCTCGACACCCGAAGTGCTAGTCCAGTCAGCGTTATTACAGGTATATCACATAATCAAGATGACGATGTATATTATTGCGCGGTAAGTATAACTGCGCACAGGTATAATCAGATTTATATTATATACACCTTATACTCAATGCTGCTAATAGAGTAGTGCTTCGAAGAAGAGTACTTCGGTCCTCTTATCAATGCTGGTATTTTTTGGTACTATTTTATACAGATTCGTTTCACTTACTCACTTTGTGTGATGTTTACCTGATGTTAGCACCACATTATATAATTATATATGTATCGATTGCTCGAGTATTTCGAGCAATGATTTATTAATAAACATTTTTTCGTGATTTTTTCGAAAAAAAAAAAGATCTGCAATGCAAGCAATATATTGGATGCTTGTTTTCCGAAGATCACACATTGTATTGTAGTCTGTAACGGAAAAAGGAATACTTTGGCTCAAAGATGTAAAAGGAGCGGCTCGGTTTTTTTTTTTTTTTTTTTTTTTTACCAAAGAAAGTCGATAGAAAAATTTTACACAACTGCGTTCGTTCTCTTCCAAATATTCTCATAATGAAAAGACTACCTTGCATTATGAACCTTGACGCTGGAAGAACAATTTGTGTCTCCATGTGCTCATCCCAATGATATATTGATTGAAAATTGACAACACAATAATTCAAATTCGAGTTGATTTTTTTTTTTTTAAGAAGCGGATAATAGAGTTGTCCCCTTCTTCTTTATCCTCCCACGCGATTAGGTCGTGCGGGCATTGTAATAATAATGATGATAAAAGGCAGCAAAAAATGCGAGTCAAAGCACAGAGCGTAGGTGTACATAGATGGACGCGGTATATATTATGTATACGTAGTGCCACCAGTGTTTCCTCCTCCAATCCGAGCATAGAAGCGAGAAAACTCGGACGAAAAAAGTGTTTGTAAAAAAAAGCCAGCAGCAACGAAACAAAGCCCGAACGACGTGAAAGCGGAGACGAATTGGCTTTGCGTCTCTTGTATCCATATATACGTGTGTGTAGAGGATAGGCGTCGATCGCGTTCGCTTTACAACAATGCAAACGTCGAGGCGCGGCGAGGCGAAGGAGGAATCGTGAAAAAAAAAAAAGGAAAAAAAAAAGAGTAGACGGACAGATATGAGGGCTATAGCACATAAAAGCACTGTATTTTCCGCTCCGAGAATTTCGTGGGGCATGCATTCGGCACAAGTGCAATGCATATGTATGCGCGTGTATATTTGCACGCCCGCGCACACGCGCGACGCGGAATTGGCGCGCCGACGAACTCGGTTTCGCGGCGTCGCGCATGTCAGCGCTCTGCCAGCGTATTAATTCAGATACACTCCCTCTCGGTACGTTTTTTTTTGCGGTCGCTGCGAGGGCGATATTTTTCTCTTTCTGTCCCCGACTCGAGGTGATAGCGTCAACAAAGTTGTTGCGCCCTGTCGCTGCCTCGGAATAGAAAAATGCCCTCCCCCTCCTCTTGTATGAATCATGTGCCGAGTTTAAACGAGCCACATCCTAATGAAAGGACCACTCGTTCGTTCGTTCGTACGTGGCATTGACTTTTTTTTTTTTTTCTATCCCTTCCTATGGCTTATTTTGTAGCAGAATTAAGAAAAAATAACGTATCTGCCGCTCTTATGATTGTTGCATTCATACATGAGTGTAATATTGTAATATACATATTATTTACAACTCACTTACTCACGCTCGTGGATTTCCGCAGTTTATGAACGTGGTGGGGTTGTACCTTCATTCGTGGGGTTGTCGATGGAAGAAAATTTCAAGAATTATATCCGTATATGTACCTAACTAGCGTGTACTCTGTCGGTTGGATATGACCAAATGTAACGTGACTCTTCCGCGACGACCAATAAGCGAATCAGTGTATCCTCCGATAAAAGCTACTGTCTGTCGAGCAAGGATGCGTGTATAATTATATAGGTGTACGAGGTATCTCGGGAGACAAAGGCTCGGCCACTCTCTCGTGGATTCAAAGCCACCGCGGTATATGCACGGTATAATATAATATACTGCTCTCTCTGTCGATTCTTTTTTGGTTTTGTTTTCATTTGGGCTGGTGCCTGTGGGACAAAGGCAACGAGTGGCACAGAGCTAAGAGTTTGGGGCTGAAATTTTTTCCTCTGCACGGGCAACTCTTATAACGACTTTATCGCGTCCCCTTTCGCCTGCTTGAATTCTCCCCCTCGAGTTTTTCCGCTCCTGGAAATGCAGGCATCCAAGTTGGAAACGCTTATTTTTCTCTCTTCCCCCCGAGATGGATGATGAATAAAGGAGTCGACGCGGATTTTAAGGCGAAAATGAGAAATCTTGTCTCTAACGTGATGTGATGTGTAGGTATGTACGGCGAAAAATAGTCGAGTGGGTCCTTTTTCGCCCGAGATGAACTGTTTTTTCATTTGACGCAAGCCGAGTGTCGTTCCCCTTTTTTTCCCTTCCGAGGAAAACGAATAAGTATCACCTAATCGACAAGTGGGCGCATGTGCCCACTCAATAAGTTGAAATATGGTTGCACATTGGTGCACAAAGTAATAATTTGTCTCTGGCACGTGCACCTGCGCGAATATGTATATACATAGCTTTTACCGAAACTCATCACAGTGTAGACGTAGGTGTATACATGTACATGTTATACGTGAAGCGAGCATTGGGATGACGAAGCGGCGACAAAGTGGATATAGGTACCATCAGGGGAATACCGACGCTAAAACCACCCAACCAGTGAGTCCTGCCACGTCCCGATCTATAAAAAATAGTTGAGCAAAAGTCAGACAGCACAGCCGAGTTTCACGTAACAGCTAGAGGCCACCCGATACCTCCTCCTCACTCGTGCACACCCGTGTATCCTATATATTTGTATTCGCGGGAACGTGAGGCTAATAGAACCCTTCTTCCGGCTCGTGATCGCTGCTCTTTCCACCACCACCTCCTCCCTCTCCCGGCACGGCAAAATTCACTTTTGCATCCGACTCACGTATCGGAATCTTTCGCCACCCACCCGCCCCGTCATTGTTTAGAGCTCTCGGTGAGCACGATTGCCGTGTCGTGCCCTCGTTTTAAATCCGAGGCGATCTGGCCGATGCTACTCCGTTGGCTCGAGTATACATGTACCCCATACCTACTCTACTTGTGCTGCTGTTGTGCCTCCCTGCATACCAACCCCTGTTGCTTAACGTGTGTATTAGCTGCAAGTTGCTCGACATATTATGCATACACGAAGAGGGACTGGTATATGCCACGTGATTCAAGCAGAGCACCCGAACAACCCGGTGTATAGCGTGTTAAATTGAAGGACAGGTACTTTTTTTTTCCGCCCCCGTTGGAGGAAATGGCGCGAGAGGTGAAGAAGAAAAGAAGGAGTAGACGAAGCAGAACAGCTATTGATTTTCAGCCCAACCCCCTCCGCCCAATTGCCGCGGGGGACGATGCGCTGGCTGTGGCATCCGATGCTTATCGGCTGATTAAGCGAGAAAAATGGGATTTAAAAGATTTGCTCGCTAGCTCGTGTGTGTGTGTGGGATCTCGTAAAATCTGCGGGATTACGCTGCATCGAGCGAGATAAGAGTATACCTGCTGCCCGGAAAATCGCTCGGAATTGAAACTAGGTCCTCCCCCCCCCCAAACCAACCGACTCAAATTTGGGGGAAGCCCGAGAGGGTTGGGGGTTAAAGTGGGCGGTTTTTCACGGAGGATTTCGGCCCGTCGATAATTTCGGAATCCACCCTCTAGTTGAATCTCCATACGAGGCAAGGAGACGCTTAATTCTCGTTGTTGCTGCTGTCGTCATCAGTGGTGCATCTCATCTTTTTTTCGTAAATATATAAGTACGTCGTGGTCTGTGTTTTTATGGGATGTTATAAAATATAAACCATACCTACCTTAGGAAGATTTACGGCCACTACGGTGAGAGATGATCGTTTTTACAAACAAAATGAACTCTCTGCGGTAAATGGTGTGTATAATAATAATGTTTGATGAGATCGGTTACTTTGATCTCTTGCGCGTCGTGCAATTTTAATGGATTTTTGCCCATAAAAACTCAATTTGAATGTACAGTATGCAAAAAGCAAAGCTTTCGACTGCGATAAGAAATATGACTGTCTGTGGGAGGCTCGAGACTCGTAGTCTGTAAATAATTGAACACGCGCCCAAGTGCGATAAATATCTCGTCACGGGTTTATTACTTGTTTTTTCGTCTTTTTGAGAATTAGGGCTACTTTTTACGTGCCTCTTTGATTTTTTAAAATTTCAAAATTTTACGAAATAGCTCTTTATTATCAAGATGATCATGGCTGTTGGTCACATCTCGCTCAATTATACAACGATTTGTCCACACGAGCAGCATCGGAGTGACGTTAATGTCAAAAGAGAATCGAACATGTGTTACCCGACTCCACACGCAGGTAACTGTAGGGATTAATTCTAATGGTGATAATGACCAAGACAATAGTATTAAAAAAAAAAAAACAGTAACATCCCGTGAGCCCATACCCATCCGCCCCTGATTATTTAGAGTGAACGGGATAATGTCGCATTGCCGGGAGCTAATACACGACAAGTGTTCACGGAAAGGTTATCAGTACAACGTGGGTGGGCATTGCACGTACAGCTCCTAAAATATATAGGCACACAACACAGTGCGAATGAAGCCTCTCGCGCAACATTGCGCGTACAGTTTATATGATATACGTCAGGCATTTCACGTGCCCTATGGTACCTATATTACGTAGATGCAAAACACACCTGGCATGCTTTCCCAACTTTGCTTTGTACCTGTGCATTATATACGGGTGCAGGGGTAATAGAGAGCGGAAAACGCAAAGAGGCGAAGGAGGAGGCAAGGGGGATGGTGCGGTGGTGACGGCTAGTTGAGATTGCCCGGGGCGTCGCCGTACAACAAATTTGTTTGTTTGCGTATCAAAGTAATTTTCCGACTTTTCTGGCTCGGTCGCGGAGCGGATAAGCCCAGCGACAACAAAAAAAAAAAAAAAAACGATCACGACTCGTTCATCGCTGCTGCTTGTTGGCTGCAAAATACTTCTTGACTCGGGGAATTTCTCCTCGAAATACTACTTTTCCGGCGCAAATGCTAAAACGGCCCGTGCACGACAAAAGATCGAGGATTCAACTTTTGCAAAATAAAATTCCTCACGGCTTGGGTGTATGTGTACTTGTCACGGGCACATGCTCTCTCTCTCCCCTTGACTCGTCGAGATCGAAGCGAGCTGAAAAAAAAAAAAAAAAAAATTCCTTTTTGCCCCGCTTTACAGTCAAGAGCAGGGGTATATGTATGTACCTACTCCGCCAAAACTCATCCCGGAGCACCTTTTGTACACCGCCCCCTTTCTTCAATCACTTTGCCCCTTCTTCCCTGTTTACTGTCAAAAGAAGGTAGTTTACATAAAAAAAAAAAAAAACCGATGCGCATTTCTAGTCTCCTCCTACAGTACCCGCACTTGACTCCTTGTTTCGCCTCAGCCACCAACTCCTCCTCCGCGCCACGAAATCATGGCTTTGGCTTGAGCACGTCATATAATATATATGCTCCAAGCAAGCTGTGCAAGCACATACCAGCAGTCATTGCAAGCTCAAAGAATGTTGGGTACAGCCGAAAGGGTAAACGAGAGGCTTGGGATGTGTATTTTTGTTTCATCCTGGTTCTACACGTGAAGCGAATTTTTCCTGAAAAAACACTCGGCGTTTCATTTCTTGGATGACACATCAATTTAATATACATCAAGTGAAGCTCCAAGTCCCCCTCCTTTTACCGTTTTTTGGTGCAAGGGTTGTATGTATCGTTCTTTTATACCAGCTTCCTTTATACGATATTACGATTTTTCTTGTACAAATACCTGCGATGATGCAATGTTCAAACTCGATTTTTATACAAAAATTTTTTGGTCACTTCATTTCATCCACAATGCCATCATCATGGACGAGTAAGGAGACTTTGCGTGTTTTATGACCAAAGTAGCAGTGTACGGTCACTGGAAAAAACTTTTTTTTTTTTTTTTTAATTTTCTTCCTGACATCCGGCGCTTTTTTTCCTCGAGCCATCGATGCGCACAGCGTATACCTATACGTGTCAAACGTAAACAAGTAAATACTTGTGCATTCGCGTACACCGTCTGCCCCCAGGGAATCTCTGCGTTTGATCTTACACCCCGACGCGACCTTTTTACGATACGCACACGTGTATATAGGTATAACGTAGATACACGCACACGAAGGCTACCTTATACCGTTATATTGTCATGGGGTTCTTTGTGCATACGCGTTACGTGTAGTGGAAACATCGGTAACAGCAGCATCCCTTGCGCCTCTGTTTCCGAATGCCCATGTTATACGTGTATTCATCCAGACGTTGCTGCCTATATACACGCGCGTGCTTTGTAAATACCGTGACATTTGCTGGATACCATCCCCCCCCGTTGCTCATCCCATGCCTTCTTTGTTCTGTATCCGTCGGGACCACACGGGCACATACGAAGTATATATCAACTATCTTTTTTTAACCATTGGTTCAAGCTGAGTTTAAGTATTTTTCGCTGTTGTTGACTCGGTGCGTATTTAATAGACAAGTCGAGAGATCACCGTCTCTGGCGTGCGAATGGACTTTTTTTTTCTATAGAAAATTCAAGGGAGGCTTTACCCGCGCCGAGAAGAATTTGATTAAGGCCACGAACTTTATCCAGCTCCACTCTCCGTTGGCCACTCTCTCTTTTTTTTTTTTTTTTTTTTTTTTTTTTTTTTTTTTTTTTTTTTCCTACCAGTTCCGTAGATCCGACTGTATAGTGCTGCCGAAGCCTTGGCTTTAGAAATCAAATATTCCGCGTTACTGGATCTGAGAGCCCACTCTCGGCTTGCCTATATCTCTGCAGCACAATCATCGCACGATTGGTCATTCCTACGAGGAGTTCCAGACAACAGCAGCTCTATGTAAAAAAAACAGCGAGAGGTCACAAGTGCGTAGCCAAGACTGCCGGTCGTAGGTTTTTTTTTTTTTTTTTTTGTTCCTCCACAAAAACATTTACGATTTTCACTGCAACGTATCAGAGCGAGAGAGGTATAGCAACAACAAAAATATCGGTCGTACATTACACCCGCGTGTTTTATCAAAAACAGTGGGCGTTAACACGTATACGTGTGCAAGAGTGTGCGTATGTATACACACGCGGATGCATCACGCGGACGCAGATATGTATGTACATGCGGACAAAATACGCGTCAGAGCAAAGTTTGGTCGGCGGGTCACGAGTGTTTTGTCCTCGTGATTTGCAGCATCTGCACACAACACATCATCGTCCCTCCGCCTGTTCTATGCGTACACAGGTATGTATATATAACGTAACATGCGGCCTACCACTGGCATAAATGTGGTCGAGAGCGCGCTGATGCATCTTCCCCCCCCCGGGTCGGCCTGTATACCTTATGTACACCCGAGTCCATATCCACTCACCAGTTTGGGTAAAAAAAAAAAGTTGTGACGTGTATAAAAGTACACGAGCGTAGCTGTTGTATCATATTTATGATTTAAATGCTCAAGCATAGAGTTCAAAATCCATCCCCAGGATTCGAAAGGCAATTGTGAAATCTTAATTATGTCGCGAGTGGGCATAGTGGGGGGTGCCAAAGTACGCGTTAGGTCGTATGAACGCGCGCGATAAATTATCGCGGCTGATTCGTATGGAGAGCCATATCCGAGGGAGCATCCGACGTCTACCTTCCTCATTCCTGCGCGCGCGCGTGCGACGCTTCATTAGCATTGACGCCTGCACGCGTTAAATTGTACATACGATGGGCGTATATGTATAAAGCACTTGATGGCTGGTGCCTACTCAGCGCCGACTGGCCATTAAAAGTAGTGTGTGCCCATATATATATATATACCCTTCCGCTCTTCGTCCGGAGGGATGGCTTCATTAATAACGACGACGAATCGTGCCGAGCGAGGAATAAGGCCTCGGAAAATCGCTAAAAGGACCTATTAGGCGAGAACGAGTATATGTATATACGTATAAGCTCTTCGTTGCCTCGGTCAAACTATTATCTAACGTGTCGGTAATTGGGCTATTATTATCATCATCATCGTTTCTTCAAATGCTCCTCTCGTGGCTATTACTTGTTTTCAGCGTACACGCCGTTCCCTCTCATCGCTGCAGCAGTGCTTCTAATCAAAAGGCCATTTTTTGTGGTTTGGACGCACGTTGGGTGCAAAAAAATGATGATATATATTATGAGCTTCAAAGCGTCCCCCTTTTATTTTTTAACAGCATTTAAGTAACATGTGTACGTATAATTTTTTGTTTGTTTCGACTAAAAATACTTTTTTCCCCACTCCCCCCCATGACCCCTTGTGGTTTCTTTGAAAAGAGTATATATACTTGGCATATATGCGTGCCGTGTAAAATAAAGTTCAAAAGTGAAAAACCACTTCGGTTCGGTTAATTGTTCCGATTGTCGGTCTCCCTTCTGCCGCCTCTTTTTTTACACAAATTATTGTTTATGTACACAACCAGACAACGATAACACGTATAATGTACACGTATACCATTTAAGAGCAATATGTTGCTGACGCGGTAAGCTGTGCACATTCACACTACCTAAATATACCAATACACGGGGGAGGAAGGAAGCACCACAATGGCGGTAGGCTTAAAAATATTACGAAATTACTCCCTGCCCAGTCCTGTATATGTATAGCATATAGCCCTAATGCCGCAGTTTATGGCATATTTGCGTGATTCATGGCTGGGTTTCGACTGGAATAACAAAGGAGATCGGTCAGTCGATACAGGGAGGGGGGCGGGGGAATCGTGACGACGACGGCGCAAGGGCCAGACATGTCGATTACGTTTTGGGGTCGCGTACACAATCAAGCTCCCAACCATATAGACAACCATCTACTTATTAAGAGCCCACCGATGAATCCTCGCTACTTATATATATATACATATATATATATATACACATTTAGGCACATATCATGTATTGTACTGTCTCGTAAAGATGGAAAGAAAATTTATTCCCTCAAGTTTTTATTGATGCTTGGATTTTTTTTTTTTTTTTTGAGGTATCACTTCAAGTTGTGTCTTTTTTTCGTACAAAAATAAAGAGACCGCACTCGAAATAAATCAATCGACAAACTTGACACCCTAGAAACGTGCAATGATTAAATTGACTAAGAACAGAAAAAATAATAACAATAATAATATGATTATATATTATACGCGACAATGAGGCAAAATTATAACTATTCGTATAGTATTACACAACATCTATGTTATATACCTGCTCACATATGGAACAACTGCCGATACTCAACTCTCGGTGAAGTCAATCGCGCGAGTGCAGTACCCGACCACTTATCACGGGACAATAGGAGACACGCGAAGGGTCCGCCATCATCCCCTCGTTGTCGCGAACCTATACATATACAGGAAGCACAGATATATAGGCACTCCCTCGTTTTGCCGAATCGGTCCTTTTGCACCACTGGTCCGATGTATGGCTGACGCAAGGGCGCGCGGGAGAAGACCCGGCTAACGTAACGAGTTCAAATTGGTTCAAATTGCAGCTCGATAGGGCTCGCGAGGGAAAATCTTTTTTCCCTCCCATCCTGTTATCTCGGTAGCCTCGTCTCCTTTAATTCGGGGCGTTTTTCGAAACTGCTTCAAGTAGTATTTTTCAGCGCAAGGGAAAAGACCGATGCAATGTTTGCACAACGGGCTCGTAAAAAGATATCGTAACCATACCTACCGGTGTCTCTCTCAGGAGGCGTCCTATTAATTTTTACACAATATTCGATGTGATGCACCTGTGCGGGTGTACAACATTATATATATGCTCGGTGAAAAGGGCAAGCGCGCCAATACCCGCAGGACTCCTACGGAGGGAGGAATACCTACGGAGGAGAAAACGACGAATCGAAGCAATAGAGTCTGGCGCGCGGATGGTACGGACGATCAAACATGCCCTATCGCGTGCATGTATACATATACACATATAGCGGGTCGCCTCCCCCGTCCGTCCGTCCGTCTGACTATATTTGCTTTTCCCGCTGTCTGCAGGTACCTGCGTACAATAATACATGGAGGCCACTCGAACCCGTCAATTGGCGCCCCCCCGTTCCTCAGTTCGCGGCGAAAGGGGCTGACGCTCGCGCTCTGTTTAGCCACTCGTACGTGCCGGGGTTTTAAAAGCCCCCCCCCCACGTCCTCACTCCCCCGGCGCATGCAACGCTTTAATTTTGCAGCATCATCATTCCGATATACCCTCTTCGCCCCCTCCACCCTCTTTTACCCCTGTTTGCTCTGGTGTGTATATATGTAAGTGCCCATAGTTTCATGATGTGTCGAGAGAGTTTCCATTCAAACGAGAACCCTAAGAAAATTTCTTTTTTCTTGCGGCATCTGCTGCTCTCACGAAATTTATTTCCAAACTCCGCAAATGGGAAGCAGATGAGTAACCGTCAAAAAAGATCATTATTCGATTCGAGGGTTATGCGATCAAACATATCATCGTGTTTATTGTGACGCAATACAAGAAAATTGTGGTTTTTCGAGTTGTATGTGTCAAATGCTGAAAATCAAATTCTTCGAGACATGGCGACTCGGAGAAAGAAAAGAAAAGGAAACAACAAGACCAAAAAAAGGATGTATCCCCGGGACTCGCGCGCAATTTCAGCGAAAAAATATTTCCCGCGCGAGGTACGCGTTCGAGTTTGCCAACTTTTGCTCTCCGAATGAGTTTAATAAACTTTCGCCGGGGCATGCAGGGCGCACGCAACGCGGACAAGAGGCGAGAAGAGGAGCAGATGAGAAAAGGGGACCAGATCTCCCGCTGGTCGTTTTAATAAAACTTTATAATGCACGGCTCTCCAATTAATGCGCCACGTCGCGGTAGCTCGTGAGCCGGTTTAATCTTGCAGTGCTCGGTGATGTAATGTCATGGGCAATGTAGCGTAATCGTCAGGTATGCGAGGCGCACTTTTGTTGCCATTTCTTGAGTTCGCGGGTGTGGAATTTTTCACATGTCCTGGAAAATCAGTGAACCGCTGGAATAAATAATTATGGTGCGTTCTCATGAGGTCTACGTTTACACTCATGGTAATTTTATTAACCATCAGCCACTCGGGGAAAATATTAAAAATTCCTTACCAACGTTTCTTTTCCTACTCTCCGAGCTGATACAAAGTTAAAATTCAACTGTTCACGTGAAAACAATTCTTCAGAAAAACTATGTTTTACGAAACTTTTATTCTATAAAACCATATTCAATTTCCAGAAAAATAGTTTTGAAAATTTTCGCTTCATTTTTGCTCAATAGTAATTTCAACCCAAACAGTCAAAGTTTACGATCTTTGCTCTTATGCATCTTTTCGTTGAATCAGTTGATTATTACCCGCACATATGAATATATTGTACGCTTTGATAAGGCTGTATGAAGGAAAAAAATAAAATCCCAATTACAACTTGTGTTAGACCATTTAAAATTATTCTTATTTATTATACGCAGGTAACCTCTTAATCTGGATAAGTGAAAGTTTTTGTGAAAATCAAAATTTTTGTAGAGTTTTTTTTATATTTCAGTCAATATCCTACAAGTCCTAAACATCAACTTTTAGATGTTTACACCTATATTAGATTAATTAGTCTTTCGAGTTTTGTTCCTGGTATCAGGATGCTATCTCGGACGAGTGCCAGTTTCGCGAAAAATACCTCTTTCTCTAGATCATTAACGAGTAGGTAGGTGTACAGGAGAGCAACTAGGGAAATGGAGAGAACAAATGCGTGGAAAAATAAAACGGCTCGGTAAAACAGGGTCAGTGGAACGGTGATACCTATACACGCTAGGGGACAATGACGTGGGAGCAGCATTACGTGCAACAGAAGAAGAAAGAGCGAGACGCGTGTGCACGCGCATGTGTTAATGTTGAATGGGAAAAGAGAGTAACGAGAAAATGATTGAGAACAGAAGTAAACAAATGGTGCAATATGCGCAATATGCCTGATGACAGCTCTAAAGGAGGACAGGGCAGAGTTGCTAGATATACGTGTATCATCACCTGACATGAGAACTTTATCTCCAAAACATAAAAAGTCATTTGATTAAAAATAAAAAAAATAAAAAGAATCAAAGCGTGACGATCACTACGAGTAAATAGGTATACTATCTTTTTTATGCAAAACACTATACCTTCTGTCTTGGGTGATGTATAATACATAAAATCGGACGTGAGAGCATGTGATTTTACTTTAATATAATTCCTTTCATTTGATATAATATTTAAAGTAATTTTTTTATTTAACACTTTGCCCGTAATTGTTGAATTAAAAAATCTAAATACTGTAAAACCACTTTCATTATATACTCACATTATTCGGATGGCATTGTAGAAAAAAATATACAGTACAGGAAAATGTACTTTTATGAGATTTACGACTTTTGCATTTAACATTTTATTCGAAGGTATTAAATAAAACATTTGGATGCTTTTTACGCGATTTTTGTCAATTAGAGCGTTAGAACGAAACTGTAGAGAAAAATCCACACAAAAAAGTGATATAGTAATGAAATCTTTCACTTTTCCATTTAATATTAAATTGTAGAGATTTCATTTCCTTTTTATCGTAATCAAGAAAACGATTTTTTTGCTGTTTTCACACCTATTTTACATTACGGAGCACCTTAATTGCATGCTGTAATAAAACGAATATTATAATAAACTACGTTGTAGCAAAAGTGTCCAAATTTTGTTTTCCCTTCATTGACATCTAAGTGTTAACATCAGCTTCCATCATGAGCTAATTTATCCTCTCAATCCATAGGATTTACCTAGACTACCATCATAATATAGGTTCAAATTTGTTGTACAATAAAAATGGATGATTTATGAGTGGCTACATTTTTTTTGCTCCGAGAATAATACAAGGCACTACCGTATGTTGGCCGTGCCTAATAATACAATCGACGCTCCGCACAAAGGTGGTGAAACCATTTTCGTGGTTGCTGACTCGGTTTATTTCAGTGAACCCTGCATCTTTCTTACCCTCTTTACGTGTCACGTTTCTAACGATATGAAGCTTTTGACTGTTAAACTTATACATCTAAGGCGTATTTGTTGTGGTAGTCGGTATCATTCATCTTTCACTCTTTTGGTGTTGTATGTCATGAAAAAAAAAAAAAAAAACATTTCCATTGATGCACGGATGTATACATACAAAAAATATAATATTACAAAGTACAGGGCTGTTGATAGTTTATTGTATCATATGTATCTACGTATGAAATTGTATAAAATACGTAATAGATTAGCGATAAAGTTTGACACTGTGCACAGGAAGATGAAAAAATTTAACGAGATGAGATATTTCTTATGATTCTGCTGCAGGGGATTAAAATATTGTCGAGGGAAAAAGAGAGTGCAAATACACAAGTATTTACCTAATATTATGCAGGTATCAAAGTGGAGTGGAACGGCGTGTTCGTAAGCCGGCTTAACAATACCTACACCCGCGACGATTGACGGGCCGGTAGGTATACATGCAGATGGCTTGCTTTGACTCCCCTTGGACAAACTGATATGACGCGTGAGGCGCGATCAATGGTGGAATTAGCCCTGCAGCGTATTAATAAAAACAAGCTTTGCTGCTTTCACAAATTTCACCGCGAAAATTGAGTTTATTAAATTAAACACAGTACAGCTGCAATCGAAAATTCCTGTACCATCATTGTTGGAAAAAAAAAAAAAAAAAAAATTAAATGGTCCAAGTAAAGATAAAAACTGTTTCTTCTGGGTCTTCCTTCCCGGTAAATATCAGCCCGTTAAAGTTGCGCGAAAGACGCCACGCTCCGGATTTTTATTAGAATCGAGTAATCACTTGCCCACATACCCTTTAAAAAGGTCTCCTCCCCTGAACTCCCCCGACAGCTCGTGAAACAAATTGCAACTCGCAAAAAGGAGAAAGAGAGAGAGAGAGAGAGAGATCGAGCGAGCGAGAGGAGGGAGATCACGCAAGAAGAGGAGAGAAGCTCTGCCGGTGCTGCCGCCGCCGCCGCCCCGATCAATACGGCTAGGCAACGCTGGCGCTCTACCCGCTCGTGCTGGGCTCCCCCGCTGCAGCTACGGAGCTTTGCATGGTTCTACCCCCCTTTTGCACCCCCCTTCCCGTGGGGTAGACGTGCGTATGTATACACGTGCGTGCGTGGATCATCTTACGGAATTTCGCAGTGCAGCTGTACGCCCCGTTTGCCACATGGGTAGCCCCAGGTGTGGGTATGTATGTGGGTACCATATGGGTCTGTATATACATATTACCTATACGCGAACTCGACGAAAGGGATATCAGCTTCGTAGTGGAGTTCCCGTGGCCATCCCTGCGGGGCACTGTTATACGGTATAAGCAAACTTCCGCGAAGGATTTATTGCGTTATCGGCTCTGCTTGCGTTATCAATATTTATAACGCCCACCAATGGGACTGTTGTTGCTGTTGTTGTTATTGTTGTTGTTGTTGCGATTGAAAATATTTCGGCCGCACCCCATTTATTGGCCACATACTCTTGCAATTTTCACGAATCGATATATTTCCTCGACTCGTCGTCATGTACACGTCTAATTCAAAAAGCCCCCGACGAGAGACGTTGCCTCGTGGAATTTATATGTATAATATATACATGATATCGGTATTGAACGGTAAAAGCACGCCTCGATGTACAAATCCCCACGGGAAGACGTATGGGTACTCGTTAAAGCCCATTCAAGCGAGCCGTTACTTCCGTTGACGTGATCCACGTAAGTTATTACCGCACAGGTATATATAGGTGCGTTCCCTGATTTTCTCGTGTGAGCAACGTGCAACCGGTGCTCCTCCCCTCATTGCCGATCCCTGAGTTGGCTAGTTCGACTCCCGGTTTCCACGGACCAGTCGCACACCGGCCATTACGATAAATGACTCCGAAAGTCGTTTGCTCGGTGGACCAGTGACTCCATATGTTTTTGTAAACATCGGCAAGGGGGATGGGCGAGGGAGGTAACGAAAGGGAAAGCTCGTAAAAGAATCGGGAACAGTGATCGGCAAGTATAGGGGAGGTGAAAGGAAAACAAAAGAAAAAAAAAACTATCGAGATAAGGCAGCAGAGAAAGAGGGGGGGGGGCGACGGTGGCTAAATGGAGAAGAGAGGACGAACGGGAAGGAGATAAAGAAGAAGGATGTAGGAGGGGGTGACATGGAGAGGAGGAACTCTGCTCGACTGGGAGAGAAAATTCGAGGCTCCTGGAGGGCTTCCAAGCTCCAACAAATTGACTGCTCTTGTCATTTTAATCTCTGCGATCTACGGAAGAATTGGAGCTCGGCCTTGGACGAAAGAATCCCTATACGTACCCTCTCTTTCGTGCACGACTGGCCGTCCGAGCGCACGCGATCTAGGCAATCTATATACGTACATAGGTATAATATACCCTTGCATGGCTCCAGTGCTCTGCTGCAGCTGCTCGACTCTGAAAAATTTGCGATCCTCGGGGCTATTGCCTTATTCAACTCCGTTTTTGTTCCCCTATTCGACGCGCGGCTCGCGCATCCTCTATTTTTTCTCTCCCCCTTCGCTTTGTCGGACCAGCTTTCGCGCAAAAATATTACCCGCACGCTCGCAGAGCTCCAGAATTATTTTGACTTTTATAATAATAAAAAAAAATACCAAAGTCACGCACAAGCGTTTTCAACGACTCGCTTCGATTTTGGGACAACATGGTTTGAGGGTGTTGGTAATTAGTGGACCATTTTACTGCGATTCTTGGTATATACGCGTCATTTGCGGCTCCAGTAACTGGATTGTCAATAGCGGGATGCAGAGTGTATAGCATTGCTGAGACGCGAGTTAAGGGAGCATCCAACTAGATTTCCGCTCAGCTGGTTTATATGGTGTATTCTCGATGGTGGAGGAAAGAGCATACGAACCGCGGGCGTTTGAGGCGAGAGCTATCAAAGTTACATAAATACACGCTTTGTCACAAATATTGCGACAATCAATCAGCTTCCCGGTTTGTTTGCTCCCTTATTTTCGGGACAGGTGCATGCGACGGCCGAAATTGTAATTTGAGTACACGCCTACCCCGTGGAAACAGTGGTATATATTTATTGCGCGACTCAAACATAAATGTAGTGGTCCCGTGTTAATTTCGGGGGGGGGGGGGGGTAATGAATGGCTCTACCACTCGTCTTGTCAGGTCTGCCTTGTAGACGGATCGTTTAATTAATTGCCACGGGAAACACGACCCCCAATCGTCTCCTTACAGAGATCCATCAGCTCGTGGGATTGTTCAACAGCAAAATCACTCATTTCATCCGATTTTTGTTTGTGCCATTGTTGAACAACAACTTGTAAGGAAGGACCATAGTCACAAGGTAACCCATACAATAAAATTTTTTTCTCTCAATGTATATCCACTGCTTGTGACTATTGTCTCTAGACTTTATTATTTTCTGACTGAATTATTTTCCGAGTTATTAGTCCACCGCGTGCAGGGACGAAACGGCGATGGTAACAAAATGGGGTGCATTTTTGCAGTTTTGAAAGATTCATGGTCCCTGAAGGATTCTGGCCGGTCTCCATATAAATCTGGAAAATTCCATCGCGTGGCCTGTTTGCGCGAGTCGAAAAATCCGGCGATTTAAATTTCAAATTGTAAATAATGAAAAAAGCCCTTTTGATCCGGTCCCTCCTCCCCTGAACCCGTTATTTCACGGAGCTGCCTCAAGGATTCCCGTTAATCCGCGCAGCGTGACGTTTTTCACGCCGTAAAATTTGCCTCCCGCTTCAAGTGCACCGATGTACTTTTTCCCTTTTTTTCTTTCTCAAACGTATATTTCCGACGGAGGCTGGATGGATGCCTTTTCCTCGAGTCGCGCGCGATTCGTCAGGTGTAAAATCTAACGCGTGCCCCATACGCGTAGCGCCAACAACGAGGCGCCGCTTGTCCCTGACGCAGGTTTGGAACTTTTTTTTCGAACCGTACGGTGCGCCATTGCTGCCATCGCCGTAACTACAGCACCACCCACGCACCTATATTATAATGACAATAATGTTGCGCGCCTCACTGACGATCGAGTGCTCTATTGCGCGTTCATTGCAATTCGATTTGTGTTTTCATAGCACATCGACTCGGCTGACTTTGAGGAAACGTTTTACCTTTTTTTTTTCTTCTTCTCACAGCTCAAAACTTCATTTCCTTTTCATGTTTGCAAGATTATTTCCATTTGTACGGATGATGGGTTTTAACAATATCATGTACGTGTGAGTCTTTCACTTTTTTAATTAGCAAGGAAAATGATCAACGAAAAGAATCCAGAGTTGTACTTTTGGAAATCTTCAATTTTACTCTGCTGTACGTAGTATGGAACAGTTGTCTTGAAAAAAAAAAAAAAAAAAAAAAAAATCATATCATTGTTGAAAAGTGTAATAAACACTAGGGGATATTTGATTGGTGGTTTGCAGCTTCGATACGTGGTTGTTTTGCCGAGTAGAGTATCACACGTGTTACTGATCGAGGAGCTGAGCTGCAAGTTAGTAGGTAAAGGAAAAAAAGGAACAAGAACCGCAGATACATCAAATGAACCAATGAATGAATGAATGAAAAGAGTAGAGGAGGGGGATGGAAAAGGAGAAGAAAGGGCGGGAAATCGAGGAAGGTCAATTTATGCAGGATAAAAGAAGAAGAAGAGTTGGGGGTTGAATGCAAAAGTATAGTGGGAGAAAATGGATGCTCGAAATGGAAAGCCCATCAATTCCAGGGGTAAATAAAATATGCAGAACGTTGGATAACGTCTTTTCGCATTTCAAACAGTTGACAAGGAATTTAAACGTCTCCCGATTCCGAGGCTCTCTTCCAGGCTCGGGGCACTCTGATTCTTCGATATCGAGCTCCTCCTTTTATTTTCACTCGAGCCCCCAACCTCCTCGCCCATCCACTCCTATATATACGTATACACGCGCACACAACAGCCCCGCACCAGTTCCTTCGTTGCTTTCGCTTTAAATACATCCACGGTGGATACAGTACGGCACACTGCACAGACCCCCTCGATGCTCTACCCCCCTTCCTTCCGGGGTGCGGCAAATTGAATCCTCGAATTATTCGAGAGCATCGGTCTCCCCCACCCACCCACCCCCCGTACTTTAGGTAGGTATTACAGATCGATACATACGGTTTTCACGATTTTCCACCCAACGTTTTCACGGTAAGCGCATTATATACCTTATACCTATGATGTACCGCGTACCGCAAACTTTCAAGGAAAGCAAAAGTTGGATCCACAGTCTCGAGGTTTTTTTTTCCCTTATTTCATATACCCACTACCGGATAACAAAACACTCTGCTGATTACTAGGAGAAAGGTAGGGTGGCTCAATGAAAATACCAAATTAATGAGCCGAGCATTCCCGCAAAGGAACCTCTTTCACCGAGTTTTAATTAAATATTTAGCTAATTTGCCTAAAAATTTCTCTCCCCCTCAAGCACCCGTGTATCCCCGCGCCCTACTCGCATACCTGGAGTTTTATATTTTCCGCTCTTGCGGTGGATACCTACACTCGCTCGTTTTGGCTCGTGCCATCGCTGGGATGAAAAAAACAAATTGTTTGGATTTCAAGGAAATATGTACTAAAATGACACCTACCAAGTAAATTAATATTCACTTGGAAGCGTAAAACATTTTTTTCTACATAAAGGATATTTCATTGCTCGAGTAAAATGTAAGAAAATATAGTCTCGTTTTAGGAAATTATTTACGCGGAGCTGTTCTGGTAAATGTTTCCTTGGTTCCTTTTTCTCCTTTCCTGTCTCGCGCTCGTCTTTTATTTTTCCCTCCCTTTCCTCTCGGCTCTCTGCACGAGCTGCGGGAAAATTGCAGCTCGAGCCACAAATTTTGCGCCCGAGCCCGGCCGTTTGTTTTCCGAAAAATCCATTTCTTCGTCGCCTGTGCGTGCCGCCCTCAAAATTTCATGCCCACTCGTTTATTTAAGTAACCGCTTCCCACCTCTTGCGCTTCCTCTCTGCACTCCTGCAGAACAACACCTTGTTCGTGCCCTTTTTTTTTATTTCTCACACCTCCAGGTACAAAATCACCACCCGCTCTTATATTTGTTGTTTTACACATCTGACATCAATAAAGAAAAAAGCTTTTTCTTTTTACGCATCATCGTCCACGCGCATCTTTTGGTCCTTCCTCCTGTACAGTGTAGTAATTGCGGCTTGTGTGTATAGCTTAGCCTGCGGTCCTCAATCCACTGCGGGCTCATTCAGTTTGACCGAGCGACACTGATGCTAACCTCTTCGGTCGATCGGACATCGACGATTAACTATTTACTTATCGGGGTAACACGAGCTCGATGGCCCCCCCTCGACCCTTCTCCGTTGGACGACAAATTGTACCTGACGCCATAAGATTGCAATGAGCTATCTCTTTTAAACAATTAAATATTTCTGTACCCTTGGTACGCTCAATATTTTTTACAGTTGAAAATAATTAAAGATCATTAAAAAAAAAGTAATATCACATACACAAATGATTAAGTTTTTCAATATAATTTTTTTTTCTTTCTTAAAAAACATTGATTTCGTGGAATAAAATCTTTTTACCAATTAACTGTGATTTTTTTGATTAAAAAAAAAAATATATAAAAAAATCGCGATGGCCTATATGTATAAGAGTCAACGTAAAGCATGGATAGGTGTACGCGTGTCAAATCTACATGTATATTCCTACATCCTCGTGTTGCCGATAACACCATCAGCAATTTCGTTGGATTTTTTTAAGCGACACCACATGCCGAGTTGTACCCCCTCCCACGTTGCCCCGATGACAGCTCAATGTGAATGCGCCCCCATATAGTTACTGGAGACGCGCCCGCTTCCACTTGTGGAGAGGTGCCGGTCGATGGGTCCTGGATTTCAAAGACAAAGCGATGAAACCGCAAAAACAGCAGCTCAAGAGAGATGTCTTTGGGGCGTGAAAGAACGCGCGGCGACATTGTGCACGCGCCAGTCGCGGGGAAAGTAAATTGAAAGGGGCGAGAGTAGCCGTGCAAAGGCGAAGGCAGGAGAGAGGATTAATAAAGAAGAGCCCCGGCGGACCGTAGCAAAAAAAAGTAGGTGTGTATATACCCTTCTTGGGGATGACGAGGTGGCGTGTGCCGAGGGTCGGGAGCTCATCCGCCCTGGATCTCCCTCATTGTGCGTGAGCACCGAGAAAAAGAACCTGCGCCCTACGTCGGTCGAGGTGATGAAACCTGGGGGAAGGGGGAAAAAAAAAAAAAAAAAAAAGAGGAAAAACCCAAGGCTCGGCTTTTTTATCCGAAAGACGCTCGAGGGGGCGTTGTTGACGAATGACGCCACGGGCGAGCTGCGTGTAGGGTACACACTTGTTCCCTGATAAAACGCTACACCACCTCGGTATAACATGCAGGTATATAATAATAGGCTTCACTTTTATATACACAAACACATATTGGAGAAAGAGAGACTTGAGATGAATCTGACCTACTGATGCTGTACTCGTGGCGTTGTTTTTTCCCCATTGTTAATTGCTGTTACCTATATCGTCCGACTATTGACAATGACCGACGACCGTAACACAATCAAATAAATACAGTAAATTAATGCCGCACTTACATATGATTTTTGCGATGCAAGTAAAACTTTCATTTGATTAAGTTTAACATATACATATACAGACTGCGTCTGTATGATCAGGTGCTCAATAACGTCAATACGATACATGTATGAGTTTTTACGTGCAGTGCGATTGTCATCGACTCGCGCTTCTTTGTAACAAGTAAATCGATGGGCATACTCCATTGATGGGGCGCCACCAGCGAGTACTTAGAGGTAAAGAAGTCCCCCGCGACCCTTTGCTCACACGTATGTACTGCACAAAAGCGAACTGTGCTTTTTCTACGATATTATATATAGATATTACGTATAAAAATATACATACGATGACGCGCGGCTCGAACGTTTCTGCATTAATGACGATCGTATAGTAGGTATGAGGATCACGAGAGGGAAAGAAAGAGACCATCGTGCAGTATAATACAGCTCGAGGCTGAACGTACATATATATACATACATATACATATATAAAGGAGAGGATCCAGGAGGGTAAAAGTGCACTTTAGCACCGACTGTTACGCCGCGCTGCGTTTGTAGGTTACACGGGGAGCTCAAAAGTATGTACCTACCCAGGTCTATAGGAGGCTAGAGCTCGCGTAGCTATACATATATATATATATGTACCAGCTCTGTACAGTAGACGTAGGGGAAAAAAAAAAGAAAAAAAGAAAGTATACGTAGAAGAGGAAGTTGCAACAGCCAAAATGTTATACGGTTGCAGTATGAAGCATCATATATACATGTATACGTATAAATATAATGGTCACGGCGACTATCGTGTACCAGCACTACCCCGCTGCTCTTCGGCCTCTTCTCTTTTTAATATTGGGGGCAGACTGCAAAACGGGGATGGTTTTTCGCGGTTACTGGCAAACTGGCACGTAAAACGGAGCAAGTATACATATATGTGTCTATGTGAATACGGCTCCGTTACAAGTAAGCTGAAATATACATATATTTCGACCCTTCCATTATACATACCATCTCGATCGTTCGACTACAGCTATATGTGTGTAAGATCGCGATGTATTTTTTTTTTTTTTTTTTTATTTACCATCACGCAATAATGGTCGCCAACTTGTTCATATGTATAATATCTCGTTACGCTGTATCGGTGTATGATTATTTCAAGCTTTTCGCAAAGAGTACGAAATTTTGAAAGGCCTCGCGAGCGAGCGTCGATGAATCTCCCGCCAGACGGCCGTTACATATATGTATACCTACGCTTTCACCATCGACTTGTATACATTTACAGCTCGTTCTATATGGAAATGGATTTTACCGCTTCTGCATGTATATATACGGATTTACGTATTTTTGTTTGTTTTTATTGACTTATCACTCGAAGCATCACTACATAAATTTAGGTTTAGTGTCGAAAAGTATAAGCTCATTTACATGTACACACGAGTCCATTTATACCATGAATCGACGACAGAGCGATAAATTATATATACCCACGAGCAAAGCCAAAAAAAAAAAAAAAGTTGGGTTGGAGGGTTGTGCAATCGGCACATATAAACACGACGATATCGCGCCTTTCTAGTTGAAACTACCCCGAAAACAAACACACTCGATTCATCGTATACAAATATCACATAGGAAAAAGAAAAAAAGATGCCGCGATCGCTCGCCAAATATCCATCCTGATGGGCTCCTCCGCTGTATACACCAGCTATCTCAAGGATAATTAACCCTCCCCAGGCTACATTTATCGGATATCTATTAAAATATATACAATCGTATAAATATCGATGATCGAGCCCCTCCAAACTAGCTTCTATATATTGCTCCATAATCCCATCGTCGATCGGCTACCCAAGCATGTATGTGTATTTGTATATGATTACCCTGTATCCCCAGCGCTGGTCGCCTCGTATAGTTTGTTGGGCATACATTACAACTCCCGAGCGCGGTGGCGGGCCATCCGCGAAACACGCGTTGGTGTACGCGCTCTCCTGGGTGTGTAGGTACACGCGCGCGACACACCGGAGGGTGGGGGACACAGTGTTCAACCAGCCAGCAGAGGAAAGCCGGGGTAACTTGTGCTGATGGTCAACTTGGCTAATCTTCGAGAGCCAACTCGGGAGGCGTTTTAATCCCATTGCCGGGAGGGAGACTCGAGTGAGTTGGCTCTCTTGATGGGCCCTCTTAGGGGACATTGGCGCAATTAGGGAGAGAGAAACCACCACCACCACCACCACGGCGCTCGAATTAAAATTATTCGAGCACTTGGTCCAACTTGCTCTGACTTGCCGGCCGCTCAACTTTCGGAGGGGTATCATCTATATACAAGTGCTGCATTTCTAAGCTCCGCTCGTAAGCTTCGAAGGATTCCCCGGGTAAAGGAGTAGTTTCTCCCCCTCTTTTCGATCGGACGTCGGGAGCTCGAGTGCGTCGGGTGCAACTTTGGCCTCCGTATATACACACACATCGACACTTCTATCGGGCTCTTTACTATTTTATTATTACCTTCCTCCGTGATTACCAGATCCGTTTTTAACTATACTCCTCTAGGAGTAAAGAGATGTTTTTTTGTTTTTTCCAACTCATAGTAACCCCTCGCCCAGCTGGGAGGAACATTCAATTACATGGAAAGTCCAAAAAGTGAGAAGAAAAAAAAAACAATAATACGTCTCACGAGAGTACATAACTCATCTTTCGTATAGGCACGAGAGAGCAGACCAGGGGAGGGACGAATAGAGAGAGGGAGAGGAAAAAAAAATCAGACGTCGCGGGGATGAGCAAACGAAAACGTAAAAAACGCCAGTTGGGAGAGGAGAAAGGACACGAAAGATGGAGGATGGGGGGGGGGCGAAGGACTAGCAAGTAGGGTGTAGTTGGCTGTGTCGAGGTCGGGGAAACACGTTTAGGTCGCGCAATGATGACACGTAGGGGTTGTTGTTGCTCCTTACAGGTTCGGGTCCTCTGGTTTTCTCCACGGCTGGCCTACTTGTATGGTCCTCGGTTACATCGCGGCCCCGAGAGATAAAAAAAGAGGGAGGGGAAAAAAAATGAAATCACGTTGACGTCGCCCGCCCGGAGGAGAACTACCACTCAGGCCAGACCCCTGGACGGTAGCGGCAAAGAGAGAGCCCCTCCCGCCGTGACGTCGGACCGGGACAGAACAGGCCAATGATCGAGCTTATAAATAAGTGGGCGACGGACCAGCTGAGCAGCACTGGTATATGTGTATACGGTACAACGAGGAGGGGCTGGTTTTTTTTTTTTTTTTCAGAGACGTCTATTTTTTCTCCCCGGGATTGATTGATAAATTTGCACTCGATTGTTTTTTCAGTGGAAGAGCTCTTTTCTCCTCTAATGTATACAATGGGTAGGTACGTATCTTCCATCGGCTTCGCTTTCCGTGTCCCTCCCCCTCCCCTCTTTTATCCCAATAACCCCTTCTCTCGTTTTTTCCTGCCTGTTTGCGCTCTTTTTTAATGGATTTTCATTTAAGAGGCTGCCAGAGAAAGATAGGTCGCGAATCCATTATTGGAAGCGCTAAGCTTTACATTGTTTAAAATTGCTCGGCTACGTAATCTCCTATTAATGTGGTGAAACTTTCTCTCGAAAATTGCTTCTGCAATCTCCTTTTTTCCTCCCTTTTTTTTTTCTGTTCCTTTTTCCCCGCACCACTCAACTATTATTATTTTTTAGGGGAAAACTTTATTGACTCGATTCAACGTTTTAATTGTCTCGTTTCCCTCCCTCTCTCTCCTTTTTTTTTTTTTTTTTTTTTATATCATACGAAATGTAAATCTGGTGCGGTAATCTATCGGTTTGAAGGATCTGCGTGAGAATTTGGTGCCAACCCATTGCTTCGCCACTGTTTCTCTGCAACAATGGGTTGCAGGTACAATTTTTTTTTTTCTGATTAGTAAAAGAGCTAGTGGTAAAAAAAAGTGTGTGAACAAGATCAAGTGCTAAGTCGATGAAAATATTATACGGCGCCGCAACTACGCAAATACCATTAGGAGGGGGGGAAAAAAAAACAAAGAGATACAATTTTATAACTTTGCCGATCACAGGTATTATCGCAAAAAAAAACCCGATGAATAAGAACGAGACAAGTACTCGTTAAATGAAGAAAAAAAAAAGGATGGTCAGGTGATAGTTTAGGCTATATTAGGCATGACTGGTAGGTACATATTATACCATACAACGCGCACCATCGATTCCACCATCACCGAGTGCAATTTCGAGAGAAGCGCACGCGCGTGGTCGCATGTACACCCTGTACCTACGCAATGTAGGTCACGGGTGAGTGAAACACATACAATTTTCAGTTAACTTTTTTTTTTTTTTTTTTTTTATATCCGTACGAGATGAACCGCAGCATGAGTAGGTACATATATATAAATATTTATGAACACGGTATTACGTGGGTGACCAGCACAAATAGAAACGCGAGGAGGAGGGTACAAGAAAATAACTGGAGCGGACACGTGCGATGACGCAATTGGGGGGTGGTGGTGTTGGAAACAGGTAAATAAATAAAAAGGACCAGCTTAGTAAATAAGTCACTTGCTCGCTTGATCTCCCACATTGCACCTACCCTCCGACTCCACGATATGTATACACATGTATCCATTAGGCGACCCTAATTCGCAGCAATATCTCACTCGTTCTTTTTATTCCGGGTGCGACAAGACACAATGTAGGCTGTGGTCTGCTGATACATTGGTATAGCATATACCTACCTGTTACCGAATCAAAGGGGGAGGCAGAAAGTGCGCCCAAGTCAAGTTGGTGGTCGCTCGAACATAACTGCTGTGTCCTACACTTCCCTGGTCCCACGGTAGTATTACAGCACCCCTGCAGTTTTCAATACGTCCTAAAATACATACATACCCGGAAAAAAAAGAGATTTTAAATGCTTCGGTTATCCGTTCTTCCTCTACATGTATAGGTATACCTATATTTCTTCAAATTTTAAAATCAAAGTAATACCAGACTTTTGTCAAACCGTATTCTTAAATATATGTACATTACCCATATACGTCATCATAAATGCGTGTAGGTGTATATATCGACGGGCCTGCACGTTATTTCATATGGAAAAAAAGCAAATGCAGAGAGATGGTGGGTAAGTAGCAGGTGTTCTATTCGAGGCGATTACGCCACGCGGCAATTAGCGAGTGTTTTCCATGGCGTGGTCGCTTTGAAGCTCGTTAATTAATCGGAGGTGGCTACAGATATATATTATACACCCTTCCTCTCTCAGTACATCTGTACAATCGCATTCGGGGCTCAGATGTGTGCGCACTCGTTCACTCGGAGCGTCTGTCCCCTGGATTTGGCATTACCCCCGGCAGTCCAACCTTTTCTCTCCCCCTTCCCCCCTTTCTCGACAATGGTCGTGCCGCAGAGAACCCTACACGTACACCCAGGCACTCTCGTCCACCGGTGCGCCCTGTCTCGTGAATCTACGCCAATGCGCTAGACAAATAACCCCCCCCCCCCATCCCATTCAGCAGTGACCACCTCCTCCTCTAACCTCCGATCCAACCCTTTGAACCTTTTATTTCTTTCGATCCACGTGTACGAGGCGGTCGTTTGGGCGCGGGATTAACTGCGTGTCCCAACTCCAAACGAGGCATTAGCGACCAATGACCCGGGAATTTATGCCGGCTCGGTACTTCATTAAGAGACTCCGGGATAAACGCGTGTGTGCACCGCGAAGGAGTTTACATGAGCTCGGAATATGCACCGCGACCGTATCGGGGATTGGGTCGATGCCCAGAGTTACAGAAATTATACAGAACTATACTATTTCGTAAGTAAATACACCGAGAGGCAAAATCTTTTTGATGGACTCTTTTATTACATTGTATCGTGGAACAAGGTTTGAGTGACAAAAGAAAATGGTAAGCTCTCCGGACTATATAATCCCCACTTATTTTTTATAGAAGCATTAGTTAGGTGTAAGTATAAATGTAGTCGTGACAAATTGGAGTCGTGGAAAGAGGTGGGGCGATTCGAGGCTAAGTAGTACGTGTGTGGATGATAAAGAGTGAAGGAGTGCGCTCGATTCGGGCAACTTGTCCGCGTCGGTGGAGACGCGTTCACGAGCGCCGAAATAGCGCCGCTCTTGGCGTTACTACTTTTCGACTCGCTCTTCTTTCTTCTTTTTTCTCACCCCCTTTTTCCTCCTTTCTATTCGCAAAAAAAAAACCGTCTCTTGCTGCATAATTTTAGTGCGCCGTATAACTGCGAATTTATTGTTTTTGTTCGAGTGAACTTGCCCGCCTCGGACGAATTGTACTAGTTGCGATATGTCTTCGTTCGCGTTTGAGCCGCTTTGGCTTGGAATTTATCGTCGGTGTATAGGTATGTACAGTGCAACTATACATTCCAAGTGATGAATAATACTAATATCAATGTCGGAGTTGCAGTTTAAACTTAACTTGCGACACTCAACTACTTGTCTGACAATTTTTTTATGAAATATTAGATACATATTACATAACTAAAAATTACATAAAACTGTTCAATTTATTAATTCCTAAAATTTTGTAATCCAAGAGGACTGTATTTTCCAATGGAGCCTTAAATTAAATCAACTGTGACATCAGCTTGAAATAATATTACAGCGGAGGTAGTATTGATAAAAAGTTCTTTACTCGTTGTTAACGGTTAAAATTGTTGAAAATAACGAAGCAATACGTTGCTTTGTATTCAAAAATCAATTTCATTTATTGAATGATTAAACGTAGAGTTGCGTGATAAAATTTGAAAACAAAAACATCGATTGCATACAGTTGTGTTTAATGGTCGATAACTACTTTTTTACGAGCGCATGCATGTACGAACAATTAAATTTGCCTGCAGGCAATAAAGTATACTGGATATATGCGTGAATTATTACACACTGTCGAGTTTGTATAATCTAGTTTTCATAAAATTCCTGCAACCTTTTTTCATCATAGATTGAAAATTGAGGCTCTTTCGAGGGAAACCGAAACTTTTTGAGCACTTACACCTTTTAAATTCGCGATAAGGAGCGCACATAGTCGCGGCTTTACGAGCAGCCGTTTTCTTCAACGCCCTGCGCCGAAGTGACCAACTGGCTGCAAGCGAAGCTCTTACTCCTCATATTTACCCAGTGTCAAGTGAACTTCTACGGCCTCGGTTTACGTCCGCTCGAATCCCTCCCACTGCCACAACTCGGAAACTCTTTTTCCGTCCACACCCTTAAAAACTTCATTTCAAAAATTCACCGTAACAAGACGCCCTCGCTATAAAAAAAAAAAAAAAAAAAAAGTAATAACGGACAATTTAATTTTTGTTTTCATATATGTCAACAATAAAAACTCTCGCTTGTGTAGTTTTATCATTACGATATTACATGACACCATTACTGATGGGTATGTGGATGCAAAATCTGATATTTGACGACGAAACTGTAACATATTATCCCCGTCCTGTTACTGGAGTTGGAAAGGAGAGAGAAAAAAAAAAAAAAAGTTTTTAAAAGCCCGAAACAAGGGAGCGGATGAGTTAACAAGAGACAAAAGACGAGACAATCCAGAGAGAGAGAGAGAGAGAGAGGTGAATAACGCCGAGAGGTGTCTGTCTCTCCTTCTCTTGCGTAGCGGAACTCTGCTTCTTGCATTTCTGCTTCGAAGGCTTCTCGGCTGCTGTTGTACTCCCCTTACCACCTCCTTCTCATGTGCGGAGCTACCGCAGGTGGCATGCTGTACGCCAAGGAGCCAAGAATAGAGTGACAGAGAGAGGAGATGCCTCGGGACACGGACGAGGGGACAGAAGACTCGAGGTAAATTCGTCCTGCCAAGGAGGATGAGGACGTCCTCGTGGGCTCCTCCAGTCAAGACTGCTCGTAGTACAATGTATACCTATATATGCTGTGCATAATACATCAGAAGTAAGCAGCGCGAGTCTGCCTACTTCGTTATCTCGCCGTATTTTCCGGCTCCCTCGAACCAAACTCTGCATATTCACACAATTATCCAACTTTATTCATCTTTTCGTCGCAGCTGTTACCGGTACAAATAGATTACTCGTATGCATATATATATACAATACTTATCATTACATCTGATTTTCTCGCGTAAGACGTGCTAAAATTATTTTCTCGAAACAATTCTACAACAGATAAATCTTGATTCGCACGCGTACGTTGCACAGCCCGGCTGCTATACGTCACTTATAACTTTTCAACTCTTTGCTCACCTTGGCCTCCGCGGTGCAACTATACTGTTTTTCTCTGTCACCTCTTCTCCATTAAGAAGCACATTTACTTCCTTTCTTACCACCCCTCTACTCCCTCCCATCCTCCCTTTCCTCTTTCTCTCGTGTGCGCGCGTGTACGTGTGTCATGTATATATACGTATACGTATATAATTACCTGATGCTCCGTCGTTGTATACGTATAGTACACTTTTATTTACAATTACATCGTGAGTTGTTATTAACGTACGTTTATATCATTCATCGTCATCTTCGTGTGCGTACATAATATGCTTATTATAATGTAGATGCACGCACTTGCACGTCAATATTATTTAATAAACATGTATGCAATTTGTTTTTTGTTGCAGGTGAGCTACTACGAGTCTCTTAAGTATGTATATACCTGTACCGTTTGTTGCCTATTACCGTAAGTAAAAGTATATTATGGTAATGATAATAAACATTATAATTATAAACGAAAGCAACATTATACGGTTGAGTGAAAAATTTACAATAGAAAAAAAAAAAAAATCACTTATACCTGTACCTCCAATGAAATTCAAACGGAGTGTACATTATACAGAAACTCGAAAGAATTGATATAATTGTAGGTAAGCGTGTGACGACTGAGAAAAGGAACTTTTAAATAGCTATTATGTGCCTACTCGTTTGAATATCGTTTGCCAAATGCTCTGCAACAGATTAAATATAACCTCGGCAAACAACAGCCCTCCCCTTGTACATATACCCACGTATATATATATATACGAAGCGATAACAATCGGGTGTGACGACAACTGCTTGTATAATAATACTTTCAATGTAAGGACTGGACGACACTTGAACTCGCCCCTTTCTTGCTTCTTGTGTGTTGATGAAGCATTGCGCTATTATGATCTCGGCTCGTATCGAGGGGCCGCACACCCCGTCCTTAAATTAACGTAAACATTTGCTCGCACGTGCATCGAAAGTAGGTATACGTCGGCAACTCGTGCGCCACCGGTTTCATAAATTCCTAACTACGCTTCGGTTTTGTCGATGGGAACAGTGAGCCATCGTGGGTTACTTGATGGGCTGGACTGTATGTCCATAATGGGCGTACAGTACAAAAAAAAAACAAAACATTTTTTATCGTTACTTGCAACTGAAACAAAAGTAAAGCTCAATGAGCGTAAAATTAAAATTTTCAATCCTCAGTCACAGTAAGTACTCGTGATTGTCGACATACCTACCGTTGCAATGCAATTGGATGTTGTAAAAACATATACATAGCTAAAAAAAAAGTTGGATAATCAGCATAGTAATGCGAATGTAAGTTACTTTCTGTTGGAAAATGGTAATTGAGAAGTGAATATTGTTTGAAATAAAAAAATGAGTTGTGAAAATTAGTTGGCGCGAAATGGACTCTTTTCTTGATTGACTATGTACTCCCTCGGGAAACGTGAAAAAGTGAAAAAAAAAAAAAAAAGAAATCAACGGGCGTTCCAACAAGCATTTCTTTGACTTTGGTTGTTTCCTAGTAAGTATTTATTCTTCCATTGCAGGCTCATCGAGTGCTCGTTAACAGCCCGAGAACTGTACAATAGGTTCACTGGGGGAGCACCAATTGAAGTAGGTACTTGCTGATTGGAAGTAAATACTTATTTGCGCCGAGGCAACAAGCAAGCAACATATATAGTATACTTATCCATATAGGTACGATGCAGGGCAATAGCACAGCCCTTGCAGCTTCTCGGATAAAATATATATACCTACATGTATACCCATACACGGAGCACAGCAAATAACCGGGCACTCGAAGAGAGCGTCCCTTCCCTCCCATTTGATTTTAATGGGTATACCTATATGGTATATATTACAACATGTATGTACATATACATATAGGAGAGGGAAGCCATCATAACGTCGCGATCAGCGTCACTCGCTGCTGCTGTTGTTGCATCGCAAGGCATAGCTCTGTATACCTAATGTGCGAGGATATAAAGCCCATATAGGCTCGCCATCTGCTCCGGAACCAAACAAGAGTGCTCGGCGTACAAGAGAGGCTTCTACTACTGTACTCGGTCTCTTTCGTTGATCGTGCCGCGCAACCCTTGACTAGGATACCCATCAATATTTTCATTGTTGCCACAAAAGCTGCTCTACTCTCGCCGGTGTTTGGTTTTACGGGGACGTGCGTATATTTATATACATGTATGTATATCACGTTTATCGACACTACTACGACCACACCACTTACGTTATCGTCATCATCGCCATGTGTGTTGTTACACCGTCGCGCACAATGTATACCTATACCAATTTTATATACATATCCATCAGCAACCGTTACAGTGTTTATTAACGGCGTACGAGCTTATCAGGGAAAGAAAGTGCCATAGGCTGCAAAGTAATACGTGTGCCATGCTTTTATACGTATGCACACGCTTACGCGGCATTGTGCGAGAGTTTGTTTTAAAATATAGGGAGTGGTTGTTTGTGGACGAATAAACAAGTATATATTTGGCAACTTTTGTTCAATTCAATTTTATGGATGATTACAAGAGCATGGACCTGTACATTAGTAAGTTGATGCAAACTATAGATGAGCAGTGACAAGCATTTCGTGGCAATGACTGTGAAATTAATGATGATTTTAATTATTGTTATATTGTGTGATCATCGCGTTCGCTTGCCTCGAGTTGGAGTTTAACCAATGGCGGACGCATGTAAAGTGCATGTGTATAGGCGAAAAATTTCGTAACATTAATTGACGGAGCGCTGCCTGTATTATTCTCTTGTTGCGACGATGACACGTGTCGAGGGAAATGTAATCAGCCTCGGCTTGATTGCCATTGATCGTCGATCGGCTCCCCATTTCATCCGAACGTTGTATCATAGTCCCCCTCCCGCACGCAAAGTTCGATGGTACACGATGAACTCGGATGAAAAAAAAAAAAAAAAAAAAAAAAAAAAAAGAAATCATCAACGCGTCATCTCTCTGCTTTTTGTCCTCCGCGCTTCCACCGAACGAACCGTCAATTTATATACTTTGTAATTATTTTCTCCCTGTAATGCAGCTCGTCCTTTCCAAAGCGGACCTCGACATCGCTATACTCCCAAATTAAACTTCTTGTCCAGATGGAGTTTTGGCGATGACGCCGATAATCATCGTTGCGCATCGAATATCCACGTGGGCGCGAGGGCCATTAAAAATTAAAGCAAACGACGACGCAACACGTATACGCGAATCGAATTGCGAAAACGAGGGAAGCGTCCAGTTGGACGGATATTCGACTTGGCAGCTAGAATAACCCAAACAATCGTGTAATTTTTGTTGGTGCGTGCAGATAACAGCCCTTCGTGCCCCATATATCAGCAGTAATCGAGATAAGGTACCTTTCGTCGTGTTCATGCAACCGCGCTACCTAACGATGCATCTGATGCAAATTCTTGGCTAAAAGTCACTCATTATACCTATACCCAGCACTCTGCCGGTTGATGGCAGGTAGAGTAGGGGGGGGGGGCAAAGATTTTACGGGAGGCTCCTTAAGCCGAGAAGCGCGATTTGGCAATTTTTGGGTGTGAGCTTAGCATCTTCGCTCTATTTTCGCCTCATCCCCTGTACCTACTCCGGGAATTTCCCCCGGCATACTCGGTATTCCGCATACATAAAATAGGAGCCACCGCCGCAAGGTTACGCCACCGGGGCCCGGGCATGACTAGCTCCCATGAATATAGAATTAGAGAATAAGACGAGGAACGGAGGCCGATCGGACGGATGGGGGATGACGAGGACGGCTGGCAAACTACCCTCTATATATTCGCTGCTGATTTCTCCCTTCCCACCACACGCCGCTCTTTTGCTTGCCTCTATCGCCGCGCACACCATATAGCCGGGGCGAGAACGAGTTGCCCCAAAGTTCTTATCGGCAACGCCTACGGTTTGATTTCAACCGGCTTCCGTCTCTCTTGCCTCTGTGCGCGTGAACAGAAGAGGGTCTCCGCTATATACCGGTGAGGAGGAGTCGCCCGAACGACTCGAGAGAGAAAATGAGCCACCGCGGAATATCGATTGCCCGCCTCCGTCGTGCCCGGGCCCACTGCAAATATTGAATTTTGCACGTGGGCGCGATCACTCGCACGTGGCAAGTACTAACTCCGTGTAAGTACTCTATACCCTCTCTTGTGCCGTGAGGTGTGTTTTGATGGATGGCAAAAATATCGAAGGCACGAATACATTTGTTTACAAATACAGGGGCTCGCGAATCAAAACGGAAAAGTGGGGTTGAGATATATCTAGATCATTGCCTGGAGGGAAAGAAGGCAATTTAACTGGATTTGAAATTTAAAATGAATGACTAAAGATATCTTTTTTTTTTTTTTTTTTTTTCCTTCTCTTCTGGTGATCAACTATCCGAAAAATCATTTGTCTTTTAATTAAATATACATGAATTCCCAGAGGGATCATGTGATTTTTCAAATTAATATGGTTGGACGACCTAGTTTCGAGAAAACACAAAGTATTATTTAGTGTCTCACGGTGCACCGTTGCTGGATTAAAGTTGTCACAGGTATAAAGCAATGATTGTCAGCTCTCGTGAACCGAGGGAAAAAAAAACCTCTTTAAATACGTACGTAGGTAATATCACTCGGATATAATAAACGGATCACATGATAAATAATATAGTTTGGAAAAGAGCGAATATGGTGATCACCGGAATGACCTACATAACTCGAAAATAAACGCATGATGCTGCTGATTGTTGTGAAAAGAGGACCCGTGTGTGTTTTCTTCGCTTGTTTTAATTGGTATAATGCAGTCGATCCCAATGCAAATCGTATACACGCGCACCTCTGTACACCTTTTGTTCCTCTTACCACCCCATGCACCCCCGATGTTCGAACAGCGCGAAAATACGCTGTCATAAACAAAATTAAAAGCACGCAGCTCGATAAACGTGCAGAGATGCACCGAGTGAATTATATAGGTACACGTGATGGGCGCAACAACGGCTTCTCTCACCAGTTATTGCTGACTACGAAATCGAAGGCGGGCGATACAATACTTCGCACCTATTGAGGTATACCATCACATGGAGTGAAAATGCTAACGAACGGTATACTGTGCGGAAAGACAAAACGCGGAGCTTTTGGGGCCCCGATGTTTCAATCGACCCGTCTATCCGTACGGTAAATCTGGCTCGCAATTTCGTGCATATATATACTTGGGCGGCTTCGTGTTTACGTACGCGGAGGCTCAGGCCTAATGGACATTAATGGCCCAAGTGCGAGAAACGACAGTCGATAACTGTTTTTAACAATGCATTCACGATTCGGTACGATATTTAATGACTGTTACGTCACGTTTTGTTTCGTTAGCCTATAGACTCCCAACGTTCAACTGATGAAAATATGGATATAGTATTCAAAAACTTTTTACTACCGACGTTCAAGTGTATTTTTATCAGGAAAAACGTACATATACCAATGCAACCCAATGAAAGTTTGTATGGCTTCGTTTGTCGAAATTGGGTACATTATCTCCTCTTCGGATTTAAAATTACGTAGGTAGGTACGTGGTAACGTGATTTAGCATTTCAATTAAAAACAAAAGTAGAATTAGCGTTAAGAGGCAATCCATCACTGATTCATTGACAATACAACCGAAGCGTTTTTTTTGGTAAGAGATATATAGTTTTCCGGTTTGACTCTACGCATCGATTTGTATGATTCAAGCTTTTGAGTGAATTCGGATTGGTTTAAGTGTATAGTTTCGGATAAAACTAGAGGACGGGACTTCAAATGGGGGAGCTCGACCCCCGACGAGCTTCGGAGCCGCAAACCATGGAAGGGGGAAAAGGAAAAGGAAGTCAAAATCACGGGAAAGAACCCAAAAAGCACCAAAGGGAAAAAAAAAAAAAAAAAAAGGAGCGAGCGAAATACGGCGCAAAGAGTACAAATGAAGCTGCGCAGCGGCAGTAGAGTGTGCTTAAATCCATTAGGAAGTCGATTTGCCAGCTGGTATACCTGTATACGTATACATATACATGTGAGGTGCGCACCTGTTTCGTGGAAAGCAAAGGTGGTGGTGCACAGGCTTCGGGACGGCAGCGGCGGCGAAATGAGGTAGCGAGCGAGTAGTATGTATATATACGACACCAACGGCGGAGGAAGAATTAAATATAAGGACAGAGGAGCACACGGGAGGGAGCAAAAGATGAGCGTGTGTGTGTGTGTGTGTATACCCGTAGTCACCGACACAATCAAGCGTGTGCGTTTACTCTCTCTCACTTTGCAACAAGTTATTAGAGCCGTGCGTCACTTCCGGCTGCGCGCGCCTCGCGAGAAAACAATCGCGCCCCGTCCCACGCCCACCGCCCGTTTTCTTTCTTTCTTTTTTTTTTTTTTTTTTTTTTTTTTTTTTTTTTTTTTTTTTTTATTTTCTCCTCGCGGAACCATAGATGTGTGCGTACATGATATACACATGCATGTGTATCGGTATAAGTGGAGCTCGCGCTCACATCCTGCGATTCAACAGTCGTCCACCACCACCACCGTCGTACCTATAGTATATATATATGTACCTGGTTGTTTTCTCTTTCCGAGCCGTTTTTTTTTACTCTCACCCCACCCTCCGCACCTCCGTATGTATAGGTACGTTCAGAGACTACTTTGCCTCTCGTTCGAGGCCCCCAAGACCTTTTTGCGCGCCTCTTCTTCTTCTACTTCTTTAATTAGCCCTGCGTGCTGCTTGTGCACAACAGTAATACCTACTCTACCGGGAAGAGGTGCCGCGATGTATGCACATCAAGTGGATGTACTTGTATATTTACGCGAGAGCACGCCTCCCCCCCCCCTCCACTCGTGCAATGGGATATAATATGTGATTTGGCAGTGGGCATTTATGTATACCTATGGTATAAGTGTGACCGCGAAAGAGGGTCTCGATGCGGGAGAGCTTCCAGAACTGCATATTCATAGACTTGATGCGTGTACACTATTATACTTACTCCCACATTTTTTTTCTCAATTATTTATTGTTAGGTAAAAGAGAACAGTGAACCTTTGTCCACATCCACGTGGACAAGACTCGCAGTTAGGGTTTGATATATATACCGTATGTACCAAGGGCTGCATCTGGAGGGCGCGAAACTGGCGTTTTCAAAGCAAGGGTCGAAGCCAAATCGAACGGGAAAAAAAGCTGCAGAGCCTCTCGTCGTATACGTATATATACCTCCCCCACCGGTTCACACAATAATTATAATAGTGTAGTAGGAGTTTCAGCATTTACCGCACCCTCGGAAACGCTCCCGCAGGAAAACAAGATTATCATATACGGATCCGGCTTAAAGTTTGCGGGGGCGCGCTGCCGTGCGTGTATATATCCACATGCCTGTACGGTGGATCGAGAGGGCGACCGTGCGTCGGGAGATGGGAAGGAGAGTCGAGATTCGATAGCGTACAGTCTACGGGGTAGGTATCATCTGTGCATACGTATATATATATGGCAAAGGCGAAGACGTCTATTCCTCGACCCCTTTGTGTGTGTGTGTATAGCCTAGACATCTCCCTCTCGCTGGTTCGGCTTCGCGTGTAGAATTATGCTAATTCGACAAATCTTCCCGATCCCTAAATGGTGCAACACCGAAACTTGGGACGAGCCTCCTCCCTACGCTCGCTGTGTGTATATATATACGCATGCAGAGTATAAATATAGAGAAGGGCGAAATCTTTTTCCTTTTTGAATATTATTTCTTCTGCAATGAATGATCGATGTGTATACGATTTCGATGACGCGGTACAATGACACCTCTACGTTTATTCTAAAGAAAATCAAGTAGGTATATAATTATAATGACGTGTATATGGGTACAATGGTTTTCGGGGATCCAATCGTACAGTGGGTCCGAGCTGTGAAAGCAGGTCTTTTCGCAGAGGTCAAAGGAGAGATAGATAGATAGAGAGAGCACCAGCGCATATTTCGCTGAATTGATTATCCACGACGCGCAGTGGCAGCTTGTACCGTTCGATCAATCAACCGCTCTATTGATAAATAAAAATTCCAAAGTGGCGATTGACACGGATGATTGATGCCTACTGCGACTGCGGTCTCTTCTGACGTCGTTCTCGTTTTATTTATTTATTTATTTTTTTTTTTTTTTCATCGCTGAATTATAGTCGCCATCGTCACAACTGGCTACGCCCACTTACGTATTTGTGTGTACGTGTAATGGGTAAGGATCATCAAGGAGCATCTCTATACGTAGTTTGGCTTGAAAGTTAAATTAACACCTATACGTGTGATACTCCGTTCGGCTAAACAGTCTTGTGTTTTTCCAAGCTGGAACTTTTGTCATGTTCCAATGTGACAAGTTAAGCGAGATTTTTTTGTCAAGTTTTAAAGAGACAATAATTTGATGCAACATTTTTACCATTATGCCAACAACCCGTTAAAAAGTTTATAATTTTCCCTTGTATTCGCTCGTAAAAACTTCGTTCTAGCTCCGCTAAAGGATTTTACATTTGATTCAGGACAGTCAAAAAAGTATGCAGAAAAAAAATATAAAGTCCGTCCGCAAACGCGTAAAAGGAGTATGATGATAAAAAACAAAGTCAATTAATTTTTCCGCTTGCACGATTCATGCGCAAAGTCTCTTCGAAGCACAAAGACAACATTTCCGACAGTATTTCGTGTATTAGCGAACGTTGCAAAGCTTTGTCGGCATTTTTTCGCATTGGTGCCGTCTGGGCACTCGCTTTGTCATTTGCTCTATTTCATTATAACGGAAAAAAAAGGAACACGGTTTTGTTTGTCATGCTGGGACGTGTGTGTTACCGGTACATGTATAGTTTAGCTCCTGCGTGGGGGAAAAAAAAAAAAAGGGAGAGAGAGAAAACGAGCCCCTGCGACCGTTCGACACACAGAAGCTGCATCATATGTAGGTGCATTCATCCGCAAATACACGTATATTTACTCCCGGTCAGTCAGCCCAGTCGCGTGTTATCTTGCAATTACTGCGCTATCCTGCATATATACATGTGCAGTCGTTGCGGGCTTGCCAGATATAATATGTATTTATACTTGCCGGTGCACCATCAGCAATCAAGTCCTTCTTCTTCTCTTTTTATCGATAGCCCCCCTCTTTTTCAACGGCACCTTTTTTTCCTTACCCTTTCCCCACCGTCCGGTGATCCAGTTTTGCCCCGTGCAACGATAAAGATACATATTCTTTTCAACTTGGTGATGGTATGTTTTTTTTTTTTTTAATTTTCAAATGGCAACTTCGCGCGGCAAAAACGACAAAAAGCGTCAATCGAAACTTGTCACTGGGACATTTTATTTCATCAGCGGCTCCGCTGGACATAAACCGATCCCCCATCACTTAGCCGTCTCTAATGAGGAAACGAGGAGAGACCAGTATGTATACCCTCCTCCTCTTCTTCTTCTTCTATACTCCCGTGTTTAATGCCGCGTGCAAAAATAAACCCAATGCACCCACACCAGTGGCTTTGACCCTCGGTGCGGAGGGACCCGAGGCTTCGTTAAATCTCGCCCCGTTGCTTTCCTGTATACACTTGACCGTATATGTAAATATAGGTCGGCACTTGCAAGACCGGCGCAAATATTTATCATCCTGCATAGGTTTTCGTTACAGGTACGCCCGTTTGCTAATAGACCGGTGGATTTTCCACTCGCGGGATTACCGACTGATCGTTTTTCCAGGAGCAGCCCACTCCTCCCACGTACACAGTGGATAAACGAGCTGTGGCCCAAACGGGAGAGTCGCTCGCGTTAATCTGTCGAAACAGCGGATCAACGGGTGTATATATATACCTCTTATACCTATACGCTGGATTGGATTTTCGTCGATTTCCAGCAAGTGCATTTTCTTCCCTCGCCTCCGCGAATATTGTCATGGTGATCGATAGTGGGGGAAAAAAATAAACCAAACCCCTCACGGCAGTGGTTGCGAGGGAGTACCTATATATATTCGCGTACGAGCCGGTCGGTCGCTTCCCTCCTCCCCAATCGCTGCTTTTAGGCGTCGTCGCCTCGGAGCTCGTTGGCTTTTCGGGCCTCCGTCGCTTGACCCCGTTTTCCTGGCTCCCCCGCCCGCACACGGGGTGGCCGTATATATCTCTCTTCTCTCGACGGCCCCACCGTCAAGCGGGCGAGGGTGTATACCTTATACGTGCGCGTGACTCGTGAAAAACTGCCAGACAGTTGCAACCTTACGCCCCGGTCCTCGGTGATTGATGATCCGGTGGAAACGCGGAAATCAACCACCCCTCCAGCTCGTTATACCCATCACGAGCCGAGCGGGCTGCCGCGTGTCTGCGCTCGGAAGATTAAATGACCAAATGAAAACAAAAAGTATACCATATATACCTGTCGCACGAGAATATACATATAGGACACACATTTGCATGATACACGTTGATATTATATTTGTCGTCCGAGTGACTATATATTAATATATACGTGCGCGGTGATGGTGTATTGTCTTAATCCTTTTCTCGAAGGGACGATAAATAAAAAAGCCCGGCCGAGCGCGTAAAAGTGAAAAAGTGGATCGAGAGAGAGAGAGAGAGAGCATGACATTTGGAAGTTTGTCGGAGGGGGCTCGTGGGGGGAGAAATTGCCGATGGCAAAGCAAACGCGGTGTATATGTCGCGAGGCAAGCAAAGACGATAAGGCGATGACGATGGGCGCGGAGAGCAACAAAAACACACAACACATACAGGAAGGAGAACGGAAGCGTTGACGATGACACGGAGTAAGCCAAGCATGGAATCATTTATCTCGAGGATAAGCATGAAAGAGCTCCACTCTTACATCTCCTCCTGTCCATTTCGTTTTTTTTTCTCTCATACTTCGTCTTTGCGTCACTTTTTTTTTCTTTCTTTTTTTTTTTTTTTTTTTTCCTCCTCCGCTCATTTTTGTCGCTTCCTCGACTTTCCTGGTTTCTTCGGCGTTAACGTCCGGCGATGATTCAATAACACCGTGCTTGCTCTTGGCGTTGCCAGTTGATAGTTAATCATGTGTGGCCGCATCGCGATTACGTGTACGCGAGCAAGCCAACCCTTGTAAAAGTGAAAAAGAAAAAAGAAAAAGGGCAAGAGTATACAATTGCCCTGGTACTCAATGATCTGTCTTTGTCTATCAAAATGAAAGCCTGTGCGCTGAAACAGAACAATGCTTTGACCGAAGAGTCTCTCTTTCTGGAGCAGCAGCGACGAGTCGAGTGTCCCGTTAAAATGCTTCCAGCTGCATGCGCAGGAGTTTGTAAGAGAGAGAGCGAGACTCGAGGAAATTATCGTCTATTCTATACCGTTAGGTACACATATATATACTTACCTTTCGTTTTTCACGCGAGAGACGGGCCCTCGAGTTATCCATCGCCAGCGAAACAGCTGCAGTACTACCTACATACATATATATATATATATATCCTTGTATTCGCTCGTAAAAAC